>OY735268.1:7779558-7955224 GCA_963457715.1 Argyresthia albistria | reverse complement strand
CAAGCGATAATGGCCTCGAACTAAAGAAGCTTCCGTAGCTTCTCAGTTTACGCCAATGTCATATTTTGTTCTAGGTGGTCTATCTGTTTAGGCTGGATTTTACCAACAAAAAGTACATGTAACTTTTTCATAGACACTAGTGACACCTAGATCAGATCACCTCATTTTGAACTGTCATTTGTCATACAAGTTATCCCCGGGATAGTTATTCTCCGGATAACTTTTTGTTGGTAAAATCCAGCCTTAGTATAATATTATAGTATATGTGGTCAAACTCACCTGATTGTGATTTCTTAACTTCCTCGCTAAAACTCTTCTGCAACGCCAGGTCCCCCTCCAGCTTCGCTATCCTCCCGCTCGACGTCATCCTGCCAAGGTCCTCATTCTCCTGATGCAGCAGCCGACACTTCGCCATGAGCTTCTTGCCAGTGTTGGAGTCGGGTGTGAACTTCCACGCGTTCAGCTCATTTTGCGTCTCCTCCAACCGCGCCTTCGTCGAGGTGAGCTCTTGCTTCAGTCGCAGGATAAGTATGTTGACCGCGGGGTCGAGGAGAGTTGCTCGACCGTTGAGGCTCGCGTGTGATGATTTGAGTTCCGATATTTGACTCTGTAATGGGAATCAAGGGTGTTTTAAGGTGTGCAATCTCGTTTGCATTGCATTTGGGTATTAGGATGTGCAATTTTTATCAAAAGAATGCTCATAGAGCTGCGTGGTCTGGTGGGATATCACGCTTGCTTGTATCTTCTTTAAGGGGCTCAAAGCGCCTGCGCGTGGCCCACATGTGCGGGGCCTTATCACGCTTGCTTCTCACGCTAGAGATATTCTAACGGTGATGAAAAACATCGTGAGGAAACCTTAATTATTCCGTAGCTACGGCGTTAGGCTAGCTCCTTGTCACGCAAAATGGAGTGTTGTGCCTCTGCCGCCCGTATGGGCGCCGAAGGCGTGACGCTATGTGAAATTTAAATCACAATAAAGAGGTTTGCGGATTGTCTGTAAAATGAGCCAGACGCAATCAGTACTCAAATAAACAATTGATCCTAGAGCGTTAGTTACTCTAAAAATGCTGTGTTAATTAACAAAACTGAACTTACAACATAATCTTGTATCTCCTGTTCTTTCGCTGCCAGTCTTCTGACGAGGACTTTTTCTCTGTGTTGTGACTCTGAATACTGTTGTTTTATTCTCTCTTCTGTCTCTTTCGCCTTCTCAAAACTACCTGCAGATCGTCATTGAGTGTGTTAGCATGTTGTTTCCGGAAATACTGAGAGCAATTGGTGCATGGGATAACAGCAGAGCTTCAGGATACCTAGCTTGTCCATACCAAGGTAAAACCAGTGGCTATATCGAATGGCGCTCGCGTCTCAAGGACAGGCTAAAAATAATGTTAAAATTGGTGCCGATTTATTTCTTGTACAGTGACCAATTACTGCACTCTGTTAGTCCACTCACATTGCATCTGGCAGTTTTAGAAAAAAATATATAAGATTTTGCCACATATTTGCACATAAGACACACACTGGAATACTTTTACGAACAGCAAATTGTATGTTCTGTTTTTTTATGTGGTAGACATATGGTTCTATGGAATGTGCTAGCTAGGTATCCAGGAAGCAACAGGATAACGGGTGCAATGTAACTAATTAAAAATATTTGAAGGACATTATATAAGTAGCCATTACTAGATCTTGAAGCATATTGCCTAGCTAGTTATGAAGAAATCTTGATTTGGCATAAAACTCACAATAATATGAGAAGAAGTGGATTATAGAGTATCATTTGTCCAATTTACATCTGCTCTATTTACAATAGCATACATTAAATATGAAGTAGGCCTTGCACAATCAACATTTGAAATAAGTGAACGGCCTATCAGGTCAAATTGATGAATCGAGAACTCTTATAAATGTGTAAATAAATAATACTAAATAAAGAAATGACATCATATACAGATATAAAAAATCGACAACACCTTAACCAAATTATATAACAATCAATTTGTATGAATCCAAAGATACAATCAACAGATAACAATTCTGAAATTACCATGTGAAATATATTATTAACAATGGTTCTGAAGTTAAGTCTGCTATTAGCCATCCTAAATTAAAGTTGTAACTTGTGATAGCATATCAAACCATTCTATGTTAATAAACATTCCTACTATATCAAATACCAGAACTTTCACTCTCACTTAAATGACAATTGATATTGTGAATTTATAATACTGTATTGTGGCCAGAAGCAATGTATGTGCCTGTATGTAAATGTAAAAAAAAATGTAAATGTTGGTTAATAACCTGAATAGCAGCTTTTCTTAGCATACATCATTGATTCATAGAGCAACAACATTTCAGTGACGTCTTTATAGAACTTTTTTATTTACTTTGAATTAACAGTGAAAAGTAATTGTTACGGCATACTATAGCTTTATTATATTCTAACTTTATATTGTGTAGAATATATTAAAGTTTTGATTGAACTTTTGCACAACTGGATGAAATGCATGAAGCCCAGACAATAAATGTTGCCTGTCTATTCCTAAATCTACACTGAGTATTATGCAGATTTGCAATACTTGAATACACTGTGCTGCAATTAAGATTCATTCAGCAACAGTCAAACAAAATGATTCACTTTTCAATTAATGCTTTTTAGCAATGCAAGTTATGCTATTTAGGTTTGGTTAGATTTATTTCTTATCAACCTAACACACCATACAGAACAATATTATAAAGAGCATTCCTAAGCTTAAAACATTATTGTTAATACAAACATCTGGCTAATTTTGTTTGCCTAAGATAACAAATAGATACAATAACAAAATACTATTTAGTTTACAAAAATAACAAAATCAAGCTTAGAAATTAATTCTTACAGCAAAAGAAGTGTTGAAAAAAAAACCATATTTACTTTTTTATGTGATTGGAAACACGGAGTCACTGCATATTCTTCAATGCCTGCGAGAACATCAGCACTTTTCACAGGCAAGACCCCAAAACCAGGTGGCACTTGCCCATCCCCAGGGCCTGATAATAAACCCCTCATTTTCACTACCACTGAACACTCCACTGTCACAGCGCTTACACCGCACTCAGCTTTTATTCCTTATGTAAAAAAACTTAGATCACCTAAATACCACCTGTTTTCACATACTCGGTTTGCAATAGTTGAACATAAACATCACAGTAACGATGCAAGGGAACAACACTAGGTATTTTAGTTAAAGTATTGTCGATTTAGAATAGAACATAATAGTGTTTGCACAAATCGCAGTTTCGTGGCCGAAGCGGCGACCCCCGGCACTACAAGCCAAGTTTGTCGTAAATACCTTCCAGCTGCTTGTTCAACGATTCGAGGTGGTCAATGTAAGAGTCCTGGGTCTTCCAGGCGGCGCGCACGTCCGCGCTGGCGGCGTCTGTCTGCTGGGGGGTCAACAACACCCGCGACCGTGCCACGCTGGGACAACTGGCCGCACCGATCTCAACAACCGGCGACACCTTCTCGCCTAGGCGTTCCGCCTCCTCGGACATTGCACTCTTATAAATACGGTAAGAGGCCCTTTCGACTGTAACCAAACAACGAGCGTTAGACATGGGTTTTAGCCATAGATGCTAATTTACATTTTTGTTTGACCGCCACTATCGACACCTGAAACAAAACTCGTTTATTATAGTGAAGAAACGCAATTGAAAGTATACTTACTGGTTCAGTAATATATAATAAACCTAATGAAACTGAACAACCACTACTAGCAAGTCCTAAACATTGAAATAAATACAGAATTTACTTTACTGAGGCACTTTACGACGATGCTACACAAACGCCATTTTGCCATGTCAATGACGTCAAGAACTGGGCCGGGTGGGTTGCCAGCAGTAAAAAACATTCAGTTACTGTTTCGGTTTTTTACGATTTATACATCCCTAGCAGTCAGATAGAGAAAGCATGTCGACTGTCTCTTTCTTTCCACATACGCTTACAGCTCTATCTGTGTAAAACTACTAGTACTACATGTAAAAGTATTTTCTTTATTCAACAGATGGCGCTATGAGTAGTTTTTTGAGATAGAGATGAACCAACGAAAGTAACGAAACTCTACAAACTACAATGTACCGTATGTACACGTGTCTCTCTATTTACATTTAGAAATAGCCAATAGTTTCGCATCACTCTTTTATTTATTATGCTAATTAAATAGCAAAGTATAAAGATAAATATCTAATAGGATACTTGCTTTAATTATTTCAAATGTATCATGTTTAGCATATTTATTATTATTATAAATAAGGTTTCTCCCGAGTGAAGTGAGTGAGCACCTTAGCTTTGATTGGGTAGAGAAAATTGCAAAACAAAACACTTTAATTATCATCATATAATATTATTTGACACATTTATTAACACTTAATTTACGTTTAACGTTAAATTAATAATTCGTAGACACATTTCTATACACTATGTATAAATCATTAATACAATTATCAGGAACAGGTAATACTAGTTAGATCACAATATGTACAACAGAGTCTTTTCGTCGGTTGGTTGCGTGTCAATAAGGTCTCCATACTTCGCTGAGACTGCTCCCATACATGTTGTGCTTTGCATCTTCACTACCCTCACAGTTCTGTATGATCCCACTCCCCTCCCCCGCCCCCTGCAGCTCGGTAGTAATAGAGATCCCCCCGTCGATATCACTTATCTTTATTTCGCTCGGCATATACTGGTCCTGGCTAGCCTTATCAGGGGTACTGTGCAAATGGACATGAATTTGATTCTGATTGACTGTCGAGTACAGATTGGGGAGCAACACCTGTGGGTTGGTGTAGGAATGTGACTGGAAGCAGGAAGGGTTGTTGTTTATGTTGTTGTATTGGTAGTTGTTGTAGTTGTAGTTTGTGGACCAGGTGTTGTAGTAGTTAGGGTCGTAGCGCTGAGGAGGGGCGGTCGGGTTGAGATCGGTGAGGGGGGCGGACTGGCCAGGGCTGGACTTGACAGGGAAGGGGGCGGAGCCCTGGTAGCCGGAGTAGTCGGCGTGGCTGAAGGGGATCTCCGGAAGCACTGTGGAGAGAAAAGAAAATAGTTAGCAAAGTGAGTAAGTAACAGATCCCAGATTGGCCGAGAGCCATGAAATAGTTACGATGACACTGGATATTTTATTGTGAAAAGAAATTGTTTAGAAAATAACCGGCCAAGTGCGAGTAGGACTCG
The DNA here is from genome assembly GCA_963457715.1 of Argyresthia albistria. Taxonomy (NCBI): domain Eukaryota; kingdom Metazoa; phylum Arthropoda; class Insecta; order Lepidoptera; family Argyresthiidae; genus Argyresthia; species Argyresthia albistria. The sequence goes on along the minus strand of OY735268.1, from coordinate 7,950,015 downwards.
CGCACCAAGGGTTCCGATCACACTTGGAGAGCGTAACACGTGAAATTAGGTTTCCACATAAAAAACTAAAGTGTGATGTCATCCATGTAAACGAAATTGAATATTTTTTAGAAAGACAGAAATTTGCAGTTTTCAGATTTTTTCCCTTTATTTGTGCTATAAGACCTTGCTTCGTGCCAAATTTCATGATTCTAGGTCAACGTAAAGTACCCTCTAGGTTTTGATTCCCTTGCGAATATCAGCAATTTCAGCAAAATTTAGACATATGCGGTATCTTTTGATTGCGTAAAATTATGATTATGATTATGATTAGACCTTTAAGTTTGATTTTTTCACAACTTTAAGAGTTCACAGACTTAAGTAATCGATATTAATTTCAACTTAATACCTCCATGCGTTTCTGAGAAAAAGTCTTAACAGACGGTGAGACAGACAGACAGACAGACAGAAATTTACAGTTTTCGGATTTCTTCCTTAACTTGTGCTATAAGACCTTCCTACATTCCAAATTTCATGACCCTAGGCCAACCGGAAGTACCCTATAGGTTTTGATTCCCTTGCGAGTTCCACGCGAGTTCATACAAATCCAGCAAAATTATGACATAATATCGCGGTATGTTTTGATTGCGTGGACCTAGAAGTTTAATTTTTTCACAGCTCCAAGGGACCATAGACCTGAGTAATCGATATTAATTTCAACATTATACCTCCACGCGTTCCTGAGTAAAGGGGTCGTGACAGACGGACGGACAGACGGACGGACAGACGGACGGACAGACAGACAGACAGACAACAAAGTGATCCTATAAGGGTTCCTTTTTTCCTTTTAAGGATCGGAACCCTAACAAAACAATACTATGGTTCAGCCTAACTGCCGTACCTACTGTACTATGCTCTAGACTTTTAATAAAGGCTAAGGCACACTTAGCGGGTATCAAATACTTATAGAAAAATGAAGCATTGTCACGTTAAGAGGGTGGTCTCGAAAGAGGGCCTCCGCTGTCGTGTCAACAGTAAAGTTGGCAGGTTAAATAACAAAACCAAAAAAACTTTAGTCGACGCTTCGAATGAGAGGTGCAAAATGCCGGCTTTGGCTTGTCGACGGTGTGCAGAGACGCCGGGTACAAACAAAACGGAATTTTGCGTCTTCGCTATTGCCGTGCGATTAAGTACGCGACTCACGGTCCTGAACCCATTGTACCCAATACACAGGACCCTACTAACCAGCAGGCAGGTGTATCGCGGGGTCTGGCTTGTAGTAGGGCGACTGCAGGGCTCCGTAGACTGCCGGGGCGGAGGGGTAGCCCGTGTTGAGCTCGCTCGCGCCCAGGATGTAGCCGCTGCCTGATTCTGGGAACATAATGGAAATAGAACTTCAATAACAAAGTAGAAGTAATTGTAGCCCATTAATGTCCCCACTAAGGGGTATAGGCCTTTACCCGGATAAAGAAAGAAAGAAAAAGAAAGAAGAAACATTTATTACAAAGACAGACGAGACACGAGCGAGTTAGATTACGAGTAAAATTGAGCCATACTCCACCACCCTGGCTCAGTGCGGGTTGGTGGAGGGGAGTCAGGCTAGTGGCCAATCCTACAAAGATAAGGTACAGTACAGTAGTAAAAAACACATCCGCCACAATAAAGTCTAATGCCAAATCCATAACGCTTGGCGAATTAATAAGCCGTCACGATGTGTGTGGATAGAGAGTTTGGCTTGGTGTGCGTAAGACTTGTATATAGTTTGTAGAGGTGTGGGTTTGCGAAAACGGTTCAGCTTGAAGGGCTTGGTTCCTTTAAAGCTGATAACTTTCGAACTACTGAACCAATTTTGACAAAACACGGCGAAGAACCATCGCGGGAAAGTCTTCTACCATTTACAGAAAACCTCATTAAAATCAGCCAATGCTTTACTTATAACATCCCTCATTTTCGTCAAGGGGAAATAACAAAACATAGCATCGCGTCTTGTCTCATGCGCGGTGGCAGAAACATACATAAAACTGAGTAGTTTTTCAACATTATTTATTACACGTCATAGTCGAGGACAAGCAAGGTGTTCGATAAATATAAATCGGGGTATTTCACTTCTGAATATACTAATGATGGAACTGTTTCTAGAATTATTAGTATAATATTATAGTATCTGTGCTAGAATTCATTGCAACGATTTTAGTGACTAATTTTTGCAAATGAAAATTCTATCGTATTTCGTGTGTACTTAAGTACCTACTAGTGATGGGTCAACACACATGTTAGCAAAATGCGATCGGATATTTGATATTTAGGTACGATTATGCGAACAAGTTTTTAAATATGCCAACAAACAACCCTTATTCATATTCATAATTATCTTAAAAACTTAACTTAGCAGATAGTCTAGTCTAGGGTAGTTATCATACGTGAAGAGCTTTTCATTTGAAAAGCACACAAAGAATGACGATATTCCAAAACTTAAGAGGGAATTCGCTAGTTACATATCCTGTAACTTTATAAATATTACATTTCATATCATAACTTTTTTCCCGACACAGACTAAACGTTATTTAAACTGTTATTACGAATTTCGTATTCGATTATTTTCCAGTCCGACAAGAGATCTCACACCACTATAGTAAATCAGTCAGCCATTGTCAATGGCAAAGTTTTTAATATGGGGATCACGTGCGCGGAACTTTGATATAATTTAAGGAGTTACTGTACTTTCGTACCTAACTTTATTGTGACCATTATTTCCTAATATAAAAAAAAACAAAGGCAGGCGTCTCTCTACCATTCAGCCTAAATCTAAGTTCTTTTGAAGTTTTTACAGGCCTAAGATTAACAAAAATATGAACAAAATCTTAAAACCGATTTGAACGCACGGTACTTTACCTAAAGATAATGACCGGGGTAAAAATAAAGATAAATATAATCTATTTGTGAACACAGGTAATAATACATTTACAGATGTCAGGTAAGTTTTTTGAGCTCAGTTTTGTGCCCAGGAGCATGCAAAATTAGATTATAGTAAGTGAATTGAATTAAATTAAATTATGCCGGTTGGTAGGTAATAAGGTATCCTAGTGTAGGGCCAGAAGCAATAGATGTGCCCGTTTTGTAAACGTTATGTTATCCTAGGATAAGTCTACAATGGTACCCTCTATGCTTTTGGGGAAACGCTACTTAGTTACTGTAGCTTCTCTATACGCGTGTATGGGGGAATGCCAGCTGATTCACGCATGATTTAGCACTCCTGGTGAAGAAAGTGGGTATTTTAGCCCAAATTATGAATACAATGATTGTATCACAATTGGTTTTGCCCGTCATGTTGAGAAACAGCTTTGTTTCTGAATGATGCCTTCACAAGGTGTAGGTTCCGTGATTTTATGTTGTATCACTGCTTAACAAACAAACATAGCGTCACGCCTTCTGTCATATGGAGCGGCAAAGGCACACCTGTGCCATCTTTTAGGCAGCTACTAACAAATAAAGTGCTGCTAAACGGAGTGCAACTGCACAACACAGGTAACCACCTAGCGTGGGGAACAGGTACCTACTCTAACACAAACTTAGCTTCTTAATTGTTTTACGAACTTTCCTGTGTTTTTAATGTACCAAAATGTCTTTGAGAACAATAAATTATTCTTATTCCTATTCCTATCTTGTAGCCAGCTACCTGTTCGATACTCTCTTTTCCGTGATATCCTATAGCCCATCACAGCAGCTATGGATTAATAAAAGTTTCCTCACGATGTTTTTAGTTTTTTGATACTTAATTGACTTTTTTCTATTTAACAATAAATTAAATTAACTGAAAAATTTACTAAAATTAAGTTCAAAACATTTTTACATTGTTAGCAGGGTCAAACATCCCGATTCAACCTACTCTACTGATGTCATTTGCTCATAGTCGCCTAATCGTTTCGTTACTATGTTTGGAATTAGTAGCTGAACAGTGGGAAAAGTAAGTAAGTAACTCGTAATAGTAGATAATTATAATGAATCACTACCTCTATAATCGATGGAAGCAAAACACATCACATCTATTATTTCGTGACGTCACAGCTACAAACGCAAGCAGTGACGTTGGCCGTGAACAAGACGACTTTGAAATCATTATCATTCAATAAAATTGAATATTTTATTGTGTTGTTTGATTCAAATGGAGTGCATCACGCGAGCCACCTCACGTAGCCCAATAAACTGCGTGCATACACTTGTCATCACCACATTTATCATATCATAGTGTTTCTATATCTTACAATAATAAACTGTCGTCCACTCACTGCACGTACGTCACAAAAAAAAGTATGATTTGGTCAGAAATATTCTGCACTCTGCTGCTGCTGCATTCTGCTATACTAGCACATTATACGGAAGATCTAACGGTAATGAAAACCTTCCCAAGGAAACCATTAATAATCTCTACAGCTTCGGCGATGGGCTAGCCCCTTATGCACGCACACAGTTGCAATTCTTAGGTGTCACCTTCTTGCCTATAGCGGTCTTGATCCAGACTTCGGGACTCTAAAGCACGTTTAAAAACCAGGATCACAATCATAACAACGACGATGGGCACACGACTTGATAAGAGTACACTATACTGAGCCAGCTTGGTGGAATAAGGCTCAGTCTTAATCGTATCCGGGTAAAGGCCTGTGCCTCTCGGTGGGGACATTAATGGGCTACATTCACATTTACTTTTTACACTGACGTAACTTTGCTACTAGACACGTTTCACACTTCGTCGGATTCTATACGGATGAAAGTACTCACACAAACGCAAGCTTGACCTAGTCCTAATATGTACGCAAATCGTAACAACTATAAGATAGATGTACATACCCACAGAGATACTTAAGAAATTCCAGTAAAAATGCATTCATGAGAAGGACTGGTATTTCTAAATCCGTAATATAATAACTCAAGCGCATATGAATGGAAATAAACATAGTAAATTAAATGACGCAGATGAATTTAATTAAATGCGTATCTAAGTGTTTTCCCACATCTCGTCGGCCGATGCTATTAATTAAATACTTAAATTGTGTACCTTAAGTGACTGAATAAGGTCCTATAGGTTTATCAATAGGACCTAACAATTCACATTATTTAAATATTCAAGTTTATAGTGAGAACTCAGGATATTTTTTGCATAGGTTAGATTTTCTCCAATATGCACAGAAGTGGCTGTCGCCGACGGTTTCGGCATATGGAATCTGTCTCTTTCTTACGGGCTTGAGATAGCTCTCAGAACTGAGTGCAGTTTATGATTACGGGCCTTAGAACCCTGGTCATAAAGTGCTACCTAATGACGAAGTCCACTGCAATGGTAGGTCATGACTACAAAATGTCCACTCCGCTAACAAGAGGCTGTCTAATGGCTACTAAGACTGCATTACTAGTGTACCCCCTTATTAATAAAAAGTTTTACTCCGGGAGTAAAGTTAATCCGGGAGTAACGAAATCCTTTATTAATAAAAAGGGGGAAAAATATATAATAATAATAAAAAATAATAAAGGGGATAGAGTATTGAAAACTGGCGAAAAGTATAAACTTCCATTTTTACAAAACTGTGCCTCTACCATACCTTATGGGAAAGTGTGACTGTTGTTGTGGTTGAAACAAATACCAATATGTAATTTACTAAAACCTTTATGTACAAAAAGCGTTTCGGCTCTACTCTATTTTATAAATGCTGATTAACGAGCACTTCCGCTAACGTTAAAAGTGTACCAGATAATGAGTCTCTCATTTTCGATACTGGGATCCACTTACCCACCTGTGTACATTATACCTATAGTAGATAAGGTGTATTCAACAGCACATCAGGCATAAAACTATGCCACGTGTGTGTCGTCCTTATTATTTTCGTGAGTTTCGTTTTTTTATTCATCACACTTTTTGATTCTGTCAAAACCTTGTTAATGCACTGATTTACAGAGGCAATCAGAAATCGAATTATAAATTGAGCTAATGACTCTATCACCCAGTTTCTAAAGGAGTGGTCAGATGTAACAGGCGATGAATCGAAAATAAGGGCACGAGATTGGTTGAATGAAGGTCTTTGGTCTTCCAAAATTCCATATTTCCTTTGGGTATTATACCTACTTTCACTACAGTTTTCAGCACTGTTTCATTATGAGAAATTACGCAAAATGGAGTTTTGAATAATGGCTATACCCCGTATAGTATAAGGCGTGACACTATGTTTGTCTTGTTACTGAATTAACACAACTTTTTTTGTTTTATTTTTATTCCCTAACTAAACTATAAAGCTCACTGTGCAGTGGTGTGTACTCGCGTGGTTCGCGAACACACTTCATTTTGTGGTCCCAGCGTGCACTGGTCCTAATTTGGTATGCTCGCGATCGGAATTAAAATCACAATAATGCGAATTTCGTTCGGTGAAATATTTAATTAGCGTTACGTTTTGAGTAGTTTCTGTGTGTCCAGAGAATCATTACACGGATTATAACCATCTTTGTAGCGTCGCTTCTCAGTTAGAGCGACTAGCTGGAACGTGTGTTAATGCTAAACCCGAGTTGAGACAACTATACTATAATGAGGAGTTGTCAAAGTTAACTTAACTAACTCCCGGTTTCCGAAAATTTGCTGTGACAATTTGTTAAACTCTTGCCAAACTCATTTCACCCTCTTGCCGCTGTTTTAAATTAACCTTAGATTAATCGCATATTGCCTAATCGGCATTTGATTGCTCTATAGACACTGGGGGCTAGTGTCCAAGAAGAAACATCTTTTAATAAGTCCACACATTGACCCCTAGAACTAGGACTCTTGGTATCAAAGTAGAATTCATAATTATTAGTTTAATTTATCTGTTAAGTTAGGTTATAGCTAAATAAATAAAAGATTTAATGATCATCGGACACCTACGTTTTAATTAGCATTATTGACATATTTCAGCGTCACTAATGACACGACCACATTCATTTATTATTATGCTGTGGCGAAACGTTTCAATTTCTCTTAAAATATAATCTACACTTAAATGTTTGTTATTTAGTCAGCAATAAATAAATGATGAAATATGATGCGCACCTATGATTAAATATAGTTTAAGTAATAATCAAAGTAAACTGTGCTCATATTACTTGACGTATTCAGCATACAAAATAAATATCTAATGTCTAATCTAATAATTATGATTTTTGATTCCTTACTGAAACGCTTGATACTAAATTTAATTACCCTTAATCCAGTTTCAATACTAAGGCTTGGATTCCACTTACTAAATGCGGTCTCAATGGCCGAGGAAAATTTTCGCGGCGGGGCTCAAAACGGTAGTGCCAATAGTTTTAAGTCACATTTTTTTTTATAAAATAGAATGGTACCTACACGCGTGTTGATACATTTTTACTGAAACAATTAGAAATATAAAAAAGAAACATAAACCTTCAAATTCTCATATCGGCGCCCGGCGCTTGTCCCAGCACCCGTTAACTTTGGAATTTGACCTCCCAAAGAAAAACTAGTAATTGTATTGATTAACTTTTACATAACATATCTAGGTAATTAAACAAGGAATCGCTTGAAAGGTTTTTTATTCATTTAAGAATACAAACGAGAGACCAGAAAGTCAAAACATAAGTGTCCCAAGAAATTCTATTAATTCGGTGAGCTGAACTAAATCAAGTATAACTTCGCCCAGTAAATCGGCATTTCCCTCCTGCTGCTTTTAGCTTCTGTTGCCAACTTCCCAGTCTCGCTCCGACGTTCTCCATGGGCAGACGCTCTATATGGGCTTTCGTGTTCCCGCCGTATTTCATATCGGTGTATTTGGAAAAAAATCGTTAATATCAGTGTCCGTTCCACTTTTGTTCTGTGAGTCTATTTAACCTTTATTAAGATTTAAGAAACTGGCTTGTTGCAATAAGTTTCGAGTGTTGTATTCCAATATAACTGTCAACGGCTCGATTATTACTAATTCGTGTTTTTTTTTTCGAAAAACATGCTTCGGTGTTCTCATTTCGGTTGTCTCGGTGTAGCTAAATTGTCAACCGATATGAAAATTTCCTTCACATCGTTTTTTTTCCATTTCGGTTCCTTTGGTTACAACTGTTTCATTTCGGTGTAGAATCAATTAATTTCGGTGATTTTTTCATCTCGGTGTATTTATTTTAATGGGTCATATGCGTTCAGTGCTTTTTCTTCCATTTCGGTGTCAATTCTTTCATATTGGTGGGCATTAGTTTCATTTTGGTGGTACTGGAACTATTATGCTCAATATCTTCCACAATATGCACAGTATGATAATGCTGTTCAAGTATGACAATGATACGTTATTGAGGATCAGAATAAGACTTTAAAAACCGGTAAATACAGTAACATAAAAAATTCAACCGAAATGAGTCAAAAATCATAGGTACTTGTTGAAATTGACTCATCTATGTTTCTACATAATTTTCTACCTCAACTTAAACAGGTAAATCATACATTTGGTAATAAAGACAGATTATCTGTCACATAGAGTTTATCAAGACAGTTTGGAACACCATAAATGTTGTCAATATAGTCAAATTAACTTATATAGATAGTTCTTTGTTTTGTGTAACTCAAGGTGAGTCGCCATTCCAGATACCAGAATCGTGTCCATGATCTATCTACCAACCCCGCTATAGCCGGGGCCTCGCGCCGGCGTCTAGGCCTGGCGCTGACGGGGCCATAATTACCGTGTCCCCTCCAGTAATGTCACATTAACACCCTCCCTCGTCCAGCGCTGCCAACTGTCAGAATGCCAGCAATTTCGCAGTATTACGATGATTTTTAAACACGCATTTGGTACCACGGTAATGACATGTTGTGGGGATGAAAGGATTTTTTCCGGGCTGACGTAGTGGAATAAAGTTGGATCCTCAATTTAAAGGTAACGTGCAATGTGCACTATAATTCTCAATATATGGCTCACGATTTTTTCTATACCGGATGGTAGAGGCACAGTTTTTCAAGTTTTATTGAAGCGTGACAGAGCCGACCCTACTCCACTGCTCTGTAGATAAAAATAAACAAATAAATAGTCGAAAAGATAATATTTCACATAAACATCGTAAGGAAACCTTCACTACTCCGAAGGCGGTTGGCTAGCCTCCTGTCACGTATTGAGTAACAGGCTAAAATTGTGCTTCTGCCACCCCGTATAATAAAAGGCTTGATGTTCTATGTTAAGTTAAGTTATAATTATAATAGGTATTTAACGCACATACAGGCTGTTTACTAAGCGAAGCCTATTAGCCGAACCTTCTAACAATCGCTTCGCATTCAGGCCGCGTCAACTTGTTCCATGCAAATACAGTCTCCGCCAATCAAACCCGTTGATTAGCGTGTGTGACGTCACAGGAAGTGAGCGGCTAGAAGGGAGGCGGGGGTGGAGGGGGGGGGGGCTAATTAGCGGGCCGTTTGATCTTCACACTCTTGTTCTTGTTACACAATCTATGGCGAGAGATTGATTGAATTTGGTGTCGCGAATGAGTGTCGGACTATTAGTAAAATTAATAATTGGCATCTTAGATATACTTACTTTGTTGTTTTTCTAATAAGTTGAATAAGATACGAATTAGAAGAAATTCTAATTAAATCCATTCCCGTCGGTGGGGAAATTAATGGGCTACATACTGTTTTTTTTTTAAATTTATCAGCAACATATCATTGATAATAAGTATCAGTGATACGTTGCTCACTCATCGCCTAACAAACCTTTCCCCCAATCTCATGAATATAAAGGAAATCAATATTTTTATAAGATTTCAACACAAAATCAAAAAGCCCGTAATAGCTGCATATTTCACCGAAGCTTTACAAATCTCATTAAACTCCCATAAGAATATTCTCACCCCTCCGCCTTGGGATTCGTGTTTTACTTTTTAAAATCACTTTTTGCTGCTGATCACTTACATCGTAACTTGACGTAATTCGATACATCCTGTGTTTGGCGGCCGTTTTCCAGCTCGATACAAAAGGGTACGCTCATAATCTTGGACCGATGAACCATTGCACTCGGGAATTGTGTGGTACCGATTTTTGAACAGATTTTGAAGAATGTTTCTTATTCAAAACCGTAACTGGCAGTTCATTTATTGGTTGCCGTAGTGGAAGCAGATATTTAATACAAATCAAAATTGCTTCTACTCCACCTTTTGTAGAGCAGAGCTTCTAATTTACCCCCAATGATTGTACTAGTGACTCTTAGCACAGAGTCATATCATAAAGTTAAGGGTAAGGAATACTTTTTCATCAAATATTCCTGCTTGGGACTTTCTCAAGTGGACCGTCTGTGGAAAAGTGACGTCGTTAAAAGAGACATAATTTCAATAAAATTAATCAGCAGACATTCTGTGACAATTTTACGGTTCGTGAGACACAGCCCGCTGACAGACGGACACACGAACAGCAGAGGCTTAGTAATAGGGTCCTGTTTGACACTCTTCGAGTACTGAATTGGAAAAATTAGATCTTTTACTTCTTTCTTTTATTTTAAAATTAACCAATTAAAATAAAACATCCGGACGAATTGTAAACCTCCTCCTTTGGGAAGTCGGTTAAAAAGAAGAAGCTTATTAGCATTTAGAGATCTATGAGCAGTAGCGATTCATCCCCATGTTTGCTATTGCCGCCACGAGGCGCGCTGTAATGTCTACTAATGATAGGCGCAAACCGCACACGGGAGCGGCGCGGGCGCAGGGATAGCGGGACTCACCACTTGGATTACTCTATCTATCCAATTCAGAAAAATGTAAAGGCAAGTTGGTATTTTTAAATAAAAGTAATAGCTTCTAACACAACCGATTTACCGAGGAAACGACCAAGCATAAGGATAATTAAAAGAAACCATGCCTAATGCTATAATTGGAAAACTCAAATATTTGTTCACAACAAATCATAGCCAAACATAACGTTACAGTTTATTTGTTATACGGACTATAATTAAACGTACTAAGATAGACTGTTCACTTGTCACTTCACACGTCTAATTCACCTTTGTCTAATTTGAACGTAATAAGAAATCTCGATCGTTTATCGGAGTGGAAGTGCCTGTACTGTACATTACAAAATACAAGTACATTATAAAATACTCTATCTATCTAGAGCTACTTGTATTGTAAGTACTCGTATTAGTGACAATCGTCTTTTACAGTGATTTTCAGTTGCCTTTTACCTTTTGCCCAGTTGGTATTTATTTTTCACGGATATTAATCCGAAAGGCTGACTCTTGCATGATTTTAATTTTGGCCACAGCCTATTGCGAATACATATTGTAGTGTATGTTGTAGTATTACATAAAATATTTCAATATTGATTAAGATAGCCGTATGATATTTGGCCTAGGGCAAAAAGTCATCATAAACTAGAAAGTAAATCGGAAAAGTATTGTTGGTTTCTGGGAATGTAGAGTAAAGGTATATTATATTTATTATTCTGTGAGTCTATGTATAAGTGTTATTTCTAACAGAAACGGTAATATTTTCCACTTCAGCGCCGCAGACTCCGGCGACGTTACAGAAGGTAATGTAAGTTGCTGAGATTACACTTTGCGGCCACGACGCAAGCGATACATGCTACTTATATATGCGAAGCGATACATGCTTCTTAAACATATAACGCTTTTGCTGACATCAAACAACGTTTACGTAATTCAGTTTTATAGAAAGTTCGGAAAAGTTGTGTCTTTCAGTGTAAATTATTAAGGAATGCATAAGCCTTTACCGGACACAATGTGTGATAATGTGCTGTTGATGTCCCAAATAAAAATAAATATAATTAATAAATAAATAAATACAAGAAGGTTGAGCCATAATCCACCACGCTGGCTCAGAGCGGTTTGATGGAGGGATTTTACGACTACTCCCTGCATACCTAGTGATAGTAGACAAGATCTAAAAATTAACGTGTCGTCCGTCCGATAATGTACCAATTAATGATCTACCTAATGATCCTAATCCTAATTAAATATTTTATGATCATACATGGTCAGCGGATTTGGACCTGCACCTCCTGCGTGAGAAGCAAGTCTGAAATCCTAGTGGAACCACGAAGATAATTAAGTAGCCCATTAATGTCCCCACAGAAGGGCACGGGCCTTTACGTAAAATTGAGCCATACGCTGGCTCAGTGTGGGTTGATGGAGTGTCTTGCAATCGCCCAGCAGAAGCCAAATTAACGAATGTTCAATAGGCGTCCGCCGCCCGCTGTTCTCTTAGCCCAACAAAAACGTATTGTTAACATGGAATGGATCCAGCCGATTGGCGATCGTTGATACAGTCGGCCGAACGCGTAATCTTACACCGCGCACACGTGACACCGCGGCTTGTGTTACCTATCACATCGAGAGCACACTTGCGTACGCGCATGCACCCAGGACACTGTGTGTCGCTCCACCAGAAGGATGCGTCGTTTCTAATATTTACAGAATGGAGGATGATGATGATGAGGTGGGACGCGCGCTAAACAAAGGCGGGTGATCGGTCCTCTATTGTGAGTATTTCACCCATGGGGAGGGTGCGGACGGCAGCGAAAATGGATGGCCAGCCATATGGGGGCTGGAAATAGATAGCTTCCGTTGGCTTTTCCCCCGCGTTTTCCCCATTATGAACAATGATGTCGGAATGTGGTTGGGTGGAGGTGGGATATGTTGGACCCCGGTCAAAGCGATCTTGAAAGTATGATAGATATTGTAGAGTTATACGTTACCTAAAATCAGTCTGTGGTAGTTTCTTCCCCCTTATTTTCCTTCAGGGGCCTAATTTTGCTAACAAAATGACTGCTTCGTGAAAATGATGAGATGAAGACGAAGTTTCGGAATCCACCAGGCGTTTGGAGTATTTATTTAGATATTTAAATGGGGAAAAATGATATGAGCGAATGACAAAAATATGCATTTCCTTTCATTGCCTGCGATTCCGAAGGCGACACGAACTAATTAAAATCGTGTGTTTGATAATGGAATCTGTGGCCACCGCGCAAGAGCTGTCGAATTTGAAGGTTGTCAGTTTAGTGCCTTTAGTTCCTCTAGTTTAGTGGTTTTGACACCTCAAGAATAGACCATTCATACTTTTCTTTATTCATCAAGTTCAATGTAAACATAATAAACTTTATAGCTGAAATAACCCTACAGTCTATTCGTGATAAGAATGCAGTGAAATTTAAATTTAAATCTGTTAACACACACTCACAGGACAGGACACAACCTTCGCGTTCGAAAGTTTGCCTTCAACTGGTCACTGTGAACTTGGCTTGATAATTGGAAACGATTTGATTGGATACAGGGCGCGGCTAGGCTACCGGACAGTCAGGCCAATATGTACTGGGTAGTTAGTCACGCGTCGTCGTTAGGCGCGTTTTATAATTATCCTCCATTACTATGTCTAGCCGCTGAGAGAATGCGATCCTGACACATGTCAGTTTGGGATGCAATCCCCCTGAACAATAACTAAAGCAAATCCCCTTTATGGGAGTGAGATAGAGTGAAAAGTATCGCAGAACAGACAGGGACATAGACATGTGTCGGGATCGCATTCTCTCAGCGGCCAGAGTATAAATGGAGGATTTAAGAAATGTGCAATTTCGAGTTGCGTTTTACTATGTGATTCTTACAGTAAGTTAGGTTAAGTTAGTTTTATTCTAATGATGACTCTACGCAAGTTATATGATGATGGATATATGCATTGCAACTCATGAGGGTACAGAAATTTCACTGAAGCTTTGTAATTTCATTAATTGAACAATAACCTAACTTAACGGTACGAATTAGAAACTAGAAATATTAAAAATCTTGTTTGATGTAATTCAACACATCCAGCCATCCAGATGTATTAATATCCGGCTAAGAATTTCCAAACTGGAGAGTTGTAAAACATTGTAGTACAACCATAACATTAGCAGACCAATTTCAGAACAGCGCACTTGCCATCAAAGCAGAGGCTGTGTTCTTTATTATTTTCATAATAATATTTCAACAATTTACCTTTTTTACGGACCCAGCCACATTACCAACAGAAGGTAGCCGTGCCCACGTAGAGAAATAATTGATTGTATTGAGCGTAGCGAACACTTCAAAAATGTATCGGGTAGTAAGCTTCGATGATTATTTTTGCCGTCTCTTTATTTTCTCCTTACAAGAAAGGGAGGGATGGTGGCCGGTGCTATCCGATACGCGTTTTCCTCCGAAGGATGCGAGTACGTGATTCGGTTGTTTTTTTTTCGATGGATGGAATTATTTGTAAGGTTTCGTTATGTGTTGCTCATTACTGAGCAGCGTATCCTGCCGGCGACCGCAAGTGCTGAACATTACGCGTCTCTGATGGCCCACTGGTAGAGACACCCTATTGTGGAAGATTTCAGCGACTTGATCAAGTTTCTGTTGTATATCTTCCAACAATTTAAATATCATATGCATCACGCACGACGTTTCATATACTGAGTGGCAGACTCTCACTTGTACAAATTTCCAGCCATCACTTCATACGATATTAAAAAATCGTGTTCTAAGTTGTAAAATATTTTGGGGGTATGAAAATGATAAGGTTACAATTTAGTGAAACGGATGGATCGTATGAAGCCGTTTTGTAAAATGTTTCCTTTTCTGGGTCGGATAACTTTGTCATTTGAGAAATAATTTATTGTTCCCCACGAAACCATGATAATAACTATAATAACTGGGGGGTAATACATTTTTCTTTTAATTCCATCACGCTCTGGCTCAATGAGGGTTGATGGAGAGGGGTTTAAATCTAGTGGCCAACCCGACTGTCAGCAGATATCAAGCTGCCCTGCCTTGGAGAAAAATATACCAATTGAAAAACTTCCTGTTAATTCCTAAAGTATCGTATCGCATAGCCACTCCACACGCAAGTCAGGTGGACTCTGGAAGATGCCGGTCAGTCTGCCAGTTTTCATGTAAATAGTTTACTAAAAAATGAGGGGTATTCTACAAAATGCGCGCTTTGAGCGGTTGAGGTTAACTTGCATTACCGCGCGCGCTTGTTTTGTTCAGTTGAATTGATTGCGAATAAGTTGATGGACGTTACTCTAATATGTTTAATTTTGGGTATAATGCTTATCGTAGCATAGTTAATATAACATACGATATTGTCTATACAACAGCCTTTATCATATCAACTTCCATACGAGTAAATATGAAAGACAGACCTGACTTCAATATTCGTAGCAAAGAATCCAATCCAGTAACAGTAACAGGGACCACAACATCTCCAACAAGGATTGCCACTCCCGCCATTCCTTATTTAGCCGGAAAGCCAGAGTTTGGCCGGAGCGTGGCCGGAACAGTTTTCGAGGAGTTGCGGTGGGCGGTCAAGTCCGCGACCGCAGGATCACGTGTGACGTCACGTCCTGTGTGCAACGCGTTCTGGCAGGCAAGAAACATTCAGCAATGAAGTGCCTAACTTCCGGTATGAATCAAAGTTTGGAAAAAAGGTTCATTTCATCCTTTTTTAGGGTTGCGATCCTTAAAAGGAAAAAAAGGAACCCTTATAGGATCACTTTGTTGTCCGTCCGTCCGTCTGTTTATCTATCTGTGTGTCAAGACCTTTTATATCAAGAACGCGTGGACGTCAAACTGAAATTCATATTAATTGTTAAAGTCTGTGGTCGCATATAGCTGTGTAAAAATCAACCTTCTAGGTCAACGCAATCGAACACTACGACCGTTTATGCAGTAAAATTGTTGGATTTTCATAGTAATCGCAATGGACCCAAAACCTAGGGTACTTTCCGTAGACCTACAATCATGAAATTTGGCACAAAGCAAGGTCTTATAGCACCGTAAAGGGAAATATCTGAAAACTGCATAAATCTGTCTTTCTACAAAAATATTCAATTTGGTTTACATGGATGACATCATAAACTGGTAGGTAACTTCTTGTATTGCAGTAATGCTTCGTAGCTCTACGTCGCTTGCTTTTTCACTTGCAGATTAGCGCGCCAAACGTAGAAAATGCACGGATTCGAAATTCGAAAATAGTGGCTAATGAGAGTGGTTAATGAGTGAAGGGGAAAAGTGAACGAACGAATTGATTGAATAATAGAGCAGGTCGCGGTACTCTATTAGTGCCACAGACATAACACAGTTAATTTTAAAATGTCTATCTCACACTGCAGATAAATAAATTTTGTAGTATCAACCTATAAATTTATGATTTTTATATTTATCGTAGAACCTAAAAGTGGGTTAAAATATTTATAGTTTCTAAGTGTGTATGGATCTTGTGGTTATGGATAGACGATAAGGCGTAAGGCATTTAAGGTTCATTCATAAAGTAACAACAACGACATCATAGCATCATCATAGGGGCTGGCCCATCGCCACAGCTATAGAGTAACGAATAATTCCTCTCTTTACGTTATTTTCGATCAACGTTTTCATTTAATGAGAAATGAGATCGGAAAATTCAAGTTTTCGTAACATCTCGACGACGTTTGCGAAGTTTCTATTCATATCTCGATAATCCACACTTCCAATACCGGAAGAGACCACAACCTGACCAAATAGACGCTTCTACCTCTAATTACGTAATTCATTCACATAACACATCCGAAGGACGTACGTAGACCCGTCAGACCTGATCAGCTCACTCCAGGAGCTGTGGTTTTGTGGCGAAGGAACTTACAACACGGCAAATGTATACCGACTAAAATATACCTACTTATTAACTTTGAGATAGGGTCGATATTCGGCTGGTCCAAGTGAAGGTGTAAGATGGTTGGACTCTAAATGCAGGTAATTCTGGCACGCCTCTTCTCATCTTTTAAGTTTAACGGCGCAAGAGATTATAGCAACAGCAGTATTTTTATCTTAGGACATGGCAAGCAAATTAGCAAATGAGGACGCATGTATTTTGCTATGTATATAGCTATAGCTGCGGCGATGGGCTAGCTCCCTGTCAGGCTTAATGAAGTGTTGAATAACTGGCTAAAGGTAGCATAATTGTACCTCTGCCACTCTACATGGGGAAAGGCGCTATGTTATGCAAATTGATTTATCGAGCGGAAAAACATTGTCACAGATTTGCATTTTTTAAACTTGACAATTAAAAGATATTCAAAATGGGGAGGCAGTCGCTCACGTCCGAAGGAATTACTTGGAACCCTTCCTTCCCTTCAGGTCCTTCCCGGGTAGTGCTAACGAACGACAAATCATCATCATCATAGTCATCAAATCATCTCAAGACATTATAATTTCTTGACACTGGCAAAATTAACCTCAAAGAGGTTAGGACGCCATTAATAAAAAGAAGAAGAAGAAGATATTCAAAATTCAAATTCTTCGATTCAAAATAAATTAATTTGAGCCAGGTAACAATATAGTCTGTGCTCACACCACACGGCAAGACATTGGGTTTTAAAATTCTGACTGGTAACTACCTAAACTAAATACTTTTATTTCTTGTATCTAATTCTGATAGTCAACTCCTTTTCAAATATCGTAGGTTTGTCGATACGAATTATTATACTTATTACGAAGATAATGGCTTTATATTCGGTGGCTGTTGACAGGTGGGCTTGAATTGAAATCAAATTTAACTTCTCGAGTCTGTTTATCGTAGGCTATGATTAGCGGCTATTCCACAGCAATGATTTATACAGACGAGGGAATATACGATGTAGTAAATTGAGGTAAGTTGTAAAATGTGTCTAGGCAAAGAGGTGTAGTTAATGATATGACTGTATAGTTTAAAACCGTAGCTAGGCGGTTGTATGCAATGCAACCCTGTCCGGTTCCAATTCTTACAGTATAATGGTAACGTAACTGTATAAAGTCTCTGTGGCGCAGTGGTTGCGCATCTGTCTACCATGCGGGAGGTCCAGGCTTCGAATCCCGGCTGGGGAAAAAAACAAAAAAAAAAACCTCAGGTTTTGGATGTTTTTGTGATGTCGCTGTTTCTGATTCCCACGACACAGGGCATCCTAGTGTGGGGCCAGAAGCTATGTATGTGCCTGTATGTTAATGTTTATGTTTAAATGTTATGTCTCACCATATCCCAAATGTTGGCGAATGTTGGCAAATGTTGGCAGACTCATCACTTTACCTGTTGGCGCCTGGCATTACAAACTAGACATCCCACGAAAGCTGTACCATCACTCCCTTCACAGCATTACTAACGTCTCTATTCCATGTGCCATAAGAACGGTGCATATATTGCTAAAGGTAGCTTGAGGTACTGTACGCAAGCGGGTAATCTGTGGCGTTTATTACCAAGCACAGTAGCTGCCGATTGAAACCGCAGCCTGAGCTACAGCTACAGCCTCATCGGACGATAGGTAGGGTGGACACGGTTCCGGATCGGTCCGGATATTGCCCGGTATTCGGCTATCGGTCACGGGACCTCGGGTAACTCAGTCTTTGTGTGTAGTTTTGGCTTGGGTATCTGAATTAAAATTAAATGCGAAATATAACCTTTTGTTAAATAATCCACACGCGTAGTCATTATACTACGATGTCATACCCATTAAACGTGAACGTATGGTTGCCCATCTTTATTGTCGCTACTAATGTATATTTGGGACCATATTTAATCGATCGGTGGTATTTTATGGCCTGTTCGGGTTTTCTAGCCTTAAATATGGCAACACAGTCTACAGATTTGTTATCAATTTTTCACACGGATCTCCGATCCGAGCATCGAGATTGACTTTATTTGAGCAAGTCTAACCACAAACCTACGAGAGATTCCTCCACTTCTTATTTTGAAATAGAACAGAGCAGTACCATTACTGAGTTAAAGAGAACCCCCGTATAATGCCAGGCTGATGAAGGAGCAATGGAAAGTGAAGGAACGTTGTGGTTCGATCGAAAACATTAGGGAGCTCGGCCGGTAGCCAATCATAGCGCCCTGAAGTATTGATCATCGAAATTGACCAATCAAATCGAAAAATGTACCGGAAATATTATATTGTATTCCATTGTTTATTGGAAGACAGAGATGTAGGTGTGAAACAGATTTGGATGATACGAGAACGTAATACTCGTATGTGTAAGGTATTTGTTGCCCAAAATATGATAGAATCATCTGATACTAAATTACTAACAGCCACTCGTAACTGCGAGGAGAAACATGTGAAAAATATGTGTGCACGTAGATTACTAGAGTTACCAAGTACCACACCACGTACGTTATTTGGGACACAACTTGTCAATTTGCCGCATACAAATCTACAATGTAAGTTTTTCTAATTTCATTGTTACTTGTCCTAATAAATATACAGTATGGAGACGGAAAGGCTTTTGAGACTTCAGGTAACTATTTCCTACCTTCCTACATCTATGGACCCACGATCTTGCGCAGTAATGACATTCTGGTGGATCGTCGTTTTTTTTCTCGACTCTGTGTTTTGATGTTCTCGTTATTATTATTATTTCTCTGGTAGATTGTCTAGGGTTCGATGAACTGAGGCTGCCGACAATCTGTACGAAGATTTTACATTAACGGGTACTTGTCTTGGGACAGTTGTAGTCGGAGATGCTGTTAGAATGGCGGGTTTTAGTAGCATTGGCAAATTGTTTTCGTCAAGTTACAACCACTAGAAATCTGTTAAATAAGTTGTTGTATTTTTAAGTACACAAACCTAATGCGGTGATTATGCAATAGCAACAAAACTGCCATTACACCTATCGTTAAAATGTTTAACATCAAACAAGTTCCTCTCATAAGTGCAGTGTCATTTAGTAAACTCTGAAACAGTACTTAATACAGGTGTAAATGAATTAACGCAAAATGAGAAACTATTTTGTTAGGGACATCATTCTGAGCAACTTTCATTATAAAAGATATTTGATCAGAGCAACTTTATTTTTCACTTCCCAGTACATTTTGGCCTGAGTGGGTCAGCTGATTTGTATCGATAAGTGAAAAATAAAATAAAATAAAGCTTTGATCAAATCGGTTTCATAGTGGAAGTTGCTCAGAATGATGTCCCTAACAAAGTAGTTTCTCGTTTTGCGTTAATTCATTTACACCTTGTATAGAACCTGATGTTTTTTAAGAATACATTGTACTGTAGTGTACTAGGGTTACTTACCGGTGGCGGACTTTCCATCCCCAGATAACGTTTATCTGACTGTTTATCCGTCACTTAAAAGACCGGGCCTTAGTAAAGTATCTTATCCTGTTGCCGGTTTGCTTTATCCCTACAATAGGCGTAAGTTAAGTTAGGTTAGGTTTATAAAATGTTATATATCTCTAGTTTTAAGGTATTTTTAACCGACTTCAAAACAGGAGGGGTTCTCGATTCGGTTGTATGTTTTTTTATGTTTCTTACATCGAAACTGGTACTATTTATGAACCGATTTCAAAAATTCTTTCTACGTTCAAATGGTCACACCAATAGTTTGGTCCCATTTTTGAAAATCAGGAATCGGTCCAGTTAGGTTACTACATGATAAAACTATGAAGTTTAATTTGGTTTTATCTGGTCCCGCCTTTTTGTGAATTTTCGGTGTTTATAGTCATTGTCACGAGATAAATACTGGCTGTTAGGATCTTATAATCGTTTATATTATGTAATACGTTTGGACTTCACCGTTATGAGACAGATTTTGTAGGTCGTTTTCGGGTTCATAGACGACATTTGTATACCGAGCGGGGAGGACTAAGTAATAGGTCATGAAGTAGTTTTTTTAAGTTTTTAACTTGGTGAATTATCCAATATGGGTTTAATACCTGAAATAAAAAGATTATTATTATTATTTATATTTAATGGGGAGGCATTTGCCCAGCAGTGGGAAACTTAATGGATACATAAAAAGAACTGATGCCATTTTCAATAAATACCTTTCTTAATTTAGTTTAATTAATTTTTCTAATTATATTTCGCCTTCCCAAGTCTCGAACATTATTATACGACACGTGTCAGGGAGGCGCACCGTCTCATTTCGTGATAATTGGCAAGTTCCGATGGTCTATCTGTCTTGCATCTCGTTCTACCTCACATCTCTGTCCTGCCCTAATCACTTTTGGGTCCATTGTTGTTAGGCTCTTTTGTGGATGGATTTTTGTTCTTAGTCAAAAGTGATGTGATGAGGTCCACTAGCTAAGTTGCATGCAATCGTGGCTCGCGGCTCACTTGCGGCTTATTTAGCCAATCTTGCATTGCTTACTCAAAATAACTAGAGGTGGAACTTTTGTTACTTACCCTGAGTTTCACGAAACACATTTTTAATTTAAGCAAATGAAACAGATGAAACAAATGACTATCCTATGAGATTCTCGCGATTAAATTAGTTCAGTGACAACTTAAATTTCAAAATAGTTTCGTGTAACTCAACATACTCGTAAGTAGGGTAGAGCCCACAAATAACCAGGGCTCTTTTTCTGGGCCTATAACGCGGTGTGCAGGGGCCTTAACTCATTATCAATTTATGTACAGGTTCCTAAATAAACGATTTATAAATAATTGATTTGGAAAAGATTTTTGAGGCTTCACTAGCAGTCGCTGTGTCTGAATAAGGTTTGGAAAACATCATATCAGAGACCAACACATCTCATAAACCTACTAATTAGCTACACACTTCTAGCTCCTCTAACTCAGTCCGGACTGAGTGAGCTTGTTAGACGACTAAGTTCTAAATGACCTCTACTTAAGCATATCTGCGACTTTCAAAATGTTATGATAGATATATTATTGAAACTACGGATTCCTTACCAGGGAGCTTGGGTAGTACTAAAACACGTAGGTGGATTAATTAAACTGTATTGCTCTTTAGCATTTATCATATAACACTTCCTTCCTGTAAAATTCAGATCAAGACACCCCTGCCACATACAATACCGTTTTTTTCTCAAACTCAACTAGTCCGCTCGACCATAGATGGCGCCGTCCTTCCTTTTTTTTAAAAAGGTGCGTTCACGCTCTGTCTCGTGTCGTAGGTGCTAACAGTCGGCCATTCTGTAGAGTAGAATGTCCTCATTTCTACCATCTATGGTCGGCCGTTCTGCACAACACCGTATGTCCTCATACGCAAATAAACTACGATACAACTTGAATTAACAATCAACAAATCATCAGTAAGTATATAAAAGTAAAATAATAATCATATCACAATCATAATATCAAACTCGAAACGATTGGGCGGAATTATACTTATCACAAAACTTTAGGATATTCATACAGAGTAAGAGCAAATTTCTTTTCCATGAATATATGTATCTAACACTGTTTTCAATAAGTTGACATCTAATCTAAATATGAGTCTTACATGACAATTTTTGGCACATATTACGGTAATCAGTCTTACTATTTAAGTGATCATAATACGAAAATAATAATAAAATCAAGATAAGTTAACAATGATAGTTTGTGGATCTTGCGTTTCAAACTTGCTAGGTATCAGTTCCGACAGCCAAACGACGTTGTGGTAGAATGGACACTACGAGAAAAACTCTGCTCGAAGGATCACTTATTCATGTGGAAGTCGTAGATCAGGCCAGCCTGTAATCAGAAAACAAAATAGTAAGTTTTTCTTAAACTCTAAATGTGGATAATTGTAGGGTACGAACTCTCATGTAACCCTCAAGATGTGGTTTATTGTAGGGTACGAACTCTCATGTAACCCTCAAGATGTGATTTATTGTAGGGTACGAACTCTCATGTAACCCTCAAGATGTGATTTATTGTAGGGTACGAACTCTCATGTAACCCTCAAGATGTGATTTATTGTAGGGTACGAACTCTCATGTAACCCTCAAGATGTGGTTTATTGTAGGGTACGAACTCTCATGTAACCCTCAAGATGTGATTTATTGTAGGGTACGAACTCTCATGTAACCCTCAAGATGTGATTTATTGTAGGGTACGAACTCTCATGTAACCCTCAAGATGTGTTTTATTGTAGGGTACGAACTCTCATGTAACCCTCAAGATGTGATTTATTGTAGGGTACGAACTCTCATGTAACCCTCAAGATGTGATTTATTGTAGGGTACGAACTCTCATGTAACCCTTAAAATGTGATTTATTGCAGTTAGGGTACGAACTCTCATATACCTCAACTCAACAGACAACACTCACTCATATAATATCTACTCACCGGTAATTGTTTATTTTATTTGATCTCTTGTTATTCGCTTTTGTAGATGTATCCACGAGTATGATACATTTTTGTAGTTGTTTTTCATTACCATATTTGTAGCTCCTTCAAATTGTCTTCACTTTATTAACGCTTCATTTTGCTAGGTACATCTAAGCTGAAAATGAATTAAAGGGGAAATAGGGACTCATAAGTACAGTACTTTTGTTTGATGTCTCGCATCTAATTATGGTTTTATCACTCGTTACTATTATCTTCGTCACTAGTGCTAGGTGAGCCTTGCATTGTCACCCAGGCTTTTAAATGATCTGCCGGGAATATATTTGAATATTTTCGCCGTGAGTGTCCCTCGATACTTGAGACCTCATACCTATCCTTGTCTAACACAGCGGTAATTTTAAAAGGTCCACGAAATTTAGGGGCAAGTTTCTTGCTTTTACCCTTCTCTGGGTTATGGTTAGGTATCATGACAAATTCGCCATGTTTAAATTGTTTTGTTGGTGCCCTTGTTTTGTCATAGACCTCTTTCATCTTTATCTGTTGTTTTTGTATATGCTTTCCTACCATTTCTCGCAGTTCCTTTCTTTTTGTTTCACTCATTTCTTCCCGCTGTTCTATTGCACTCTTTAATATGTTTTCTTTTTCACTTGTTGTATTTTGTCCAAATACAACTTCTGCGGGTGATTTACCTGTACTTCTGTTTTTCATGTTGTTCAGGCTCCATTGCAATTTTTGTAAATTTGTATCCCAATCTTTTTCATTTAAACCGTGGTTCATAGAGGCTAAGCTATTTAAAATAGTCCTGTTATATCGTTCTATTTGTCCATTCGCACGAGGTGTAGCGACAGCATTTAAAACGTGTTTTACTCCAATTGAGTTCACGAAGTTCTTAAATTCGACTGATGTAAAACTAGATCCCTGATCTGAAATTATTATTTTGGGACACCCGAATGTCGCGAACATTTCTTGCAACACTTGTATCGAGCACTTAGATTTCGTATTTCTGACTGCTCTGATGATTATAAATTTACTAAACCCGTCTATTATTGCCAAGATGTAGCTGTTGCCCCTTTTGCTTTTTATAAATGGACCAAGGTGGTCCATATGAATTGTATGAAAGATTATGTTGACCTTCGGTATTGGATGTAAATATCCCGTTCGTTTTCCCGCGATCTCTTTATTGTATGCACAATTAATGCACGCAGCTACATACTTCTTTACAAATCTGTTCATTTTTGGGAACCAATAATCTGCTGAGATCTTGTCAAAGGTCTTATCAAAGGAAAAATGTCCAGCATCATCGTGGTTGAGTTGGCAGATTTTCCAGCGTGCACCACTTGGTACGACCCATTTCAATTTGCGGCCAGCACGACGATAAAGTTTATCGTCCCGAATAACATAGTTATTAGTGATGTCTTTTAGTTCTTCTTTCGTTGTAGTCAATATTGTCTTAATATGTTTTAGCCGTGGGTCAGTCATTTGTACGGTATGGAGCCAATCATCTGTCCTAATATTCATAATCTCCAGTTCTTCGCTTTCGATAGTTGGTGTTGATGGTGATATAGGGTTTCTGCTAAGAGCGTCCGCGTGTTGCATACTGTGTCCAGGACGATACTCAATGGTAAATCTGTACTCTTGCAGCATCAACCACCAACGTGCAATTTTTGGGACCAAGTCCCTCTTTGTAAACGTAGCGCGTAAGGCGTTATAGTCTGTGACAACTTTAAATTCCAGTCCTATCAAATACACACGAAACTTCTTTAATGACATAACTACCGCCATTGTTTCCAACTCGTAGGAATGCCAGAATTCTTCTTCACGTGATGTTTGTCGACTAAAGTAAGCCACTGGTCGTAACTGAGTTTTCTCTTCGGATCTTTGTAGAAGTATGCCACCAATACCGCTCTTGCTTGCATCACAGTGAACCTCAGTTTCATAGTTGGGATTATAAAGTGCCAGTATTGGTCTTGTCATTAATTTTGATTTAATGTCTTGGAAAGCCAGTTCCTGTTCGTCATTCCATACCCAAGGAACGTCGTTTTTTGTTAACTTAGTTAAGGCTCTTGCTATCCTAGCAAAGTCAGAAATAAACCGTCGGAAGAAGCTGGCTAGCCCAACAAATTGTCTAACTTGATGGACGTTTGTTGGTCTTGGGAACTCTGCGACAGCAATTGTTTTCTTGGATCCTGGTCTAAGCCCCGCTTGAGATATCTCGTAACCTAGATAATCGATCTCAGTTTGCAGAAAATGACATTTTTTCAAGTTTAGTGTCAGGCCAGCATTAGCGAGTAACTCGAAGATCTCTTCCAGCTTTCTATACATCTCATCGAAAGAGCTTCCAGTCAAGAGTAGGTCATCTAAATAAGGGACTGCTAAGTCAAACCGCCTTGGACCTAAGGCTGTATTTATCATGCTTTGGAACACTGCCGGTGCATTTACGAGACCAAACGGCATCCTATTATACTCGTAATGACCCTCTGGGGTAACAAACGCTGTGAGAGGTTTCGAGCTCTCGGCTAAGGGGATTTGATAATACCCTGATGCTAGATCAAGACTAGTAAAGAGCGATTTCCCGCTCAGGCGATCAAGCTGATCATCAATTACTGGCATTGGGTAGCTATCCTTGATAGTCTTTTTGTTAAGCGCCCTATAATCAACACATAGCCTATATTCGTCGTTCTTTTTGCGTACCAGGACTATAGGGCTAGCATACGCTGAATGTGACTCCCTAATTATGTTGTCTCCGACTAATTTTCGTACAGTTTCGCGTTCGCTGTATGGCAACCGGTATGGTTTGTAAATAACAGGTGTGTCGTCTTGTAATTTGATCACCATCTCTGATACAGATGTTAATCCTAATTCATTCATGTTAAATGCAAAACAATCTCTGTGTTTATTAACTAATACTAGAAGTCGGTGCTTTTCTTCATTAGTAAGATCAGATCCCACGTTAATCATGTCCCATGTTATGGGTTCCTTCAGATTTGCTAAATTATTTCGAGTCGAATCCATAGTCACCGTTTGGATAGTTTGTGAGGGATCTGATGTTGCGACTGGTCTAAAGGACGTCTTTGGTAGTTCTACTGCGCGTGACATCAACCGGTCCTTGTTAATTGTGATTGATTTTCCTGAGAGACTTATAATAATACATTTCCCCTTGCCCTGTGTAAATTGATATAGCCCTTGGAGTGTTGCGTATTCCTTGTTATTCTCCATTGACACGTTTCCGGGTATGAATACTAGTCCATCATATAGCGATTCTGTGTATACATCTATACATTCAAACCCGGTGACGGTTGTTTGCGACGTGTTAAATATCTTTAGTTTTGTTAGCTCAGAGTCATCACAATATAGAGTTAGTTGGTTTTTTGTTTTATAAACTACTACGCTCGGTAATTCTGTCAATGATTGACCCACTAGAACATCTGTATTTATAAAATCGTCTTCCACTACATAAGCCTCTACATCGGCATCTACAGCGTCAACTACAATGTTCACACAAACTCGACCATATGGTAATGCAGTTCCGAGTGCGAAGCCCTTTAATACCGGAAGGTGTGATTTATCCAACGATAAATTTAATAATACAGCTACTTTATTTCTGATTAATGTACACTGACTACCAAAATCAATGTAGGCTGATTGAGGTGTGTTATTCAGCAGAATAGATTTAAAATACTTGCCATTTCCATTTTCATTTGTGTTAATTTGCAGAATGTTCTCCGCAGACTCAGTGTTTGAGTTATTATTAGACTTCTTGCGGCAATCACTAGTTTTATGTCCGATCTTTGAACAGAATCCGCATTTAATAATTGGTTTATTGCAGCTATCAACCCGGTGGCCTGACTCGTGGCAATTGTAGCACCATATGGGTCTGGTAGTCTTCTGGTTGGAGGGAGTTGTTGTTGGTTTGTTCACTGTTATGTTAGTTCCAGTCCAACGTGTAGTGAAATTATTTCGAACATTCTTCTTCATCAGAGTCGAGTTTTTCTTTGATATCCTCCGGAGAAATCGCAGTACTTGTGAAGGCTTATTGTAATTATTTCCTTGAGCGTTAAGTCTTATGTTGTTATCAAAGATGCCGCCTATTATACAGTCCACGGCATTTCGGCCCCTTATCCCGCAAGTTCTTACCAATCTGAGTTTGTCATGGTAATATTCCTCCATTGATTCTTCCCGTTTGCTGGTGCGCTCCAACATCTCTGTCAATTTGTCAGTATAGTTTCGATCATCCGGAAAGGTTTTCTTGATTTTTCGCTGCCATTGCCGCCAATTCAATTTTATGGAATGCAGTCCTTCTAGCCACTTTCTGGCATAGCCTGTTAATCTCGACAGGGCATGGAAGATAGTTGTTTTTTCATTCCAGTCATAAATTGTGGCAGCGTCGTTAACCTTCTTTATCCAATTTTCGGCTGTTAGGTTGTCGGGGTCAAATTTAGGTATGACTTTGGCTGCTTCATAGTTAGTGCTTCCCTTATTTATCAATCTTGCAAAAGATTTCAAAATACTCTTGTCAGTACCGTCTTCAGAGTCTTCACGCCTATATCTTTTTGGGTCCTGTTTTGTTCTAAATCTGCCATTACTTCTCTCTCGGTGACTCTGACGTTTTCTTGCTGGTGTCCTATGTCGACTTCGACTCTCGCGTGATACTGATGATTCAGTGGATATTTCTGATAGTGAATGGTCTCTTTCGGCATAAGATCGTGATAAATCACTTAATGTCGAAGCGTCAGAAGAATCCACGCTGTCACCGCGGCGTCGAAACGTTTTCCGTTTGTTTCGGCGGCGTTTATACCTCTCTCTGTGTTCCATCGACTGTGACCTTGAATACGATGTAGATGAAGAGTGACGCGATCTGCTACGATACGTTTCACGCCTTCGTGTAAGTCGTCCATAAATATGTGTTCTAGATCTGCTTTGGCGTCTCCTCTTCCTACTGCGTTCAATACTCCTGGATCTATCAGGCATTCTTTTGGTTGATTGAGTATTATGAGGTATCCTAATTGTGCTTTTTTAAGGCGGTGGTGTATAAGCAGACCTAGTTGCAGGGTTCGTAAAAATCCGATTTTTATAATAAAAATCAAAAAATCCGATTTTTGATATATATCCGATATATATCGGATATATATCAACGATGAAAAAAGGGAGGTATTTCCATTCTAGATTGAGTACTTTTGTAGTTTATTCTGTCACAATTTTAAGGTTAAATAATAAAATATGCATTTGTTTTATTTAATGTTTATTTATAAAAAAAGTAATGCGAATAATGAGTGAGATATTCTAATAATATTTCAATAAATGGCACCCAACCAATTCCCTTTCCCCACACTACACAAAAAATAACACAATAATAGAACAGTAATAGAGTAATATAATATAACACAAACTTACCAAAACTTGCTTCAGTGAAAGATATAACCACCGACACTTTCTATTCGAACTACATCAAAACGGAAACACACAACGATAGCGCGAGTTAGGTAGGATACTAGCAGAGCCATCTAGTGAGAAAGAAAACCATCAAAATTTAGCACGATTCACGAATACAGAGGTTCGATGAGGGCGATTCTGCGTTTGAAGGGGGCGATTCAGCTTGTGTTTCCATTAAACATTACAAATGTACAAAAATGTTAGAATAAATATCAATTGATATATATCCACATAAAAATCCATTGATATATATCATGATATATATCCGATATATATCACGCTGATATATATCTGCGAACCCTGCCTAGTTGACATATTGAGAAAATTTTTGTATTCCTAATCCCATTCATTTTATAATACATATTTTGTAAAAATGTAAGTATTATGTAAGGATCAGGCAAAGGTTTAGAGGAAGAGAAAAGTAAAACATGATATGTTAGTAATTTTATCTCATAACACCATTTACAAAATTTATGAATACTTTCTAACATAATTTATTTAATTAATTTATATATTATAATTTAGACCAATATCTGATTGGCACTGTATGTGTTAATTGTATTTATAATGATGATAGTTTTGCTTTTTATTCCATGTATGCTTAAACCTCTATCAATTAATTATTATTATTATTGAACAGAATGTATAATCCACTTTGTCATATTTTTGATTAGTCTAGCACATTCAGTGCCATGTGTATCGTTATCGATACACACTGTATAAGCACTTGTGTATCATTTTATTTCTGGTACTTTTGGGGTCGGGATAGGGCATATAGTTTTTGAGTTATGGTAAAATGATGACATATGTATATATTATATAAGCTTGGCCTATGGTGAAGGGATAGTCACCGGGGGCTTGGCGCTGGGAGTGCTAGGCAGTCAAGGTCTGATTTGGAAATATTTTGTGACGGAATGTCTTAAACAAAATATTTTCTTCTGCACGCTGAAGACCTACCAGATTTTGCAGGTAATACATATTTATTGGCACCTTATGTCAAACAACAAAAGAAAAATGATATGGATAGATAGTGCCTCAAAATTATATTTTAATTAGACAGTAGTCCCACAATTTGATTGATATAATTAACATGTCATATACATCATGTGTTTTAGTTTGACTTAATAGAATGACTTATTCTGAACTTCCTACACTGCATTCTAATGTTCAGTAATGATCAAATATCTCACATACCAAATTTATGATATCTCTGAATAATTTCATCCATATCCATAGATTAAATTATTCAAAGGTGGTAGGTAGGTATCTTTCTTACCATGAACACATCTGATTAGGTAATTTTCAGTGTCAGACGGTATTTAATAAATAAATAAATAAATAAAATAATAAATAAAATTGTTTATTGCCAGACTACAATGTCCAATATAAAATAACATTTATCTGGATGTGAAGCTTCAACAAGCTTGTCTAGCTAGATATAGCCCCAATACTTGAGTAGATAATCAATTAACATTTGAATTTATTTGTTTTCCTAGTTAAGTATAGTTGCATTCGACTTGGACAAGTCAGTTATGCATACCTACTCGTCTACTTGCATCATTGCATGCTTGTATCAACTGTACTTACCAGGCTAGATTAGTAAGAATGTGTATTGATAAATCTAGTGTAGGTACATAAACATAAAATCTAGATTCCAGATTGTAGGAAGTAATTGTTTGAACGGTAAATCTGTTCAAATTTTTCATTTTATTTCAGTATTATTGATTACATTTTTATTTATAAAGCATGGTTTAAGGATTCTGATTTCAATCAATAAGTTAAACAGAGATCTATTCTGAGGTCTTTCTCATGATAAAATCATACAGCGAGACAAATATGCATGTCCAAAAATGTGACCCTCACAATTGTTCCAAGTTGGTAGTCTAAATCATGTTGTCTATCCCAATCAAAAAAATAGTGGTGTGGAGACATGCTTTCCTTTACAATATAACCTTCTAAAGCCCATCGAAGGTGCCCCAGCATGTCAGATATCATATCAATGATGCAATAACCGGCATTCATGTTTCAAGCTTAATCCAGACACAATAGCAGTGTCTACCTTGGTTCTTTTCATCAGGATACGTTGGCCTGTCGGTCTGTAAGTTTCTTCAGGACGAACCAGGCAGTGAAAAAGAAATTAACAATAAAAACATACCTCGAATATCCGCGTTGTTCGGCGTACCACTTCTGAAGTATTGAAACTACGGATTCCTTACCAGGGAGCTTGGGTAGTACTAAAACACGTAGGTGGATTAATTAAACTGTATTGCTCTTTAGCATTTATCATATAACACTTCCTTCCTGTAAAATTCAGATCAAGACACCCCTGCCACATACAATACCGTTTTTTTCTCAAACTCAACTAGTCCGCTCGACCATAGATGGCGCCGTCCTTCCTTTTTTTTAAAAAGGTGCGTTCACGCTCTGTCTCGTGTCGTAGGTGCTAACAATATGTATAGGGTTTGAAACTGAAAGCCAATTGCAGAGGGCAGCACTATGGGGTGTCTAAGAACTGCCATATTGTCTAGTTGTTATTGTTTCACGAATAATTGAAATATCAAAATAAACTATATCAATGTATGCGACATGGAGTGTGATTCAATTAAAAGTCGAGCTGAGAAAAAGAAAAGCGTCCATCGTTGGTAAAAAAGCAGTTTTAATTGAAAGGTAAGTTATAAACTGGCATTGTTATGATATAAAGGTTATGTTGCGGTTTTATTGTAAAATCCATTTTCTTGTTGTAGACTAAGGGCGTACGACAAGAATAACCTTCTCGGAGTTGAAGATGAACTCGAGGATGAGATCCCGGTCATTTTCAGGCTTCTCCGAAGCTGTCTATCCGATCGCTGTTGTTGTTGTGTTGTCTGTGTGATTGTTTTGACCTTAGAATGTGAAAATAAAGACGGTACAGCAGTTTTCTTCAACACTTTGATTAGAGATTTATCACCTGTATACGAATTTGGTCCAAAATAATCGTCAGGTAGGAAATGGGTAGCACATAACCTTGACGAAGTACTTGCATGCCAATTTTTTATACGAAGAGCTTTCTCCCACAATTTTCTTCTTTTAGCGTCTTTAGGGAATATATGAATCCCCACATTTTTGCAATCAACAGCTGCACAACGAGGCATTGAAAGAATTTATTCATAAAATAATTAGTTTGTTTACATGTTTACTAAGAGGAACTGTCAAATTTATAGACGGTCCACAGTGGCGACCTCTGAAGTGAGCAGTAGGCAGTTTATAAGCCCATTGAATAGAAACTAGAGCTTGCGGATTTTCACTCCCTATCAAAGAAGCAAGAGAACACCATCATTGATTAACGCAAATCAGACAACCTTTAAAATTACGAAACTAATGTAAGTACAAAACGCCATGACACGGGGTCGCTGCTGCTAATGAAGGGGTAATGGCTCGAGGGGGGAAGGGGGGAGTGCTAGAGGGGAGGAGGGGAGTCATTATGCGCCGGCGCAGATTACCGCCTCGTGATGAAAGTCGCTGCTGGGATTGCCTTGTAAACGCTACCGAATACCTGACGAGGGCTTGCGATCTGTATAGACCTGGCAGGCAGGCCATCTGTTTTTAATTTTTATTTCAAAGCGGTCAATCAATTTTAGGTACCTATACCGTAAGGTTTGAGTTGTCATCTCCATAATATCTCCAGCTCTTCATTGGGTTAACGAAGTGAATAAAAGAGTCTAAACATTTCTGTAAAGGTCGTTTAAACTAGACTCTTGTTCAATATGCTTGGCAGTTGCACAGGCAAATACACTCTTTAGATGTACCTATGAAACTGTCAAACCTGCACATTCTGATAAAGCGTTAGAACTAAAGATCCTGTTTGTGTGATTGTTTGATACAGCTCCATAAATCTAGAGTCTAGACCTAAGAAAGTGTGTCTGTCTGTACTTTTCTAGCCCCAGCTTTTGAAGCTCGTCGGCAAATAAGGCGGCAGTCAGTTAGAGGGTCGTGATTGTGCTGCGAGTCATTACTACAATGAGCGCGGATGTTAATACATTTAACGCGAAACCGAGCCAGGCGGCGCCCGCGCACTTTACAGTTATTGCGATAATAATACGCGGGGAGATTAGACTCTAGAAGACTGTTTGGAGAAGTTTTACTGAAGACCAAAACTTTACTGGACGAAGGACCGAATTATATGTCAATATGGTTTCTACGACAGGTTTCTATACGCATAGTTACGAATGAGCATATGTTATGTCCTGTGTCCATGTCATGAACCTGACGATCAATTTCTATGATTCCATTGAGCCTAGTAGCAGACATAGTAGATGCAGCAAATGCACATATTTTGCGTGTCTTGAATTAAGTGCACAGCACCTGTTTTTCTTCCTAAAATGAGCTCGTGACGTCACTTTTGCTAGTAAAAATTTACAAGCTTGGTTCTCATTCATTTCACCGTGTAGGTAGAGTCGTCTATCTTATCTATGGTCTGTGATTGACCCATGTATGGGTATACTATTCCTTAGAAAATAAGTCCGATTACGTTGGAAGATTTTGGATGATTCTTAGAAACGCCATTAACCTATTCTAATCCGTAAGTGACCAACAATCATTTGTAATTGAAATTATCAAAGTTGGTGAATTGGTTGTGAGCGAGCTGTGAGACCTCCCTCGCTTTTAAGGCACTTTTTTTCGCTCCCTTACTTTAGTAAGGTGTAGTCAGAGAGACCACTCGCTCAGAGCCAAATAATCTTGGCACAATTTTAATAGGATCAACCATCAACCGTATGCATACACATGGAGATTTTCCGTCGATTGTTGATTTTAGTCGACCTGGCCCCCGATTCTCGCGCTATCAAGATCATCTCCCCAGTCGAGATATCAGTTTTGATACCCCCTGAATCCGTCGAAAACGATCTCGATTTATATTTATTTCGATCGAAAACGGGTCGAGATATCTCGGTTGGACCAAAGGCAAGTCGAAAGAATAGCTTTTTCTTGTTTTTGATAGGGATTTCGGTATCTCAAATTCGATATTTCGACCATGGACATGATCTCGCTAGCGCCAGAATTGCCCCGCTGTGTCGTTAGACCAATTGGCTAAAGTTCTGCCGACTGATTTTAACAGTTGCTCTAAGCGTTTCTCGTTTGCATCGTCATAATAAACAGGCACTCACCCTCAGTAGGCAGATTAGCGTTCGTCTTGTAAGGATCCCGTTCCTCCGACGTCAGCAGCCGTTGTTGACCAGAGCTCCTGAGCCGCGGCGTCATACTCTTCAGGTAGCAGCCGTAGTCCTGGCCGGCTGGTGCCGTGCAGATCGGCATGAAGGCTCGAAGGTGCGTGGAGTGGTGCGACGCGTTTGTGTCTGGCGATGAAAGACGGAGTTCAAACGTCTGCATCTCCTCCCGTGTATCGGAGGAATCCGGGAGTTAGAACTCTGATATTTCATCTGGTTCGATATATTTGGCGATTTGTAAAAACATCGACTGTTCTTCAGCAAATTGACCATTACAAATAGGTATTGTTTTAAAGCCAAAACAAACTAAATTTAATTTGTATTTGGGTCAATTTTCACAAAGCTCAGATTTGGTGGGTTACCCGATCTACTTTACATAGTAAAACAATCACGAAGTACAAACCTTGCAAACAAACCTAGTAACCTCGACGTTTTTAATTAAAACGCGACAAATAGGGCATTAAAGAGGGAACTTGTTCGTCACAACATAATCTCGGTCCCCGTTCGCTAAAAATACTAAATCAGTAAACATCAGACGCTTTCATATCGCAGGGGTCATATTCCAAAACAAAGAGTGGGAAGGGAAAACAAAAGGGCAGTACTTAGCGAATAAGCCTCAAAGTCTGCCGGACAAGAAAGGTAGATCGCGTGCTATAGAGGGACTTAAAAGTTTGAGTTAATAGTCTTAATTTGTTGGTGCCGGCCTAAGCCCTCGACTCGACTGACGACCCTTGTGCGTCCGACCCTAGAGCTGTAGCTCTAGACCTCTGGCTGGCGATTATATCGATAAATGTGATAGATAAATAAACAATGGCGTGAAAGATTTTTTGACATAATCGAAGATGTGAATAGGCATATTAAATGGAGGATACCGCGGTTCTGATAAAACACTAAATTAATTTGGTGTCATGTCATGAGTGTTCCGGCCTCTTATTACGGTTGCCTGCGTCTAAAAGTATCCGGGCAGGTCATATTAACGAGTGAATTCCGCTTACACTGTTTGTATACTTTTAGGCGCAGGCGACCGTACGATGGCAGTAACTTATAGGCCGCCAAGAGAATGATCGAACTCGGGTACAAATGGGCCAAATGAATATAGAAAATTGTATCCTATGAGTGTTCCGGGCTCTTACGTACGATATCAATAACTTATAGGCCAACAAGAGAATGAATGATCGAATACAAAAAATTGTATCCTTGAGCTTTCGTAAACAATGATGCATTTCCTTCCAATGACGGTGAATACTTGTGATTATAGGTATTCATTAGGCTCTGCGCAAACGGGTGACCGACGACAGCGACTGGTCTCTGTCGCGCGCGACCGCGACAGTGTCTATCGCGCGCAACCTCGACAGTCTCTGAAGCGAGCGACATCCACCCGTAGACGCCTACGGTTAAAACTGCGCGGGGGGTGGAAAAACGCGACAGTTGCGGTGGTCAGCGTATTTGTCGCCAGTCGCGGCGACTGCTTTAGCGTGTTCGCGACTCGCGACTTGTGGTCGCTGCGTGTGCGGTGCGTCTATACAAAATAAATGAAAAAGTATGTTAAGTCGCTGTTGCTGGCAACCAGTCACTGTCGTCGGTCCCCATTTGCGCATAGCCTTAGGGTCAACGTGTTTTTATAGTTTCAATCGATAGATAAATCTATCTAGCAAACTAAGCACAGCACTATTAAAATTTAAGGGTCCATACATTTGTTGTCGATTTCACAACATAATTGCGGTGTCGATACAGTTTGTTGCATTGTGTAAACTCATAAACTAATTATGTGCATTTTTTTTGTTGATTGTTACGGGAACTGGGATAATGGCCGCGGCGCCTTTTCAAGGGCTCGGTGTAATGCCGAATAGTTTTTTTTATATGATGGTCGAAAAAAGGACCACCTTTTCGTCTAATAAGGTGATTGACACATCCGTAATTAAATTAGAAAAGGAGAATGCACGGAAGGTTGTTTAAAATAATAGAGGTTTTCATAATTTGGATGATTTGGTGTTACCGGCTTTAGTGAAAAACATTGTGAGAATACCTGCTGTTTCTTATGAACATTTCGTATTTATGTATAGTTGAGGGTAGAGCATAGAAAGTACAATAGTTCACTGATAAATAAGAAGATTGACCAAAAAAAAATTTTTAATCACAGGGAGTGCTGGGCGGTTATAATTTCACTAAGTTAGAGTCGCTTTGATATCTACATTACATTATATTATATACGACGGAAATGCATTATCATTAATATCGTAATTCAAAGCAAAGTTTGATATAAATATTTCAATCATATTCATTCGACCCTCAAGTTAAATTTAATAATACCCCCAAACGTAAAGCAATTAATATTCGAAAACGCCGTCTTCCGTACATGTCGCTGCAGTCACGCGAAACTAAGGAGTTCAAAAGGAGAGTTCCAACTATCCAGTAAATTGGTTGTAAAAAAACACGTTACGCCATATGGGGTAGCAGCACTGCGCCATCCGCAAACAATAGTGGAATTATATTAATAAGTTGCGCGCACGCAAGTTGCAACTGCTCCCGTATCAGCCTTGAAGGCTTGAGCGAGAATGAAAGTGAGGCTACAAAACATATCATAGTGTCACTCTTTTTCCTATACGGGGTGGCAGAGGCACAATAAAATTATGCCCACTTTTAGTTTAGTTATTCTATACGTCTATTATTCATTCTCTTTATTGGCGGTGCAATCGAGGACTAAATATTCATATTTTAAGATATAGCCTGTTTTGGAGTTAAGCTCCGATATTTAGTCGTTTATAAATGGCAAACAAATTCAAAACAGGCCATTGTACACTTAATAAACACTTGAAAATTACAGGTGCAACAGACATTTCCCTTTGCAGGGGGTGCATGGAAGTGGACGAGAACGTGGAGCACATGTTGCTTGCGTGCCCCTCCACCATAGAGACCAGAATCGCGTATCTAGGAGACAACATCAACTCTCCTCCAACATCCAGGCCTCCTACTTCAGCTTGTGCTGGAGTTGGGATGGCTGAACTAGAGTGCAGGTGCAGGGGACATGCACAAAGGCCCCGCTCTCGTGGGCCAGGTGCAGGCACATCATCCCCCTGAGCGAAGAAGAAAAAGATAAATGGCAAAATAAGCAGCACAATCTACGTAATGTAGAGCTGTGAGATTGCTAGATTTATGTCACTGCACTGCACGCCCAGAATGTGTGACCAAAAGAAGTAGAGCAATGATACATATTTATATTATAAAAACAACTTGTATATTTAGCTAGCCCGGCTCCCGTGGGAAGATCAACTTATCAGCAGCATTGATACCGAGGCCGGCATCAAACACGGCATTGCATGAAACGTGCGATAACAAAACATTTTGTAATTTAATTGTTTATGTCACTCCTGCGGTCGGCTGCTATCGGAACTATCGGGCGAAATAACAAATTGAGTTGTTTTCTGATAAGTTTAAATATACACTTGCTAGTTAGGTTCGGCTGATTACGTGGTGGCATTTTATTTATTGATTTGCCTTTCATATGATAGATAAATGTTTGGTGAACGCGCATTTTTCAGGTGTCGGTCGATAATCTAAACAATGACTACTTATGTAAATTGACCTCGATTCCGCTTAGTAAATGGTTTATCAGTGTGTAGTATTTGTTGTTATTGCTTGTCGTTGTTACTGAGTTGCCATTTTGCGGAATCTAGAGAACTAAACTCATAATTGTATGTACCCGTTTTGGCTTGATGCATAAAAGGGCAGGTCGTTATAAGAATTGTGTATTTCATAAAAAAAAACATAATATTATATTAAATACAAGAAAGACACTATGTGTGTATATGTATTATTTTTAATATAATATTTAAAAAAAAATATAATAATAATAATAATATTATATTAAATACAAGAAAGACACTATGTGTTATGTATGACGCCACACGCACCACTATGTTTTCATACAACTGCCGAAGAAAAAAGCGTTTCGATTCATAAAAAGTAGACAACCCTTGTCTAGTAAGTAGCCAGGGCCGGGAGTCGCGTACGGAATCGCATAGCAATAGCAATAGCGAGGGCGCAAAATGCCGATTCCGTACGTGGCTCGAGGCCCGGTTAGAATTTTGATGCTCACCTCCGTGCGGAGTGGCACCCAAAGAGAAGTGAAACTCACTGGTCTTGGACCGCGGCTCGCGGGGCCCGTCCACCGTCACCTTGATGGCTTTCAGGTAGGTGGCCACTTGCGGAGGGCTGCTGGACACTGTTACCGTGAGGGAGAAACTCTTGCCTGGAACAAGGGATGGTGGCTGTTAGAAACAGAATTACTGCTAAAAAAGGCTGCCTCGGGCTTAAGACGATCCTGACAGACTACGGTCGACTCTCACAAAAACTACTGAGTTTGACATAGAACTGGAGCACGATTTTCGCGCCTTCGATATATGGATATCGAGACCTATATTGACAGATTCCCCTACGAAATCACTCGATATAGGTGTAGTGTAGATATCGTATATCGAATGCGCGAGAATCATGCTCCTGGACCGATTTGAGCTTGGCATGACATATCTCTCAGTTCATCTCTGTCTCGGACAACAATCAGAAGACTGTAGACTACCCTGAGATGGTTTTTAGCTATGTTCTTCGTAAATGATTCGGAGGTTCAAAATTTATCATATCAGCAAAACAAGGAAACAAGTCAGTTAAATTTTACTTGTGGTTTCATTTATTGTGTCACTTATTATGTTGTTTACTTGTATCACTATGAATACTCAATTAACATTGATCAGACTTCATTCAGTTTTGAAGTGCTTTAAAGTTAGGGTACCACAAAATTAAGCTGTTCAACTAAACATTAAGTGCTGTCCATTCAATAAATCGACTAGTTAGCTGCCACCGACGAACCGGTAACCCTAAATTCGTGTTTAATTAAAATACCTACACCCAATGTTCCATTTCAAATTGGAGTTTAGTCATTCGTGAACAAGTGCAAATAATTACGTGCCAAAAATTCGCTCGTTGCAGTCTTCGAACAAGCGGTCTGTCAAACATTCACCAACTAACTAACTATTTTGTGATTTCACATTCGCTAGTCGTGTAAAATAGTGAAGCTTTTCGAACGTCCGATTTGCGGTCGTCAGTAATGAATGCGCCGATAAATACGGAATAAAATTACTGTTAAAATGAGCGGATTAACATGTCTAATGCAGACGATGGTCGGTGTAGTATATAGAGGGCGCGCACGCGCGTTGTGTCTCGAGTAAATGATTGATTACCACGAACTAATTGGAACGCATTTATATGTTTCTGTTTTTTACGATGACATGATATCAGTTCTACACTTCCTCCGAAATTCGAGCAAGTTAAGTCTTGTTAGAGCATCCGGTGGAGCAGTGTTGATGAGAATCGTATTTCTAAAATATTGGGTTTCCTTTTTAACCGACTTCCCAAAGGAGGAGGTTTACAATTCGTCCGGATATTTGTTTTTTTTTTTTTTTTTTTTTTATGTATGTTTCCCGATAGCGCCTAGACGGATGGACCGATTTGGAAAATTATTTTTTTGTTTGAAAGGGTTTACCTTCCCATTGGTCCCATCGACACCAGGTCAGGATCTGATGATGGGATCCTGGAGAAATCGAGGGAACTCTTCAAATATTATAGGCAGACCTATAGTGATTTTTGTGTTTTTCATAATAACTCGTGCAAATGCACATGGTAAGCATAATATTGTGATGCGGAACTGCTCATGAAGACCACATATGGCCACCAGATCTGCTCAATACTAGGTACAAATACAATGCGTGGCTGGCGGGCAGGCAACGCATAGCCTAAGCCGGTGGACCTAGAGCCATGAAACTTTGTACAGAGGTTCCTTAGTAGCGTGGGGTAGCACTGTGATGGGATTTGACAAAATTAATTCCCCAAGGGGGGGGGGGGGCGGGTAAGGGGTTACAGTTTGTATTAAACTCAATCTAATCAAATAGGGTTTGTGGAAGTCGGTTTTTTCTAAAGTTTACTTTTTGTTTCAATTATGATATGACAGGTTGAACTGACTGTTCATGTGAGCTAAATAACACTAAACAAAATAAGTGCACAAATGAGGAGAGGAGAAATGGCTTTATCAATTTAGAAAAATCCTATGTATGATGAGACAAACGCGACCGATGTACCTTTGCACTGGGATCGAAATTGGCCTTTGTCGGCCTTTGATGACTATAAGGGCCTTCAATCTTCGCCCGCCTTTCAATTGGGGAAGGTCTGACAAGGACGAAATTAGTCTGTCCAAGGAACACATATCATAAATTCAGAATCGACAAGCAAGTATGGCACGAAACCTTAATTTAAATGACAAATTAAATAATCATCATGGTAAGTAAATATACTACGCTAAGACCGTAGATCTATTTAGTCTAAGACATGATGTATGCAGTTAAGAGGCCGATCATATTAGATACTTAGGCACGTGGCATGTAAGTGATCACTTTCACGCTACACTTCAAAGCAACAGAACTCAACATTGCAGTTATATGTATACTAAAACAAATCATCATAAAACATAACAGACGTGAACGACGTGAAATATAGCTTTTCAAAATCGCTATTAGGCTTAATGCATTTTGCATGATCACTCATCAACAGTTTAGGGCCTAACACAATATGCGCGAAGCTATAAAACGAAACATTGTATCTGAACGACCCTCTTCGGGAGGTGTTGAGAGAGGTGCGTGAAATATTCAATTATTGTGCTCTTGCGCAGGTGGGTCCGGGGAGCGGGAGGAGTCGGGCGGGAGAGGGGGTCCTGCCGCCATTTTGATTTACGATGGAACGTAAATCCTGAGTGTCATTCGTGAGGTGAAGACTCTCTCTCGATCGTCACGTGGTTTCTCTACATATCGTTTTGAGGGGGTATTCATGAAATTATCGTCGCACCCACATGAGATTCTGCCCATGTATTGAATAACAGGGTTTTGACCAGTGTAGTGACTTGTATCTAATTCATTTCGTGACCACTTCGTTATTGCATTGCTATTTTAAACTCTCCTGTGGACTTTAATGTCTAATTATTGTATTTGAATTTTCCGTTTAAGGTCTATGGGTTTTTGACAGGTACATATTTTACTTAACATAGATATGTCTAAATAACTCTAGACATAACTATTTATTACACAACAAAATAAAGGATAACCCGTATCTAATGAGATAGATTCCACGTGTTTGTGAATTTGTACATCTCTAACAGGTGAATGTCTCAATTATGCAGAGGCACGAATGTTTGTATACAGTCACTCACAAAAGCTATAGCTAAAAGATCTAATTTTACAAGTGTCAAAATATTAAAATAGTCTGTATATTTTCTAATTTACGCTCTAACCCCAAGTTTCAGATGTAACAGGTGATTAATTGAAGATTAATCCAAAATAGAGGCACGTGATTAGCTGAAATGAGCTTAGCAAAAGTTGTCACAGTTAATTTTTTCTTCGGAAATCGGTCGAATGCTACAGCTTGATATTTGAACTACTTATGGAAGTTTGAACTAGTGAAGGAGTATGACTGCATGCATGATTCAAGAATTCAGAAATTAAGACTTTGTTAAACAAAAGATTTTCCGCACGGTTGTACCACAAAAAATCTGTGGCTATCCCATTATGACCGCGAGACAAATGATCCGGTCACAACTCGGTCACAATTCGGCCACAATCTGGTCATGTCGTTTACGCGCCACGGTTATTGCCGACCCGTTCTGATGAGCCACGAATTAGGCAAAATTAGCCACTCTCCTTTCCGAGGCGGCTAACGGAAACGTTTAGGTTTAGTCTGTCGATTTTATACAATCTTAAGACTACACTTGCAGTTTATCGAATAACCTGAATGATGATTAGGTTAGTTAGGAATGAGAACGGAATTATGTCAAGAAGAAAGTTTATAGCACGACTTACTTCAGTGTTATAAGATGTAAGTTTGTACTTTTGTTATGTGTCAGTTTGTAGTATGCATATCGGTCGGAATCATAACCATCTTAGATTGATCAAGCCACAATTCCTCGGTCAAATTCGTCCACTTTCCTTACAACAATATAACAACACAACCAATGTCCGAAAACTGGCCGCGTAGTAATCGACCCCTCAGCTCTGTATAGTCTGTCTGACCCGATCTCGTCACCTCACAAACGCAGTGTTGTGATGACCACGTCACGTCGATGGCAGCTCACAGACTACCGGTGTCGTGTTACATAGACAATGATTAGAAGTTTGGAACCAGCGGATATTGAGACGTGTTGCGTTACGGAGTTGGATGGAGTCAAGAAGTGTTGTGATTTTGGTAATAATTTGTTAACAACATGTACGCATACATAAGCACAAATATAAGCTGGTACTTAGGGTTCCATACCCGAAGGGTGCCAAACGGGACCCTATTACTAAGCCAACACTGCCCGTCTGTCCATCCGTCCGTTCGTCCGTCAGAGGGCATCCAGCAACCGTAATAGCTAGAAAGTTGAAATTTTCACAGAATGTGTATATCTGTTGCCGCTCCGCCAACAAATACTGAAATACACGAAATATTGGAAAAATAAAGGTGTCTTCATACAAGAAACGCTTTTTTTGTACTTTTGGTACAATGATGGTGCGGACGGAACCCTCCGTGTGAGAGTCCGACTCGCTCTTGGCTGATTTTCATTAATATTCAGGACTGGGATCGACACCGTATATTAAGATAGAGGTGCGTAGAGCAAGTTGGTGATACCACTCCAAGCCAAACCACTATTCCATTCTCAAAAATAATGTTTGAGATGTGCACAATCTCCAAATTCTGGCCGCAGTATACGTGTCAGCCCTAATCATAGGGGATGATTTATACAGAATGACATTTAATTAGCTGACCATATTTTGGGGAATGATAGTAACCATCATTATTTTAGGAAAATTTTTTTTGGGTCTCCCATAGTAACATGACATCAGCTGACTGGGGCAATATACTGGGGGACGAAAAAATTTTTTCATTTGCAACTATATGTTTCTTGGGGAAAGTTGTTCATAATAATGGGTACTATCATTCCCCAAAATATGGTCAGCTAATTAAATGCCACCCTATAAGAACTCTATTTATACAAGAATAGGTGCTTTAAGAAAGCAACATCTAAGCGGATCAAGATATACTAGACAACCTATAGTGATTGGTTTGGTAATGAATGGATTAAGGTGCCAAACGAAGTGGAAAAATTCACTCGCTTGTAAGTGAATATGTCACTTATTGAGAAGGTCGTGACTAAACGAATAAGAAAGTCTATTTAAGAATTTAGGACTTGTATTATTAAAATTTAATGGTACCTACATTACGTGCATTGAATCTTGAAGAATTGAAGATTTGAAATAATGCTTACCTTATTATACCCAGATGAACCGACGACACGTCAATCTATCCAAATTCCAAAATATGGGTAATAGCGGAACGAAGCTACGAACTATCACTGCTAAATGGATTTTAAATGTGTTTAATAATTAAGTTTGAAGACCGGCTGCGATACTTTATAG
The DNA here is from genome assembly GCA_963457715.1 of Argyresthia albistria. NCBI lineage: Eukaryota > Metazoa > Arthropoda > Insecta > Lepidoptera > Argyresthiidae > Argyresthia > Argyresthia albistria. The sequence continues at coordinate 7,906,860 of OY735268.1, read as the reverse complement.
AATAGAATAGAATAGAATAGAAAGTATATTTATTCATCTGTCATCATAATACACAAGACACAGCAAAAACATAATAATTAATAAGAAACAAGTAGGAAATAAAACATACGCATGAAGACAAAAATAGCAATAGCAAGATAGGAATGGGCAGAACGAATACCATGTAGTGTGCATCGCAACAGCGAAACAGCATATGTTACAGGACCTGCAGGAGATCCTGCAAAGCTGATATTCTGTCGGTACCTTATGACATGACTTTTTAATATACATTGCGTTTTATATTCTTCCATAGATGAAGTATTACAAATACCGTGATATAAAGTAGGTAACGATATGTTAACATTATTCAATTCGTCAATTCCGAATGCATTAATGAAATGAAGTATGTACAAATATCGTGTTATAAAGAAACAATATTTTTACTTTACATTTACGTATAATTTTGTGGAAAGATAAAAAAGGTTGTTTAAACATGCCTCTACTACCCCATGTAGGAAAATCGAGATGTTTTATACTATTGGCTGGGTGTCACAACAACGCACTGCGTTGAACACAGGTTATTTTAAACTCGCCAGTTTTCAGAGCCTGTGTACAGTCAGCCACATCTACTCCTTCTCCTACCCGACGTGGTTTGCTGGAAGAAATCTCTGACTAGAAATAAGCAAGACTTTGTACACGTTTTTTCTACCATAAGTTTTACGCGTCTACTGTGTCATGTGAGTACAATAGATAAATTACGGATTAAGAAACTACTTACCTCTTGTATTTGCAAATGCAGTTTTTCCGAGGTAAGGTTAACCATAGAGCAAGTAAAGCCCCCAAGTTGCATTATTAATAGGCTACATAGAATAGAATAGAATATTTTTTTATCGTTTATCATTTTGGTGATACATGCTTGCTTATGTCTGGAAACCCTGGAGGTGTGTACTTACAAATATTGTCCGGTCGGGATCTGTTTGCAGTTGAATAGGCTACATATAGTTTTAACAACACAGGCTTTGCCTGCGCACGTTTTTATCTGTTGATAGATTTTTAAGTGCTTGTCTTAGATTCGCCTAAAAAAATTCACTACCTCCTTTCCGTTTTCGACTCCCTATGTTTCGGCTACATACAAAACAAACATAACATCTTGTGTTTTCTCTTACGGGGTGGCAGGTGGATTTTGCGTATCAATGGGCTAGCCTATCATCATCCCAACTGTTGTATGTGAAGATATGTCAACGCTTTGTAAACATTAGGGTTTTGAGATAAGGAACGTTACAAAAGATAACTGAAATTTCATATATCAGACCAAATGTACACCATGATACGTACGTAAATAAAGATTCTTATTTCTCATTTCAAAACGCTTTTTAGCTTGATAACTTCAAACATGCGGGTTGACCACTAGCCCGACACCTCTCCATCAACCCGCACTGAGCCAGCGTTGCGGAGTATGGCTCAATCTTCCTCGTATCCGAGTAAATGCTCTTTCCTCTCGGTGGGGACATTAATCGGCCACTATTATTATTTTATTTCAAAACGCAAGCTTGGCGTACAGCTCACTGCAGACAGTACAATAGCCCAGTAAAGTGCGAGCTTCGTTTACGGCCCTCTGCGGTTTGGGAATTAAAATCCTTCTCCGATCCGCCGCGTTGAGACTTGTGAAAGCGATGGCAGACATATTGTAGGCTGCGTGACAATAATATGGCGGTAATACATCGTTTGCAGACATTTTACTATCTCCTTACGAAGTCTCTGATGCGGGTTGGCGACCTGATAGAAAATTGTAACTTTTGTTTTATTTTATGGTAAAAATTGTAAGGAAAACTTTCATCCCTTCATAGCTGGCGTTGGGCTTACCCCTTGGCACGGATGGAGTTTTGTATAGCTGTCTAAAACCATGAATCTGACACCCCGCATGGGAAAAGGCATGTTGTTATGTGTTACTTTGTTTAAATTATGTTAGGTTTTCCAATGCAACTACATACACGGTGTAAATGAATTAACGCAAAATGAAAAACTACATTGTTAGAGACATCATTCTGAGCAACTTTTACTATGAAACCGATTTGATCAGAACAACTTTATTTTTCACTTCTCCATACAAATCAGCAGACCCACTCAGGCCAAAATGTAGGTACGGTCGCCTGCGCCTAAAAGTATACAAGCAGTATATGCGGGATTCACTCGTTAATATGGCCGCCCGAATACTTTTAGACGCAGGCGACCGTACATAGTAACTGGGAAGTGAAAAATAAAGCTGCTCTGATCAAATCGGTTTCATAATTAAAGTTGCTGAGAATGATGTCCCGAACAAAGTAGTTTCTCATTTTGCGTTAATTTATTTACACCTTGTATATTACTTGGGTCAAACTTGTTGCTAGTCTAATATTATATTATAGGCATGCATGCGGCTTGTTTTTTTACGCAATTTCCCCCCTTGTAATTGTGAAATTAGTTTTACCGCTAATAGATAATACCAAATATTAATTAAGATTCAGAAGTAGCACGGACATTTATGAATAGTGATTTAAATGACACGTTTTGAAGTCGTGATTTGCAATGTAGAAATTATTTCGCTAGCCACAAACTCTATCATTGTGCTATTGACGAGAAAGCGAAGTGAAAATAGATGAAATCTTAATCGGGTGATCGTTTAACCTCGTGTTTTGTTCAGGTCTACACAAAAAATATTTTGTAGAAAAGTCTCTGCTGCTCTGCTCAGAGTTTTTCGTAAATATTGTAACTCACTCTGACACTTAATTATCTTTTATCTACGTCTCAATCAATGGCTGACCAAATACGAGTATATAATTATAATTACAAACTCCTTGCATTATGTAGATATGATTAATGCGCATTAATACAGGATGTAACAGAAAGGGGTGTACAAGCCGAAAGAGGGTTATCAAGGACATCATTCTGAACAATTTTCACTATGGGACCGACTTGATCAGAGCAACTTTATTTTTATTGACTCAGTACATTTCTGGCCTAGCGCTCAGCTTATCTGTATGGTGGAGTGAAAGATAAAGATGCTCTGATCAAGTCGGTCCCGTAGTGAAAGTTGTTCAGAATAATGTCCCTAACAACCCTCTTCCGGCATGTACAGTACACCCCTTTCTGTTACACCCTCTATATTAGTTGGCATTTAAAAACCTCCTTCAAGAAGTCCCGCTAAGCTTACTGTAATAATCATGTGCTGTGCTGTGCTTATTTATCTGTAATTTTACATAATCATTTATATTCGTATAAATGATTTTGTAAAATTGCACTTCTTAATATCGTTAATTGGCACTTCTTGAAACACAACCCTTAATATTAATATCCTTCGGTCCCCCATAGATTTCCCGCCACCCGATTCGTAGCAGATCATAATTAACCCGCTTCGATAGTAAAGTCTAATTCTATTGCGGTTCCATACACGCCGCACAAATCTCCACCATCCAATCCTACCCCGATACTGGAACAATGTAAGGCCTATCCTACATCAGTGTACGTATGTAACAGATTATCTAGTATAGACGAATAGATAATTGGTTAATCTGGACGCACGCGTGTGGCCAGCCGGCTCTATGATTTGCCATCGGTATCTAATAACGAGATTAGAGCTTTTATTGTCTATTACGCTGCATAAATGGAGCACCGGTTTAGGTAGTTCTTTGGTGAGCTGAGTGCGTGACTGTACCTTGATTGAAATTTTGGAAATTTTGTGTAATTTTGGACATTTGATTAATAAATACGACGCAACATAACAGAACATGGCGGTACGCCTTTTCCCATAAGGGTTGGCAGAGGCACAACTGTGTCCAAGTTTAGCCAATAATCCAAAATTAAGATAAAATTCTGTGGATAAGTACTGTTGTAGAGAACTGTTCAGTTCCCACTTCTTTTGTTGAAGGCAACGACTACACGGACTAACTCTTAGACGTTATTTTTCAGAAGTCTTTAGTGATCTTGTAAATTAATTTAACATGAAAATTTTGACGGGTATGTAATTGAACATTTATGACGTAAGACGCCAATAAACTAAAGTAAATATCGCCTTCCGCACATGTAGCTAAGCGACGGGGACGCGACTTTCCCCATTATTATAGTATCTGTTCCCATACTTAAAAGTTGGGTTAGGTTAAAATATTGCATGCAACTTTAACTCAAATGTCTTGATCTGTAGATATTACAAATATACTTAGAACACGTTATTTTTTGCCACTTCTCTAAGTTGGACCACTGCGGGAGAAGAAGGGCAAAGAAACTCCCTCAGTTTATTTTTCTGATTTTTTTTTTAAACAGGTCAGGTTTAGTTTAACCTTTTACACCTGTTTTACGAGTGCATATGAGTTGCGTCGCAGTCGCTACGTCATAGCGAAGCTTCATGAAGGCTTAAGAGGATCGTGTACTCGCAAGCTTCCATACAAAAAGCGTTAACGTTTTCCACCCCCTAAACCCTGTCCGATTTTCACATTTTTTTTACATGTTTGAGATACTATGGAAAACTATGCTCGTACGTTTTGATTTTTTTGAAATATTAGATATTTTAGGAAATATAAGAACATAACCCAGTCCATATAAAAATATAAGTTCCAATATTTCCTAAAATATCTAATATTTCAAAAAAATCAAAACGTACGAGCATAGTTTTCTATAGTATCTCAAACATGTAAAAAAATTGTGAAAATCGGACAAGGTTTAGGGGGTGGAAAAAGTTAACGCTTTTTGTATGGAAGCTCGCGAGTACACGATCCTCTTAATAGTACCAAACCCAAAATCAACACTCACCTCTCCCACTCCGGCCCACGAACCTCAGGTCGTTGAACTTCGCGACCCTATTCTTCATGACTGCAGTATTATTCCTAAGTTCCGCTGACAGGTTCTCATCATTGCCAGCTCGCACCGTAACCAGGGTTCCGTCGTCCACGTCACCCAGGGCCACGATCTTGAACCCGTTGGGTAGGGTTTTGTTGGACCGCCAGTGGTGGGGCAGGGTTGAGCACATGAAATACGGGCTTCCCGTCGGCACTGCAAACAGAAAGATTTGGTTAGAGAGGAGTACCACAGAGTAAGAAGAATAATGAAAGAATCTTTAATTTCTACCCTTTTTTAACCGACGGAGGAGGTTTACTATTCGTCTGGATGTTTTTTTTTCTATGTATGTTCCCCGATTGCGCTGGTCCGATTTGTTTTTTTTTTTTTAAAGGGTTTACCTTCCCATTGGTACCATAGACCACCAGGTCACGATCTGATGATGGGATCCTGGAGAAATCGAGAGAACTCTTCAAATATTATAGGCAGACCTATAGTGATTTTTGTGTTTTTAGTTATATCTCATGCATTTACTCACGGTAAGCATAATATTGTGATGCGGAACTGCTGATGAAGACCACATATGGCCACCAGAACTGCTCAATAAAAGGTACAAATAAAATGCGTGGCTGACCGTCAGGCAACGCATAGCCTAAACCGGTGGACCTAGAGCCATGAAACTTTGTACAGAGGTTCCTTAGTAGCATGGGGTAGCACTGAGATGGGATTTGACAAAATTTAGTCCCCAAGGGGTGGGGGGAATGAGGGGTAACAGTTTGTATGAAACTCAATCTAATCAATAGGGTTTGTGGAAGTCGGTTTTTTCTTAAGTTTTCTTTTTGTTTCAATTATCCATAGATAAACTTTCATTTATCAATTTATGTAACTAACAGAGGAGAGGCAGATACTAGAGTTGGGTCGTAAACCACAATCAAAAATCTAACTGACCAATGGCAAATTTCACAAACAATCTCTTTATTTTGGGGTTAACTTTATTTCCTTTCAGGGGCCACCTAGTGGTTGTTTCGCTAAGTCGAAGGGCCATCAAGGCTAAGAAGACCCCAAAATGAATGATGCCGGCCCCGAAACAATCGCTATTATAGATAGCGAGAGGTCCCGGGTTTGAATCCCGGCTGGGGACAAAAAACCCCAGGTCCTTGATGTTTACCTACATCTTTGTGATGTCGCTGTTTCTGGTTCCCACGACACAGGGTATCCTAGTGTGGGGCCAGAAGCAATGTATGTGCCTGTATGTAAATGTTTATGTTTAGATAGATCACATAAAGAACTAATTGTCTCAATACTCAATTGTTAGCAAAACCATGAAGAGGGCGCGGGCGATGCAATCTACGAACAGGCATGAAGTTAAACTCAAGAAGAGCGGTGCGACGAGGGTGCGGCTGCTACATTCACGTCTGTCTCACTTTGGGTCCGAGCGTTCGAGCGAGTGTCACGGTGTCACTGTTCTCTGATCTAAAATATTTATTTGGGGTGCTTTCGTTGTAAATTTCATTTTGGTTTTGAATATAATTTCTGTGTAACGTGTAGTAAAGTTGTTTTCATTTGTTAGAATCTAGCTTAGTGCTAAAATCAGAGGTGGGATTCGGCCTACGGCCAGGCTGTTGAAGCCTACCCGCTTCGTTCCTATTCTTGACAAAAAATTTACATAAAATATTTTTACTTATTTTGAGATAAATACCACTAAATTGCAATGTCGAGATCTGGGGGTCGATCAAAACATAAGAAACGCTCTCGAACACCGGACCGAGAATTAAAAGAGCAGATGCAAACGATGTTTTCTCGTTTGTGTGCGCTCGAAGGTTTACAGGATTCTGGTGACCCTGGCGAGAACATCACAGCCAGGAGTTCGCGGTCAGATCGGCCCGGCATAGCGACGCCCCCGCTGCCACCCGGCGCGGCCTCTCAGCTGCCGCCACCGCCGCCGCCGCCGCCCGGCTCGCTGGCGCCAGGCGAGTCGCCGCGCGCGCAGCTACAGGCGGCGACACGGCCCGCCTGTCTAGACTTCATGGCGCCACCGCCGCCTTCCCCGCGGAGGGCGGGCGGGGGGCCCTGTACTGCTGCACTCTGTGACTCGATGCTGCCGCCGCCTTCACTGGTGCCGTCTGAGGTCGAGTCTATTGCCAACGAGGTAACACAGAAGCTGGTGAATGCCATGGGCGCGCTCACTCCGGTAAGGTCGAACAAATATTTTATTTCCAACTTTGACCCGAACATTCATGACTTTGATACCTGGTGCGATGAAGTGGATCATGCTCGTGTATTGAATCGGTGGGGCAACCGAGAATGTTTGTCCAGAATAGGTCATTGTTTGAAAGGAGATGCGCAGGTTTGGCTTGGCCAGTGGATCACTAATGATCGGACCTGGAGTAACTTTAAAGTTGAATTTAAAGCTCTGTGCCCTCGTAAGATTGACATAGCGAATATTTTGTACGATGTCATGAATACAAGTTCCGATCAATATCCGACTTACGCTGAATATGCAAGACGGTCCATATTGCGTCTAAGGATTGTAAAAGGGTTGGATGACGAGTTGATGACTGCCATAGTGATTCGTGGAATTACCGATGCCCATGTTCGCGCGGTCGCTACTAATGCGTCCCTATTACCGAATGACATAGTCAACTTTTTATCGATTTATACAAAACCGAATAAACCTCCAAATAAATCAGAAGAGCGTAGGTCACGAAGCATCGATATGCGTAAAAATTACAACGCTAATCAAAAAAGGGAACGTTTTGATTCTTTGCCTCGAGTTAGATGTTATGGATGTGGTAGTTTTGGCCATAAACAATCAAATTGTAACAAACGCGTCAGAACAGAAGATATCAGTAGACAAAGTGCTTCTAAGGCTTCACCAATGTTGTGCAATTTTTGCAAAAAGCCAAATCACACAGAAAGTGAGTGTTTCACTAAGCAACGCGTAGAGTCACGAGGCAAATCTAATGTGAACTTCTGTCGTGAAATTGATAACGCGGGTATGGGATCCATGGGCAAAGATATCACGGCTGCCGTCATTCAAGGGGTGCCTGTAGATGTCCTAATAGATAGCGGATCAACGATATCTCTGATATCTGACGAAGTGTTGAAGCATTTTGATTGTAAACGCGTGCCTTCATTTCGTTTACTTCGCGGCATAGGTGGTAGTGAGGTAGAATCGACGAGCTACATAACGGTACCCATAGAATTCCCGGAATTGACCATTGAAGTAGACTTTTATGTAGTGGCTCATAATCAAATGACGACACCAATCATTATTGGGACCGATGTGCTCAATCGTGATGGGGTGACATATATTCGAGCAAAAGGTATACAACGGTTAACCGGTGTAGAACAGGTACTTCGCATAGGGTCAGATGTGCAGGTGACAGTAGACACGCCTCTGGAGAATAAGGATAAAGATCGCCTTCTTCAGATAATCGACAAGTTTGATGAATATTTAATTACCGGCACGGCGACATCTACCGTCACAACAGGATCAATGCACATTCGCTTAAATAGTGAGACGCCTGTCAGGTACCGACCTTATAAACTGTCATATGATGAAAAGTTGCGTGTACGGGATATAATTAAAGATCTTTTAGAGAAAGGTATCATTCGCGAATCAGAATCCGAATATTCATCTCCAATACTTCTCGTGAAGAAAAAAGATGGCTCGGATAGGATGTGTGTTGATTTCAGAGCCTTGAATGCTGTCACTGTGAAGGATCGTTATCCATTGCCATTGATAGATGATCATATTGATAGGTTGGGTTCAGGAGACTACTTTTCAAGTCTAGATATGGCAACGGGGTTTCACCAAATCCCAATGGATAGCGATTCTATTCACAAAACTGGGTTTGTGACGCCAGAGGGCCATTTTGAGTATATCAAGATGCCCTATGGTCTCGCGAATGCACCTGTGGTCTACCAGCGCATCATCTCCCAAACATTGCGTGCACTAATAGAGTCTGGGAAGGTGCTAGTCTATATAGATGATGTGCTTATTATCAGTCACACCATAGATGAAGGGTTAGATCTTCTAAATGACGTAATGCTGACTTTGACTGATGCTGGATTTTCTATAAATCTGAAGAAATGCTCATTTTTGGCAACAGAAATAGAGTATTTAGGTAGGACAATCTCAAAAGGCCAGGTAAGGCCGAGTGCAAAGAAGGTTGCTGCACTAGTAGACTCACCAGTCCCTAAAAATGTAAAACAGGTTCGCCAATTTTTAGGATTAGCAGGATACTTTAGGCGATACATCCCTAATTACGCAATAAAAACTGCTTGTATTGCACATCTTACTCGTAAAGATACAGAGTTCAAATGGGGGGAGAGTCAAGAGAAGACACGCCAGGAGTTGATTGATCATATGACCAATGAACCTGTGCTCTCCATATTCGATCCATCTTTGCCCACTGAAGTGCATACGGATGCCTCATCTTTGGGTTACGGGGCAATTTTAATGCAAACTCACAAGGGTAATCAAAAAAAGGTAGTCGCTTATTTCAGCAAAGTCACACAAGGAGCTGAGCCACGTTACCACTCATACGAGTTGGAAACGTTGGCTGTGGTTAGGGCTTTGCAAGCATTTAGACATTATCTGATTGGTGCATCATTCAAAGTAATTACTGATTGCAACGCTCTTAAACTAACACAGCGTAAGAAGGACTTGTTGCCTAGAGTAGCCAGATGGTGGATTTACCTACAGGACTTCGACTTTGAGCTTGAGTATCGCAAAGGAATAATGTTATCACATGCAGATTATTTGAGCCGCAATCCTGTAAATGTTTGTGAAATTAAAAAGCCTCATAATTGGGCACAAATAGCGCAAGCCGCTGATGATGAGACGCAATCTATGATTGCTAAAGTGAATGACGGAAATCTAGACTCCAGTAGGTACGTTCAACGTAACGATCTGTTGTACTATAAATACGACAAGGTTGGTGAGGACAGTCGGTTTTTGTGTTACATTCCCAAGGGCTACCGCCTTAGTTTGCTTCGCATCTTTCATGATGAGCATCAACATGTTGGTACTGATAAAGTTGTGAATCTGATATTGAAACATTTCTGGTTTCCAGGGCTTAGCAAGTTTGTCCAGAAATACATAGCTCACTGCTTGGTATGCTTATCGCATAAGAAAGTACCGCGTCAGCCATTGCAACCGATTGAGTCATGGAGTAAGCCGAGTGTCCCATTTGAAACTATTCACACAGATGTCCTGGGACCACTTCCTGATTCAAACGGGTTTAAATTTGTGCTTATAATAATAGACGCTTTCACAAAATATTGCTTGTTGTATCCAATTTACAGACAGGACACTAGCGAAGTAAAACGAGTATTTACAAATGCTGTATCGCTTTTTGGCGCTCCAAAACTAATAGTGGCTGATCGTGGTCGTATGTATGTTAGTGCAGGTTTTGCTAATATAGTTGCTGAAATTGGTAGCGAGATTTATTATATAACTGCTGAAATGCACCACAGCAACGGACAGGTCGAACGCTATTGTAGAAGTGTACTAAATATGATTAGAGTGGAACAAAATTTTAGACAGGAAAACTGGTCAGAAGTACTCTGGAAGTTACAGTTAACTTTAAATTTAACCATTCAGAAATCCACTAATTGTTCTCCCATTTCTCTTTTGATTGGCAGAGAGGCAGTGACACCCATCATACGTGAGCTCATTCGCGATGTGACCATTGAAGGAGACCGGCCAAACCGAGAGGCCTTGAGAGAGCTGGTGAGGCAGCAGGCTTCCAACTCGCTAGACAAGAACCGTGTTGAGCAAGACGCACGTGTAAACGAGAGACGCAAGCCGCCACGCGCCTTCCAAGTCAATGATATGGTTTTCGTTCGAAAAGAAGCTCAGTCAATGGGAAAGTTAGATTCAGGTATGCGTGGACCATACCGTGTGAAGAAATCCCTGGCACATGGTCGCTATGAGCTCCAGCTGGTAGCCGGGTCTTATGGTAAGACCACGGAAGCTGCCGCTGAGTACATTACTCAATGGCGAGGAGAATGGACTCCTGATGTTTGCTCTGCATTTTTTGAGTGTGAGTAAGACTTCTTAACTTGTTTCTGTTTTATTTTTAGCATTCTTACCGTGAGTTATCCAGTCGAGCTCTGACTCTTAGTCATCCTGAGGGCTCTGACTTCTGTAAAACGGTAGATGTGTGCTGAGTCATCCAGACGAGCTCTGACTCCAAGCTATCCTGAGGGCTCTGGCTTTGTGTAATTGTATATGTGTGGTGAGTCATCCAGACGAGCTCTGACTCCAAGCTATCCTGAGGGCTCTGGCTTTGTGTAATTGTATATGTGTGGTGAGTCATCCAGACGAGCTCTGACTCCAAGCTATCCTGAGGGCTCTGGCTTTGTGTAATTGTATATGTGTGGTGAGTCATCCAGACGAGCTCTGACTCCAAGCTATCCTGAGGGCTCTGGCTTTGTGTAATTGTATATGTGTGGTGAGTCATCCAGACGAGCTCTGACTCCAAGCTATCCTGAGGGCTCTGGCTTTGTGTAATTGTATATGTGTGGTGAGTCATCCAGACGAGCTCTGACTCCAAGCTATCCTGAGGGCTCTGGCTTTTGAGAACCACTTTATCCTGAGATATTCAGTGGAACTCTGAATTCAAGTTGGTCTTGTAGGGATAAGGCTCTCCTAATGTTTGTCTTTGTGCTTTGTTACAGCTGAAGATGAGCTTGATGATGATCAGCAAGCAGGATCTTCAGGACGCAACCAGAATGCTGACCAGATGTCCATTCCTACCGGTGCCAACGCGGGCGAGGGCGCTCCGCAGTCAGGAGAGGCCGTGTTAGCAAAACCATGAAGAGGGCGCGGGCGATGCAATCTACGAACAGGCATGAAGTTAAACTCAAGAAGAGCGGTGCGACGAGGGTGCGGCTGCTACATTCACGTCTGTCTCACTTTGGGTCCGAGCGTTCGAGCGAGTGTCACGGTGTCACTGTTCTCTGATCTAAAATATTTATTTGGGGTGCTTTCGTTGTAAATTTCATTTTGGTTTTGAATATAATTTCTGTGTAACGTGTAGTAAAGTTGTTTTCATTTGTTAGAATCTAGCTTAGTGCTAAAACAATATACTTTATTGCATTATGACAATTAAAATTGGAAATAACATGTACAAAGGCGAGCTTATCTCTATCTACAGATTTTTCCAGAAAACCCAGGATGGAAAGGATAAATAATCAAAAATAGATCCAAGTGTCTAACTGTTTGTTGGTGAAATCGGGCATCACTCCACCATGTCCCTAGGAATAAAACTGATTGTTAAGTAAACGTCTTAGAGCGAATTTCACCAACGAAGAGTAACTTTTTGCTCGAGAGTATCTTCTACTTTTTCATAGAATGACCTCATTTTCAAATGTCATTGTCAAACAAATTATAGTTATAATCCCGGGATAGTTATTCTCGCATAACTTTTTGTTGGTAAAATCTAGCCTAGTCGAATGCACAAACAGATAGTTTAAAATAGTATACTGTTGTTGTCATTGCCCGAACGAAAGAAATCGCTAACGTCAACTGAAAATTATGTAATACTTTAAGTAACTGTTAATTTTCAGTTGGCGTTGGCGGGATGGCTTGTGACAATAATGCAGGATAATAATCCAAGTATTAACATTAAGGTTAGTGGCTTTTGACCTGTAATTAGAATAAACGCTAAGTTTGTTAGCAACGTTTTGATTTTAAAATTGTTTCAGTTATAGGGAAATCCAGTTTCAGGTAAGTATATGGAGAAACACACATACTTTTACATGTGTTTTAAGATTATTACATCTTACCTAATCAGCGTTGGTTAAATATTGGTTAAACAACTCCTTATTTTGTATGCAGTTGTAAAAGTTTTCTCGAGCTTAGCGTTAACTCACGTTCTAGCTAGTAACACTTAGTTTTGGCTGGTTAAGCCGTATTCGTATATATTTTAGAGCTATACAGGGGATGAACCAGGCCAAGCCGGTCAAACTTAGGTTTAGCAATACTTTAGCCGTAACTCTTGTGTCATGTGTCCAATATCCAACATCCAAGAAATAATAAATATGTTATACTTTGAAATTTTCAGCTTTCGGATGGACGTGTTGATTTTTAAATCGAGTTTCGCATAAAAAGTATTTACTGCTGACATTCAATGGGAAACGCGGGATGAAAATGTACAAGATTGATATTTAAATAGATAAGAAGCAGATAATGTATAAAGTTTCACGCTGAAATACTGTAACATTTATCAAAATACTGTTACGAGGAAAATACTATAAATTAAACATAAAAACTCTTAATAATTGTTGTTATTAAGTGGATAAACGATTTTAGATGAGGTCATACAATACCAGGTTACAGCACCACGTAAATTTAGAGTACCCGAACAGACACAGTTACACAAACAAACTGTTCAATATTACTGCACTCATCCATACTTATACATATTATTGTAGGAAGTTAAAAAAAGAAAGATTTAAAACACAGTCATTTATTTGACATGACAAATGGTAAATACGTATTATCAGAATCCCCTGAATTAAATTTGTATCTGAATATCTGTTTGTGTGAACTGTACTTACTTCTAATTCTCAACACCTTCAAGACTGTATCTTTAAAGAGTACACCTGCCGTGCTTTCAGAAAAACGGATAAAATATAGGACCTTGCATCGATTTAACTAGTTTTCCCTGTATTGATTTACCTACTAATTTTACCAATTAGATATCACTTATAGTTAAACCTTCAACCAGGTATCATTAACTAATTCATAATGTGTCCGCTCATCCTGTTTTCTTTAATGAACGCACATATGCTCGTGTATACTTAGTTACTAAGCATCAGCGAAAGTCGAGCGCCAAGAGCATGAAATGATTATGTGCCTTGATTTCAAGTCCAGCCATGTCAGCCAAGTATACTAGAAATTATTAGTACTACTAAATTGAGTAGATGTAATAAAGTATAATTGATAAGGCGGAACTGGAAAGAATTAAAATTAGGAAAAGTTTCATAAGCGGTAAATATAATACAGTTTTAGTGGTAAAACTAGAGCTGGCACCTACCTCGCTCAGCAAATTAGCCTAGCGATACAGCGAGGTAATGGTGCCAGCATGTTGGGCACCCTGCCACTCGACGGGCTGCGGTGACCAGGATATTTTTTATTTAATTTAATTGTTTTTAGTAGTAAGTTAATTGTATATAAATAAAATTAAAAATTCCTATTTATTTATTAATTGAATAGAGTATTAATTAATTGGCTGAAAAAATACGGGGCTGTGCGACCTGTGCGTCTGCCAGTCCGTGTAAGATATACATATTGGCCACTGGGCTGGCCCAAGAGCGTGGCGGGTGGCTGGGGACGCCTTTGTAACAAATTCCCTTTGATGTGTCTCGAAAAACCGACAAGCGTAAGGTCGCTGGCCAACATTTGTGGCCAGCGTTCAAACGTCAATAAACAGCCCTTAACATATTGGCCATATGTGCTGGCCCAGCGCGCTGACCAATTATGTACTGCAGGCTTTATATGTCCCGCGCATCCCCCGTGTCGCATGCGCCGGCGACGGCAAACCCTCCGGCTCTCTATCTCAACCGCACCGCGGTCTGCGGCCTGCTATCTGATAGAGCCTCTATTTTCAGCTTCCGCAAATCGAGAAACCGCTGTAGGTATTTCATAAATATTGTATGAATATGTTTGTAGATACATACAGTAATAGACATAATAGTCATAGCGTTATTTTAATTTGTTATTTTTCATAAATATTAATATAATGGAAGCTTGTCTGTCTTTGTCCGTGGCACCCGAGCGGTTACATAGATGGACTGGATGCGGTTGTTTATAAAGGTAGTAGTAGACATCCCGACAAATTTTAAATGTCATTCCATACAATTTAAGATGACCTAAATTTTACGGATTCTAGGTAAAAACCTATAATTTTAATGCACATTACCCATACCCACTGCGGATCCATAAAACACTATCAGAATCCCTCACTTCATTAGGTGGCATTGAGTGAACTCATTACTATGAAAGCTTTTATTTTCATAGCGATCCGATCATACTTTGATCCTGATTGTAAACTATTGAAAGTATTCAACTGTGTCCTTGTTCTGTTTGGCAAAAAACGTATTTGTCTTTGTAAGTACAGTATTGCTCAAAAAAACCATTGAGATCCATCAAATAAACGGTCAAATGCGAGAAGGACTTACAGACCAAGGGTCCCGATCACACTTGGAGAGCGTAACAAGAGTAATTAGGTTTTTACAAAAAAAAACTTAAGTATGATGTCATCCATGTAAACCAAATTATATATTTTTGCAGAAAGACAGAAATTTGCAGCTTTCAGATTGTTCCCTGTCCTTGTGCTATAAGATTTTGATTTGTGCCAAATTTCATGATTGTAGGCCAACGGGAAATACCCTGTAGGTTTTGGGTCCATTGCGACTTCTATAAAAATCCAACAATTTTATTGCATAAACGGTCGTATCATTCGATTGCGTTGACCTACTTGATTTGTTCACAACTGTATGCGACCACAGATCCTTAATTTCAGCTTGATACGTCCACGCGTACGCGTTGAAATGGTATTGACACACAGACGGACGGACGGACAACAAAGTGATTTTGTAAGGGTTCTTTCTTTTGTAATTAACTAAAAAGTGAAATTAAATGAAACTGTTACTATAAAGCCCTTTCAAAAAAATTCAAACATCTAAATATCCTTACTCTTATCAAAACTTTATGTATGTATGTCACTGATTTTAAATGTATCAAATCACCAAGTAATTTAGGTAAAATGTTCATGGGAAGAAAATTCAATACAAATATGTACACAAATTGGTACTAAGAGGAATGATTTTAGATATTTATGTAATTGCTTGTTCTAGGTTCTATATTATACTAATTAGTTTTTCACTTTAAAACATACAATAATGACAGTTTTTGGATTATAAGAAACATTTCAAAAACTAACAAGAATATAATGAAATGTCTATTAAAAATGCGCTTGATCCCGCGTTGATGTCTTTTGCTCAAGAAGAAATTTCTAAGAAATTCTTTATCTCTGTTGAAAGTAAAATGGTTAAGCTAGTAGCTATTTCGACATTTAAGCTTTATTTTTAGTTGAGCTATATTGTTACATATATATGCGTCGCATATAAGTGAGTGTTTTTTTTTTTAACAATTTCGCTATATTTTCACATGTTTCAAGCAATTTTGATACTAACTGGGTGTAAAAGTATTGACTAAGCCACTATTACTAAGTACCAACCTATTACTTAGTATCAACCCTGGGGTCAAATTCACAATTAAGTATTGAGTATATCTCTGTCTGACTTTTATCCAGTAAAAGGCCTATGCCCCTCGCAACTAAGTATTGCATAAACAAGCCAACGTGGTGGAATATATCTCAGTCTTACTCCTATCCAGTAAAAGGCCTATGCCGCTCGCTGGGGTCATTAATGGGCTACATTTATTAAATATTAACTCCATTGCAGCGGCGATGGGCTAGCCCCTGTCACACAAAGTGGATCTTTAAATATCTAGCTAAAAGTGGGCACATTGTGTATCTGCCACCCCGTATGAGAATATGCGTGACGCTGTGTTGTGTGAATTAATAAATAGTAGATAAAATATTTGAAACATGACAAATTAAAAGAAGTTTTAAATTCAAATGCAAAGATTCATTATTTAATTGAGCCAGGGTATGATTCCCGAGTATTTGATATACGTATATCGAGTTATTTTGTATGGGAATCGCTCGATATTATCGATATCCGTATATCGAAAACGCGACAACTATACCCAAGGTTACAACAAAGTCGTAGTCACGCAGCAAGAGATTGGGCTCAATTTCAAAAAGTCTGGCTGGTTCTGGTGGTTGAATGAATACTGTACCAACCTAAGTCCGGATGCTCAGTCCTGGCCTCGTCGATCAGCGCCTGCAGCCACCACGAGGAGTCCAGCTCCGACATCTCCCGGCGCCGTCGCCCCGTCCGGGCTTCGTACGGCAGGTGCATATCTTCACACCATCACCTGGTGTGTCGACGGTTCTGCTTGGTTGCTTAGTCTTTGACTCGAACTGTAGTGAGGCTATCAGTTATGTAGTCTTTGTCGTTTAGTCAGGATATTATAGATGAGGTATTTCATCTAAGTTCTTCTTCATTTTCGTATACGTTCTGGTCCAAAGTTCTTTTTCTAATTTTGTTGTCTAGTACAGATGGAGGACAGATACTTCCAAATACTTGTTTTACGTGCAAGTTTCGTTGTTATTGAAGATTTGTTCTGATTGTAGTATTGTAACTATAGTGTTAATAGGTCAGAGGCAACTTTTAGTTCGGAACAGGTTTTAGAAGGCCATTAGACCTAAGTTTTAACGACCCACGAATTGAGATGCGGAAATTCCAATGATTTATTTATTTATATCGTCCAATGATTCTTTGGTTCGAAAATGAAACTTGAGCGCTATCCTTTAATTTTCTTGGAACTTTTCTTTTACATAGAGTATTTGCTAGTATTCCAAATGAATTTATTCTTTAGTACGTACTTCAGTATGTATGATTTTATACCGTCTTTATATATTTGGCAAGGTTCCAGCGAAATTTCTCTTTTGTTTGCGGCTTTGTTTAGGATTGCTCCGACGACTTTTGTTTAGCTTCTTCACTGATTAGGTGAACTTGTAGTATTCTTCCAATCTTCAGTCTTCACTTTACCTTTTAATTACAATCTTTTTCCTATATAAGTAGGTATGTATTTGCAAATTATGTTTTATATATTATATAAAATCCTCACTTTTTAAGTACACATAGTAGGTACAAAGTTATTATTATAGAGTCAATTCATCAATACGGTTGATGTTAAAATATTTTCCTTAATATAATGTGCACGTATAAATAGCCCGGACTGTTAACACTGTATTATTTCAACTTCACTCTCGTCATATTTAGATGAGTCACGAGTCCGAATCGTACAAATCTCTCCAAATTCTCAATGACGCGTGGTTCCGGCGCGTTTTTCTTAGAAACACGTTATATTTACGTTAGCCTTGCGCCTACGCACGATCAGCTGTTTAATTAATGCAGTGATTTCCCGCTGGCGATGTTTGCGTCAGTCTTCTTATTGTACGATGGTGGTTAGTATTTTTTATGTGTCCATGTGTCGTCGCGTATTTACCGCGCGCTGAGTCAGACGACTCGGCTCGACTCTTGACTAGTCTCGACTCCGCCGGAGGCTGCGTCACTGCGTGCTCGTCGCTCGCGCGCCACTCGACAACTAACAACGCCGCCATTCTGTCACTCGCTGCCTTCATTCTCTGCGGTCAATCTGCGGTTTGGCCACGCTTCATTTGTCGGGAAAATGCTCGATACTGTTTTCTCACTCACACTTGCGGTGACAGTTTGACGTGTGAGCGGGATGCGTGCAAGTTTTGTAACATTTTTGTTTAGCTCCATTGTTGAAGGGAAATATTATGAGCTTTTTCATTTTAAAGTGTAGAGTCGTCTCTCGCTCTTTGGTCAGTCGTTGCGGTTTCTGCGGAAAGAGACGTCTAGAAATGCAGTCTGCGTCTTCTGTTAATTGCATGTACAGTTTTCAGGTAGGTAATAGTAACATATCATCTAGGTGTCTGTAGGTTTTTGTAAGAAACATCTCTACATTTTTTCACGACTTTAGTATAGATGTTTGCATACATAGGTACCTTGATGTATTAATTTAGCTCTTCTTTGCCATGAGCTTGACCTCTGTCTCACGTCTGTCTTCAGAACAGGGTCTTCCCAGTAAATGTTTAGTATTATGGCAGGCAAAGAACGTATTTTAGGCATTAACATATTCACTCATACAATTTTAATGCCAAAATAATGATGAATCAAATTAGTGACATTAATGAGGGCCGAACAGAATTCATTTACATTTACCACGGGAGCGAATTGAACTTGTAATTAAAATGTTTTATGTGCTGTTTTATACATAATGTTTCACAAGCTGCGAAGCGGATAGTGAATTGTTAAAACTTTACAGTATATCGTTCACATTATGTACAATTATGTACATTATGTACCAAGTTAGACAGGCAAGAGTAACCGATCGAGCGTTTATCATACTACCGACCGTTGGTAGGTATTATAACACTACCCGTTGTTCGAATGTTTCGCTTCAATTCTGATGGTCAATGTAAACCAGCCAATATCTTAACCATGGAAGAGACAATGGTATATTTCTCATCGTATCAAACAGGGCATCCTCTACTTAATAATGTAAGTAATACTTTTACAATGGGTAGGTCGTTGTTTCCGAAAAAATTTACAAAATTACTTGGAGTTACACGTTTTCATATTCCTACAAGGGATGGCAAAGACACAAATCAGGAAGCTAGCGTACCACCGCAGTTACCGAAATTGAAGTTTTCTCCCGAAAATCTTTTCTTCTCATTGGTAGGTAATGGTCAGGAGCGGAATTCAAACCCGGCATATCCTTCTTGAGAACCAAGCATGTAACCATCAGGACCTCTTACGTGTACGTACCTAATAAACAGATTTAGCCGGTCCAGTCTACGTGCTGAATTAGTATACCATATTTTACTGTACATGGACAGAAATCTATACCAAAAATCTTAGCACAAAAAGTTTCACCGAACTTTGGCAAAGCTCATAAAGTTAGCTACCTTAAGACGCTTAGAGCTTGGGCGGGAGCGTGGGGCGGCCCGCCCACAGTCGCGAAGACGGCGCTGGGCGGGAAAAAAAGTGTCTCGCTCGCTCCGGTTCACCTGTTGCTAACATCACGTGGAAATATAAATTAGTAAAAAATAATAATTTAAACAAAGCTTTATTGAAATGCCTTAAAAAGGAAAAAATAAAATTTCAATTGAATCAAATGCTTTAATTTATTACATTACACAATTTTCTATGATATAAAAGCCTGTTGCGCGATTTACTACTTTATGTAATATAGGTGCCTACATGGTACCTGCCTACCTAATTAAATCTCGCAACAATCTTTTATATCACAGATAATTGTGTAATGTATATGTAAATTGACTCATTTGATTCAATTAAATTTTATTTCCTCCTTTTTAGGGCATTTAATATATATTTTTTTACTTTTAATAAATTTTTCGCTTTTTAAGGTTCCGTTAGAGAAACAACGCAAATCATAATTTCTTGCTACTACGGAACCCTTCATGGGTGAGTCCGACTCGCACTTGGGCAATTTTTTTGCATTATCTTGATATAAGTAACAAAAATTCTAATCTAGACCTAGAGTAGTATTTGTCAAGACCAATCAAACGAGTCCAAATTTGATAGGGTCACCTTCCGGCTCCATCATCATCATCATAAGCCCCTGGACCTCATCGGGGACCAACGTACTTGTCAAGACGAATCAAATGAGCCCAAACTCGATAGAGCTGCGTTATTTGGTAACAGAGTTCTCTTGACCACCTTCCGGCTCCAGCATCAAATCAGCTCCATGTCATAACAAAATATTCTCAGGCAAAATTATTTGTCAAGACGAATCGAACAAGCCCAAACATGATGGGGTTGCGTCGTTTTATTATAGAGTTACCCTGGCCATCTTCCGGCCCCAGCATCAGAAAATTTGTTGCATTGTCATCCAAATTACATAAGTGTGCCAAATTTCAGCTCAATCGGATAACGGGAAGTGGATCAAATTCAAGCCGATAGATTTGACGCGAACCGAACATACATTAGACATACAGACTACAGACATACATACAGTGCAAGTTAAATAAAAGATTTTAAAAACAGGAGAGTGAAGTTATTTTCAAATGATTTTGCGTTGTACTTTCTGTAATTTTAAAAGTGTTGGGATTAGGGTATACTTACAAACTTATGTATGCTGCAGGACACCTAAATTATATTTGATTGTTACTTTTTGTATTGTACATCCTGCCTGAGCTGCTCATAGTAGAAAAAAAATAAGGTTTTCATAAGTCTCTCTCTATACTGTTTGAAATGAATCAAATAATTTAAAATTGTTCTCCATTGTAAGTTTGTTTGTCCTATGTCCTTATGAGAGTATACAAATATATGTAATCACAATTTTCTTCTGACTATATTAATTTAATCACCTCTTCTTTAGTTTTAAGCAACTCAGCATAATGACTCTTTAACACCAGGAAGTAAGTATACAGCTTATAGTCGGTTTTAACCACCACAACAATTCAAAGAAACCCTCACCTCAAACCAACCAATAAAGAGTTATATTGATTAGCACTTATTATTCACAAATTGGAGCGAATTCTAACCAAAGTTACCGCAAAGTTGTCAAAATTCCCAGTCCTTGCGGTTGTGGCACGGAGGCGTCGCGCGCCGCCCACGAAGGTTGCGGTCTAAGGGTGGTACTACCCGTACAGAAACGGAATGGGACACTGTAATTATTTACAAACCCAACCAATAAGTAGGTGACTAGTAAATTTTTACACAATATTTGCACACAACACAAAAAATACAGATAATTACAATCTCTAAAAGAGATTTCTTCAAGCAAAGTTCCTACATTCCACGAAAAGTTCGCGCAAAGTGTTACCTCACTGGTTACCTTACCCATGAGAGGTTAGAGGTCACGGGTCGGTCAGGCATGTAAACTTGACGCGGCCTGTATCTAGAGGTATAAATAAATCAACATGCTGTGCTCCAAATCGATTCATGATAAAAGCAACTTTATTTTTGACATCTCCCGACTGGACTGTGCGATCAGCTGATTGGCATAGAGAGGTTAATAAAATAGAGTTGCTTTGGTGAAATCGGTTTCATACCGGAAGTTGTCTAGAATTAAGTCCCTAACAGCCCCCAATAATATTCTATATTCCATTATGTTACATCCTCTTTAGCAAAATATTACATTAAAACAGTAGATTTGCAGAAATACAAACACTAATATTTATCCCGATAAAGCCTATTACATATAGTAATCGCTAACATGTGCTCAGCAAAGTGGGCTACCTGCAGTTTGTGGTGGCGCCGCCTCCGATTGCGGTGAGTAACTAGCCGAATTGTTTACAAACACACGATGACGTCATTGAACTGCCACTGGACCATTTACAAGTGAATGGGCATTGATCAGGGAGGCATCGATTGTCGTAAAGTGAAAACCATTTAGAGGAATAGGGATACTGATTACTATAAGGGGTTTAAATAAATAAAATTAAAACGGATTATTAATATTTATCGCAAAAACTGTTAATTTCATTTTCTTTCAAATACGTCATCGTTGGCTCTAATGCGGTAGTTCCATTGCCTACAAATATTTAAAAAAATACATTTGTCAACAACAACAACTGTCAAAAGTGTCAAACAGAGAAATAACCGCTGAAAATAACTTAACCTTCGCATCGCAACCTCATCGCAACAAATAAACATCCGAATAATACTAAAATAATCATGGGATCTAGAGAGTGCTTCGTTCCAAACTGCAAAAACAATTCGAAAAATAGCCCAGCTAAACTGTTTGTACGCATTCGAGAAGATTTGCGTCAAAAATGGTGTCGTCAAGCTAAGGCGGAATATTTCAAGGTGTACACACAGTATTGCTGTGAAGATCACTTGGAAGTAAGGATTCTTTAGTCTCTTTGTTAAATACTTACTAATTACTTCTTATTAATTCTTGGTTATTGGCAATTTTAGAAATTAAAACGTTATAACTCGTTACCGACATCGGATAACAACGACTTATTATTTAAATATTAACTCTTGTTGACATTTGTCAAACGTCAACGTATTTTTACTTTTTAAAAGCATGATTGAATGCAAAGGAACTTACCTAATTATGCCAGTGGTGACGTCATACTTACAAAATACAGAAATTTTAAATAATTAATAAAAAAATAATGACATCAAAAAAATAAAAAATATTCAAATTAGTTTCTTATATTTGTCTATATTTTCGATTTATAGAATAAAAAAAATGGGTGTTACGATGCCCATTGGATGAAACTTGGCAAAAATACATTATGTATTGACTTAAATAAGAATTGCTGGAAAAAATCTGTTATTAGAGATAAGCTCGCCTTTGTACATATTTTTTCTATGTTAAGCTATTTTTACTGTCATGTGAGTACAATAAAGAAATTACGAAATTACGAAATAAACCCCCGGCCGGCGGCCCTGGGAAACATTATGTGCTCTCTATATTCGAATAACAACGCGCTCTCTATTCAATCAATGACAAAGGACACCAAGATGTCAGTTAATTTCTAACGCGAAGGAACGAAAACTTAACCCCTAATTTTAATGTAAAATAGGTTTCCTTTGCGGCCAGTATAGCAATCCAAGGGATACATTATGGCCTTGTTCAAAACAGTCTGCATAAATAAACGTTGTAGATACCTATGTAAAATGACCGATCTTAGTAAATTCTATTTGATTAATTCAATAAAAGTTTATAAGGAAGGTAAAGGAAACATTAAAAGACTAACAAGTACTATACAGACTTAGGTATATTAGACACTAATTAGGGTACATATTTAATTTTCCTTAGTTCTAGAGTGGTAGAGTCGATCGCAAGCTTTAGTAAATGGGTAAGTAAGTACGTCAGTAAATTGTTTGATAGAAGGAATCTGTAGAAGGAGGAAAGAAGAGTATGAATGTCATTTCATACGAACAATCAAAATTCGAACTAATTTCGAGTTGTACCTAGAGGGCTTGGTAAAGTCTAATATGACGTCAAAATCCTATTAGTAACAGTTTCATAGTTATTATGTTATACTTATTCAGAACTCTTTGGTCCTTTCCTTTCCCAGTTTGTACACACATAACGTATGTATGATTCATATCGGTGCCTGCCTGAGCGTTAGAATCTTGTTAGACAACATTTTCTATGAACAGGATGCGATTCAACTCGTACATTGGCACAGATTCCAATAAGATATCGTTTTTAGGGACAACACTTAACTCCTCATGTGCAAAATTCTGGTAAGTAATAAAAGTAAATAAATTCTTTCGTGGAATTTGAGCAGGTAAACAGAATTTCCCTCCAAAAGTAATAATACTATCAACTAGCGACATCTGATTTCGAGCAGGCGAAGTACTAAGCGGCTGGATTTACTGAACGGTAAAATGTAGAGATGCCGGAGGTTCGTTAATATGAACTTAGATGGCGTAGTTTCAAAATGTTTCAATGATTTTGGTTTTTGATTATAGAGGGCGCTGTGAGCATGTTATATATTTTTTGCCTCAAGCAAATTGCAACTTGCAAAAGTCCCAGCAAAATCTCTATATTACTACTACGACTCTTCCCTTGGTCTCCGACCGGACATCCTTCTCGACTTTATAGCAAGGAGTAGGACAGGACCATGGGCGACTTGTGTGTTATTTTTTATTCGATCGTTTTATAATTCCCCATAATAAAAAGCAAGGCAGGATTATGCATTGCATTTAGGTTCAGATTTTGATTACCTAGTTGTTCATGCCTTGGCGATGTGGAAGGTCTATTTATAAAAAGGTCAAGTACTAGTTAGGACTCGTGCACCAAGGGTTCGCATGCCATCACTTTTGTAGCTTGTTACCTCGCAACTGTTGTAATTAGGTTTCTACATCAAAAAAAGTATTTTGCCATCCATGTACCTATGTCCAAATACATATCCAAATTACATATTTTTGAGACAGATAGAAATTCACTGTTTTCTGTTTTTTTCCCTATAAGACCTTACTTTGTGCCATGACTCTAGGTCAACGGGAAGTACCCTATAGCTTTTGAATCCATTGCGATTACTATGAAAATCCAACAGTTTTACAGCTTAAACGGTCGTAGCGTTTGATTGCGTTAAGCTAGAAAGTTGATTTTTTTACAGAACTAAGGGACTACAGACTTGAGCAATAGATATCTGGGGGCGCGGTAGCGCCCCAAGCCAAGTCGAGCAAAGAGCAAAACATACGGGCGCAGCAGTAACATCCTTTACAGGAAGCCATTCAGAGCATATTTGACCTACCTGTTACTCCGTTGTGGATAAAGATAGAAACCTGAATTCCCGGCGGCTAAAAGGCACCATGTCATAAGACATATTCTCAAAATTTCAATAAATTTGAACCAGTAGAGTTGAAGGTACAGCAATTCAAAGTTCCTCAATTTTGACACTCACTGACTCACTGATTCACGATCATGAAAACTCTAAAGGTTACTTCTAGCGAACCCACAAGCTTAAAATTTTGAGCATGGTTAAAGTTTAGCCTGCAAAGCCAAGGAAAACTCAAACATTGCGCAATTTTAGCCCCAATTTCATAATATATTAATTATCAATAAGCTCAGTACACGACTACTTCGATTCATCGCTATTCCCCATTAGATGTCGCTAGTCGCTATGTGTATCTTGAATCGCGGTATGGTTTGGTTCCAGCTATGATTTAAATAAAGCGGTTACAATATTGTCTAATATCGCTATTCCCCATTAGATGTCGCTAGGTGTGCATTTCCTGAATCGCGGTATGGTTTGGTTTGAGGTATGATTTATATTTATATAATTCACCGCCCAGACTTGTCACAAATCGTAACATCAAAGCCACAGAGAAGAGCCCATAGAGATAGAGAGTGGGCTTTGAGAAAGTCGGTATCTAACGCACAAGAAATAGTACCCGAAAAGAAAAAAAGGAAAGTTACTTACAAAAAGAAATGAGATCCCAACAAAAACATGCATAGGCATATACAAAAACGCCAGTCTCGCAGCCTGCGCAGTTTATTCTACCGTAAAAAGTTGTGAGATCTAATTTTAAACCAAGTCGGTTAATTTAACCAGTATCTGTGTATGGTAGAATCTTTCCAACAACTTTATTATCGTATACTGTTAAGTACCTACCTAATTAGTTAACTAATAACATTTATAGTGATCGGATCAATATAAGACATCTTTATTTCTTCAATAATAATTAGAATAACTTGGCAATCGCGCTCAACTGACCACTCTATAGCACCCAGAGCACAAATGAATATTATTACTCAACACAACATATCTCTAAATAAAGATAAACTTAACTAATAAGAAAACAACGAATTATTTCGGAGCGAGAGCAATAGGTACATTACGTTGCACACACGGTCCTATAGTCGACAACTTTTCTACGTGCGAGTTTTCTATTGCCGAGTCATTCTAATTATTATTGAAGAAATAAAGATGTCTTATATTGATCCGATCACTATAAATGTTATTAGTTAACTAATTAGGTAGGTACTTAACAGTATACGATAATAAAGTTGTTGGAAAGATTCTACCATACACAGATACTGGTTAAATTAACCGACTTGGTTTAAAATTAGATCTCACAACTTTTTACGGTAGAATAAACTGCGCAGGCTGCGAGACTGGCGTTTTTGTATATGCCTATGCATGTTTTTGTTGGGATAGATACTTACCTTTACGCGTTCCCTATAAAAAAGGTCTTGACAGATGGACAGACAGACAGACATACAGACATATCCGGTCAACAAAGTGATCCTATAAGGGTTCTTTTTTTTCCTTTAAAAATCGGGGCCTAAAAATGTAACTAAATGCACATACTATAATATTATACCTAAAGGGTAATGGACAATTTCAGTAGACTTACCACCAAAACATAGTAGCAAGGCAACATAATTTACGTAAACTAATGCACATTTTCGTATAATATCTCATTGCTTTGAAAAAAAGTTGCTTCATTCATCACGCATTCAATAAAAAAGTTTTACACAATCCCTTACAAATCGATCGGGATTACACAAACGATTTACACGACCAAGAAATTTAACGACTTGCCTTCTAAGATCCATTGGCAGTGTTTGCAATAAATAAAGATTCTTGTGTAAGTAAATATTTGGATAGTGCGATTCACAACATTCGGCTATCCCTTCTGGGCCGGCCGCGGTCACGCCCTTAGCCTGGACACAATAGTGAGGCCGTTGAATCGCCAGAACTGCAAATTGTCGTTTCCAGGCCATTAAGTATTTGAAAATTCCTTTCTGTGTCACCTAGAAACCCATAAAACGTGGGCGATTAATCTTCTTTTTAATCGGGAATAAAGCAGATGTGCTGACAATGTGTTGTTCTGAAAAAAGTTATGGCTTACTTAATACATTTCTGTTATTTTTGGTAGAATAATGCCCGATTTCACCGACAGTTAGGGGACACTTAGGTCTTTATATTAGCTGTCTAGCGACTGTTTCAGAGGTCAACCTCTAAAATTTAGGGGGTCCCCTAGTGGCCTCGATGGCCTTTAGACTTAGGTCAAAGCGAAACAACCGCTAGGTGGACCTTGAAAGGAAAAAAAGTGTCCCCTAAAAAATAGGGATTGTTGATGAAATCGGGCATAATATTCGTATTAAATTGCAAAAGTGTACTTTACCCGTAGCTTACATTTTATATGTAGTGACAAAGACAACTAACAGAACTAACATCATAGCTGTACTGCAAGTCCCCATTCGTGATAAGGCCCCTCTCCATTTTGCCATTGTTGAGATCAAAACACATACACACGGTGTGGGAACGACATAGTTGCACCAATATTTAGCCAATCATTCAATACTTCAGTTTGCTACTCAGGAGGCTACCCTTCGCCACATTTCTTTTGAAGTAATGGTTACTGAAGAGGTATACATATTCTCTGCCTCCACATTTATTTCTGGTAATATTCGTGAGTTACCCACAGAGTCTATTATTTTATATTCTATCGAGAAGAAAGCCTTACCTTAACTTATTTCACTTACCGATTTAACCATTTATTACAGCCAGCAGTATACGGGGGGAGTCTTAGCATCCCATCATCAAAGAAGGTTTTTGTTCACTATCCATAGATTTTCTATCAACATTCGCCATTTGTTATCTCCGATCTCAATGACTTGTCGTATCGCGCACGGACAAAAGCATTTTGAGGTATAACGCACCACTCTACGTAGGTCCCTAGGGTTTTATCAGAACTCTGTCGAGTACCGAACAAAATGAAGATATCGAAGGCCGAGAGAGGTCTTTTAAAACTGGTCGGTTCATTATAATAAGTTTAATGGCCTGTAATGAATGGCATAACATCCATAAAGCGACAATACGGACACTCGAACATGTCTTTTATATGAATACTTGATTTATAGAGTTCGGTGGTGAGATGTCGCGGAGTCTGTCTGTCTGTCTGTCTGTCTGTATGCACGTGTGGAGAACGCCTCCGAATTGAGGTGTTTCGCGAGAACCCTAGAGGTGCAGATAATGTGTAAATATTAGATTTATGGGTGTTATAGTATTGTCAGAAAAACTTCTAATATAAAAAAATAATAGATAGAGGCATATCTATGAGAGCTCTTCTAGATCGTTCTCCGGTGGAATCACTGACAATTTTTCAGTGATAACTATACGGACAGCCACAACAGCGCAGCACACTTTTAATTGAAAAGTGACAGTGTGGGCTATTCTTGAGGTGTCAAAACCACTAAACTAGAACAACTAAAGGCACTAAACTGACAACCTTCAAATCCGACAGCTCTTGCGCGGCGGCCACAGATTCCATTTTGAAACACACCATTTAAATTAGTTTAGTTAGTATAGTTCGTGTCGCCTTAGGAATCGCAGGCGTGTCACAAATAATAGTATTAGATTAGTATAGGTATACTGGCAACTTTAACATTTCTGGGTCTTACATGTAACAAAGTAGATTTAGGCCCTGTCTCAAAGGTTTTGATAAGTCCTATATTGAAAAGATAAGTCATAAAGAAAGTAAAATTACAGAAGTATTAAATTAAGTAGAGACAGGGCCATAATGTAAGTACAATCATAGACAATGAGCGACGTGCCTTGTGTATAAATAAACTTACACTCTAAAACCTTTATCACCATCAGCACCACTAAGTATTTGCCTCAGCTATTTGCTGCCGATCACCAAACAAAATGAATACATAAAAGAGATTACGTTCCCCTTACTAAAAAGTTGGTTAAGCATTTACAAGACATTCGAATAGATTTGATCAACTCGTAAAAAGTTTGCTCTTTTATCTACTTTTCCAAGAGATAAAGATCCTTTCAGACGCGCAGATTCCACAATACCAAAACGACAGATGGCGATGTCCAATTTTTATATCTGTTTTTTTTTTTTAACTCCACGTCGGATATATTGTTTGTACTTTTATTCATGTAGGACAACACCTACGTAACAAGGTATTGTGTGATTAGACAAAGCCGGGATCAATGTGACGTGAAATCTCTTCAGAGTAATCCACTTAGATGTTGGTCGTCGATTTTTTCGAGCTTTTATTCGTACGGTTGGTAAAAATCTGACGCCGCGGGGTATTCTGTGTGCAAACAGAGGTGGGTTTGAGGGGCGGAGAGGCACTACAGCGTGATCGGGCTGTGCTGTAGTTTGATAAATAGTCAGTACAAATATGCCCTGCCTCACAGAAATGTGCTGGATACGGTACCGCGGGAACTCGTTACGCGTGCACGGAACAAATACTTTTTGTTTACGGGTTTGATGCGCATCAGCCTTACATAGACGTAAACTTATACAGGCATATAAATTACATCTGGAATTTTCTACTTTAGGATACCCTGTGTCATGGGACAATAATAGTGTTGTCACACGATTATAAACATCATGGTCCTGGGCTCCTGGGTTTTTGTTTCCTCCCCAGCCGGGATTTGAACCCGCAACGCCCCAGAGATCTTCGTTGACATTTAGATATAAGTATATTTGTCTGAATATTATGGACAGGAATTCATAAGACCTGGTACCCACGCATATCCACACCTATGCTATTGTGGCGTTGAATAGAATGTCAAGCTTGAAATATGGGTTAACATGCACAGTTTCTCAAACTGTGCTAGACTTGAAATTCGCTACTACACATGCATCAAATTTAATTTACAATACACATGCACAGGTACATATTTACATATTGTCATGAATTTACTCATAAGGGCTGGCAGAATAACCCAGAAAAACTAAGCCAAAAAGGGCAATCAGCGGAACTAATTAGGGAGTTAAAAAAACTTAAGAATTGTGTAGGGGCAAGTCTCCTGAAAAGAGTCATATAAATTCCTCTCATTTACCTGTGCCGCTAGGGCGGTGGGGGCGTATGAAAGGTCCCTTTTTCCAGTTATTCGCTCGTAAGTCTAAAACCATTGGAAATATCAAAACACTTGCTTCTACATAAATAACTACATAAAATTGCACTACACAATCCTAAAGTTTTTTGTAACTCCCTATTTACTAGTTCCGCAGATTTTCCTATTTTTACTGAGTTAGAAGCACAGCGGCACAAATACATGACTCAAGTAACTATAAATTACGCCACACTCGCTCTGAAAAGTACACGCATGGTTTGTATTGTTATTATCATTTTGTATCTTGTTGATAAACCGTTGTTCGAGCTAGTCTACTACGCGATGAAGTACACTCACTACCATAAAAGGACTGTTACATATTGCAATGTTGAGGACTACTGCTCTACGGTTGGAGCCCTCAAAGGCCGCGGTCGCCACAAGTCGGTGATGGCTATTCACCTTCAATAGTTTTTGTCACCTCGACCGTCGCTCGCATTAACGTTAATATCTTGTTTAACCGTGATTTATGTCGCCAAATATCTCGAATACACAGCCCTTTGTTGATTTCCTACGAATGTGCATGAAAAATTGTGCCAATGTTTGTTTAGGAATTTCACGGGTTTCATCAATGAATACGTTTGTAAATGGATTGCGGGCACTTATGGGCTATTTTGGGCGTAATGATTAATGATCCGGTATAACAACCTTTTCTTACATTCGCTTTCAGCGATCGTGACTTGCCGATAAGACTAGAGGTCCCCAAATAAAACGCCGTAGCAAAATTCGCCAATAAGCCAAAACTTTATTCCTCGGGATATCAGTTCCGTACTTTACCCAATAAAGGGTAACCCCTGATCCTTTAAGTAAACAAAAAAAGAAAGCTTCGGGCCGCGACATAACAAGTAAATCACGGGTAAGCCTCTATACTGGCTCGGGCCGCACCGCCTAAGCCTCCTAACCCCTTACTCCGTGAGTTCACCTCCGTGGGTTACGACTAAACGGAATGCTGTACCACTGACGGTGTGGGTTATCCTAGGCGTAGCAGAACGGCAGGTGAACCTGTGCCGTTATATCAATAAAATCTGCGGGCGTAGAAAACTAATTTGGTAGGTAGCTAATTTCCCGCCGGGACATTATGTTACTTACCTACCAGGAGGCCGATTCTTACCCATTAGACTCTCAATGCGTATTAGACAAATGGGAGGTGGTTCGTCTGTTAATAGGCCAAGGACCAATTGTCGTGGTACTTTGGTCGTGGGGAGGAATATAAAACTACAGGCCACGACTTCTTCACGTTCACGCCTCTTTCCATACGGCGCGGCAGACGCACAGCTGCGCCCAGCCGACGTATAACCAGATAATAAATACACCACTTTTAACAAATACATTTTACTCAACAATCGTGGTCAATCAAAGAAAATTGTCGGGTTAGCAATAACGCGGATTAACCTCCCTGATCCCTATCGACAACGGCCAGCTGGGATTACTGCGACCCTGACGCCTGCTGCCTGACCTCGAGACGCCTACAGCTACGAAACTACTTTCACAAACACCCTTTACACAAATTGATTTTAAATGGCGATTTATTTCCGCCCCATATCGCTGGGCCGATCGCCTATAAGTTTTACGGTCGGCTTTATGTTGGGTTAGGGAAGTTAAGTTATAAAACGCTTTATTTCTTTTCCAGCGCGGCAGTTAGGCGCACCCCTAATTACGATGTATCGTATCGGCACACCGCGCCGTAACTACTGCGCCGGATTGCAAAGGCGATTGTAAAATTCCACGTCTTTATTAGAAGCCCTGAAACAAAGACTGCAAAAAAAATAATGTGAATCGTTACCCGAATGCTGCCCGAAGGCCCTAAACGGGTTATAAAACTAAAATGTAACTGTACTCGCGCAATTTTTTGGCGAATTCTATACATAACGGGTATTTCAAATAAAAGTTGGCCGTGACAGAATTTCACCCTTTTGCGAATTTGTGCAAATTACTTTATGAGTGTGCCTAGCGGGAGTTGCACGGAGTTTTTTGTGGGCCGTGGACTCTGCAAAGGCAACTTCACCCTGCGTTCAGATGGGATTTCAATTTTATGGCTGCAGTGAAAAGTGTGGGGCCTAAACCGTCGGCTAATAGAGCCAACCCTTCGGTGGCGGCGCGTTTGCTGCCGAAGGGCTTACTTTTATTGCCGGTGACTTTCTTCTATTGTACCCTTCCATAATTGCAGGGTTGTATAGCTTTCTAATCTTTCGCGAATATTGCATTGTGCAAACAGCAAACATTTGCGAGGTTAAATTACTTAAGAAACAACCGTTGTGCAATCATTTCTTTCAACACACTTTTTTGTATTTGATGGTACCCGAAACAATTTCACAAAATAAACCTAAAGACTAGCAGTAGATTAACTGATAAATGGCTCTCCAAATGATGACATTAGAACGCTGATAAATTCATCGTCACAGCATGCATGGAACGGCATTTTGCAAAGTGGTCATAGAAGTTGGTTCGGTGAATTTTTTTTCTATGCCGCTGTTTTTGTATCGGGACATTTATGTCTGCAAAGAGGTTGCAGCGGGGGGTTGGGCCGACTAAGGCATTTTTTCCGTTTCTTGGTAACCTGTTGATGGAGATGTCACTAGAGCAATGCAACAACATAATTTAAGGTGAAGGTGGGGCAGTTCGGGTACACCCGTGATGAGAAAGTTGGCTGGACAATGCCGGACAGGTTTGCGGTCGTCATCTAACAATTGGTGGGTTAACAAGTGTGTTTTGGTACTGATGGTTTTATTGTGCTCTTTTGGAATACTCGTAAAATTGGGCTCAATTGGGTAGAGATGTTGAGAACTAGGCTATCGAAAGTTTCAGACCAATTAAGTAAAAAAGTAAGACATTATATGTTGGATAAGGGTAATCCTTATCATTTGTCTTCCTTTTTTCTATTTTGGCCAAAGTTACCTACCTACTTCCCAATTATCGTTGAAAAAAAAGCCGATGTCGCTATTTTTTTTCAATGTCGTCTAATTGTACTACTGAATTAAAGTGTTTCTTAGTGTGTAGTTGATATTCACCCAACTCCGACTCTTCTTTAGAGTTATTTCGGTAACATTCTCTAACAAGAAGTTTTACTACATTTAAATGGTAATTATTGAGACGAATGGGGTGAACAGCGGCATAATTAAGTGCGTAGCTTCACGAGCTTACTAAAATAAGATCATTCCAAAATGCACTTAACATTGGACAAGTTTATTTTACAGCTGTGACGAAGAAGGAAAAGACATAATATAACTACACGTTTAGCATTATAGGTGAAACTAAATACGTAGATTAAATAGGGACGGTTGGATTAGAATCAATGGCGATGTTATCATGAGTTTCTCAAATGAAATTATGAATAATAACTATCGTTAAATACATATTGCGAATGGATTCCATGTTTCACCCACGTTTTTTGATCGCGAAAACGCATTATCCGTATTTATAGTTAAGAATCATTGTTGAACCGGAGCCAAATTTCCGGGGCCGAGCTTTCAACGGAATTTACAAAAAGCTCCATAAATTGGCAAATAATCCCCCGCATAACGCAACCTTTGTTTGGCCACACGTGCTTTTAATATCGGCCTCGAACACTGCCGCGGCAACAAAGGCCGGATTTAGTCTTTATACGCGCTGGCTAAGGTAAACAATCGTAAAATCTTCCTTCGGATATCCTCGCGGAATGTGAAAGAGATACGTGTTAATAAATTTTATTAAATGATACTCGGACAAAGCGAGCTGATTCAGTTGTCAGCGCGACAATTGTGCGTGTCGAATTTGTCATGAAACTGTGCGCCTTTGTTTGCGTGTCTCAATGGCGTGTGAAGGAAGATGCTTCCGGTACTAGCAGCTCGAGTATTGTGTGCCTGGGATCGATGCTCCGGGCGATATCCTCATGAATCGAACGTTTTTGAAATCAATACGATTTTTTTGTAACAAACGTAGTAAGATACATATTTACGATATATGAGCAGTCTTGTATTGGAAAGAAGAAATTCAAAGCAAAAGATACAAAGTTTTGATCGCGATGTATATGCTCTCGTATTCCGTGAAAGGGAGACGGTACACTTCCTAAGACTTTGGCCAGGAAGGCTCTACTAAACAGTTTCCTAATTTCCTACTGTCGCTATCTCTGCAAAACGAAGGCAATATCACTAATTGTATTACAACGACAATAAAGTTTTTTTTTTTTTTTTGCAAACAATCCAGCAGTTCTGAAAAGCGAAAATTCCAGCCATGTGTCGATCGACGAATCGACGTGTGCCGTTTCGGTATGATACGAGGAAAAAAGCTGAAACCGCCGCCGGAACAATCGAAGTGAAGTATAAAATATGTATCCTCTCGCTGGCTTTGGAAAGTTGCACTCATGCCGAACGGCGACCGCTATCGAGTTTTTTTAACCAAAAAGGCTTGTAGAAATGCATACACAGTGCCGATGACTAGCATCAATGTCCAATTGTGAAGAATTTTCTTTGTTTTTTGATATCGGTTCCTCTACTTTGGTCCTACATCTAGCTCTGGTTTGGTCTCTTTTGAATACGTAAACAGGAAGTTACTATTACACCCTGATTACTTATTCAACAGAGAGCCAGGCTGTGTCGGTTGAATCAATAAGACTTCACAGTAAAATTAAAAAATAGGGAAACCTTTCTTCTTAATTTCTTCCCTGAATAGCTTCTCTGCTAATTTAGGTAGATTCCAAATATAAATATTTCATTGTCTATTGCAACTCCTATTATTTTATAGTACACAGCATCCCCAACCTTATACTGAAGATTGAATCACAGACTTAATTATCATAGTTAAACCGTTTACATCTTAGAAAAATGTTCCTCTCGGAAGCTGACAGCCGGCATCAATAAGAATCGGAATCTCGATGTCTGAATTGTTTTATCTGCTGTTATTGCTAAAAAAACACTCCATTATGTGACGGTCATTAATTAGAAGGCAGACGTCTTTTACTATAAACTTTGAGGTGATGCCAACGTTCGGAGGAACAAAAAGTATGGATATACCCAGCAGAAACTGGTTAGATAAGTAGGGTATTGTGCCTTTTAAAATCTAGAGTTACGTTATTATATTTACTGCTGGGAACTTTTACCTTTTTATTCGCAGTGTTTCTTTACATGAATATTGCAATCATGCTAATTGTAGTGCAAGAAGAGGAATCATTGAAGAAAACTATACCTAATTACATGAAGTAATTTATACGCTTTGGTGCATTATATACAGGGTGTAACAGAAAGGGGTTGTACAAGCCGATCGAGAGTTGTTAGGGACATAATTCTGAACAACTTTCACTATGGGACCGACTTGATCAGAGCAACTTTATTTTTCACTCCACCATACAGATCAGCTGAGCGCTAGGCCCGAAATGTAGATACTGAGTTAATTAATAAAAGTAAAGTTGCTCTGATCAAGTTGGTCCCATAGTGAAAGTTGTTCAGAATGATGTCCAACGATGTTTTTTATGATGTTCCAATGATGTTTTTTTATTTGTTTTTCTTAAGTACTTGTATTATTCTTGTTAGAACCGTCTCAATATCCAAATCTTACCACAAACGCCTCGGACGAGGTACGGGCCTGCGAGCCATAAATACAGGTTATATTATTATCCTAGTTATGGCAGCAGTCAACCACCATTTTTAAGTGTACCTACCATTTTTCCATGAATAAATACTTTTACCTTTTACTTTACCTTCTTTCGGCTTGTACACCCCTTTCTGTTAGACCCTGTATAACCAGTATATAATCCATATCCACATTCATCTTTCCTCTCAGAAATGTGCACTGTGTCAGTCTCTTGTTGTGAAGTGCCGTATAATTAATAACGCGATGCCCAAGACTCGTCCGCTCGTCACTGCGTCGCCACTTTACGTCTGCGGCATTTATAACCCACACCCGACACAACACACTTCATTTTTAACCGTCACCCGCTAATTTGCCATTGTTTCGCCTGCTGACGCCACCTTTTTGCCAAAAACCATAAAATAGATACGGGTTTTAGTTTTCTGGGCACCCATAATTGATTTTAAAATCTAAAAGGTGGTGTTGGCTTGTAAAAAGTGGCGGACGATATCATTTGTCATGAGCAATCCTTGCTGGCCTCGCAAAAAGTACCTACCAGGCGGGCATAGATCCAGTGGAAGGTTTATAGGCTGCAGGTTCGTTTGCAGATGCACGGCGACTGAGACTGAGCCTACGGAGAGGAAGCAGCGGCAATACGTCAGGCGGTCGCAGGCATCAAGGTACGGCAGAGGCCTCTATAAAGCACGATGCAATAAAGAGAATGGATGCCGCCCATCGGCAGAGCAGGCGGGCGGCGGCGCGCCCAGGATTACGCGAATCGCCACTATTTATCGCCTGGGGCTTGCGCCGCCGCCGCCCAGGTGCCATCAATCTATTTAATGATCGGGTCAGCACATACTCTTGGTCTTTTTGGC
Organism: Argyresthia albistria; assembly: GCA_963457715.1. Taxonomy (NCBI): domain Eukaryota; kingdom Metazoa; phylum Arthropoda; class Insecta; order Lepidoptera; family Argyresthiidae; genus Argyresthia; species Argyresthia albistria. The sequence continues at coordinate 7,870,616 of OY735268.1, read as the reverse complement.
AGTAGCGTCCGTCGCGACAAAACGAAGAGGTGAGAGAGCGCCGGCAGATGGACGTTTGATGAGGCGCTTTTGTGTCGATCGTTGTGCACTAAAAGGGTTTTTGGACGCACTCTCAACAGTTATTAAGGTTGTTGCTTAGTTTTTGTTACGGGGGGCTACCGCTGTGGACAAAGTGACAGTGCTGAACGGCCGAGTCAATGGAATGGTATCAAAAGATAATAAAGGATGGCCGTTTTATCACACCATTGAACTGTTCGGGTCACATAAGCTGATGGTCAATGCCACTAGTGGCACAATGCTGGAGTGGGGTCGGTGGTCACACATCTGCTAGAGTCGTGCGGGCGTCAATGGATGAACGGATTTGTAGGGCGTTTGACTAGTACTTAATTGATTTATTTAGGATCGCGTGTCTGCTTTGTTTGTGTTTACTCATGTACAACACTATGTAAACGTTTAATTTCAATAGTATGTCTAAAGGTGAAGATAAATCAATAGTCGTAAGTTAGGTTAAGTAGTCGGTTTCTATATGAAATAAAATAAGCTGCCAAGTGCGAGTTGGACTCGCGTTGAGAGGGTTTCTTAAAAATTTAGTTTTTCATACAAACTTTGCACCCAATGATTTACGGGGTTAGGGGGTTATAGTTGTGGATTTCGGAGTTTTTATGGAATATGGATGCAAATTTGCTTGCATACCAAATTTCAGATTTTTCAGACTTCGGTAAGTAGCTTAGAGGTTTTGATGACATGCAAATCGGTCATACTATTGAGCATAACTTTTTCAAAATTAGTCTAAAAAATATTATAAAAATACATTTAAGTTTTTCGATATGTTACAAGGCATTTTTTTCTAATTTGGCCCCCCTCTGTCTTTGGGTCACAGTTATTGATATGTGTACCAATTTTCAACTTCATCGGTCTAATATGTTCGGAGTAAATTGCCTGAGACGGTCGGAGAGACATACAGACACACGCACGAGTGATCCTATAAGGGTTTCTCCTTCTGAGATACGAAACCTTAAAAATATCTTAAACCAAAGAACAGCGGTCATAAATTTCATCTAAGCATTACGAATCATATCTTTTCAGGCGATCGGCCTCGGAGATCTCACACAGTCTCACTCTTAGCCACTCCAAGGCATAACACTTCGGCATATGAGCACTCGTTCAGGGCTCGAATCCTACTGTACACAAGCATACCACAAGCCTGGCACAAGCTTCAATACGACGCATTTGGTATTCTACTAAAACCGGAATCGCAATTCACAAGCGCCAGCCTGACGCCAGCCTACTGTCCGACAGTAGAATACGAAGTATGGTCGTCGCACGCAGCCCTACCTCAACGAGGGCGCTAGTGTCGCCTAGCCTCGTGCGTGATCAACTCACTTCACTTTGACAAACTGCTTCTAGAGTTGTTTGTATCCATTCTCATTGTAACTACGATTTTTCGGTATCTCTGGAATACTTTATGTTTAAAGTTTATACGGTGAATTATTATTATTTTTATTCCTTTCTGGAAATGATAGTACCAATCAATATGAACAACGATTCCCAAGAAACTTATGATCGCAAACTAAAAATATATTTCGTACATTGACCTTATCAGCTGATTATAGATTACTATGGGAGCTCCAAAAACTTTTATCGTTTTCGACGATATTATGTTACTTGACGAGAGTTGTTCATATTGAAAATGAATTGAAACTGTGATATTCTAAAATATTATTTAATATTATGTTACAATTCATAGTTCTCCCATACCATAACATAGAGACTTATCAACATGTTAATAATTAAGATCTGTTAATTACCTATGCTATCTACTGAATTACTAAACAGGAATGAGAAACAATCCAATAACAATTTAGGTGATGGCTGAAAAAGTTCTATCGACGATCCTTAAGGATAATGCTATGATTTTTGAATAGTGAAGAGTTTGCTGTTCTTCTTCAATACATGACATAACTTGGATTCATTTGTCTAAAGAATATCCATTGTTATAGGGATAGTTTGTTGAAGTAAATTATAAAATAAAATGAACTAAATAACGCATTTCCACAAGTTTACCCCAATCACTACGCAATGGAAACCCGCGCCAAGACGGACGGGCCGCCAAGTTCCGGTCAAGTCTTGGGCGGCGGGACTTCCGGTCGCACAATTTGGCCACATTCAGCCGCGACTGGGGCGGGCGGCGGCCGGTGGGCGGGGAGGGGGGTAAGGCGGGGGCGGGCGGGCCCACTGTGGCTCAGTTCATAAAGCTACCAGTCACAGTTTAACAAGTTTATTCTGAGCACTTTGATAAAAATAAAGGTTTTGTGAATTTATAAGATGATTTATTTAGTGATTAAGATACCGACTGTGCCAAAACTTAGCTCAAGGGACCGTCACTCAGTTAGTGATGTCGCGACATGTCGCTTAAATCAAAGAGGACAATGAAGGAATTTCTTAAGTCTTGCTCATATCAGTGTTTCAGTTAGGATAGGTAACGTTTGTTAACTCGTCTTAATACGATCTTACAAGTGTATCGGATGTCAATAAGTAGCCACCAATATACCAATGATACCTTGTAAATTTGGTGATTGGTTGCTTTATGAAATAGTCCACCCGGTTGGAAGGAACCGGATATTGAAGCTAATAAGCTGTGTGTGCTCAAGCTGTGGAATAATATACAAAGAGGCTACAATATGAGGGTGATTGAGGATAATATGTATTTGTAAATATTTATAGACGATCTCTAAGACCGAGAGCTCAGAGGTCTCAGCAATCATCAACGTCGGTCAGGATGTGATCATCAACAAATCATGGAAACTCTTCAAATAACACATACACACATTGAACATAGTAAAGCAATTTGGGTTAAATTAATCATATTTAAAGTAAAATATTGTGTTATTCAGTTATACAACTACTTATCAATCCCCAGGCAGTTTAAAATAAGAAATTTCTAGTTTTAAAGGTATTTATCGATATGGGTAATTTTACCTGAAATAAATAGATTTAATTATTATTAAGTAGCTAAGGTATTCAGATAAAAATAAACCAAAGCCTTTTAAAAGCATATAATTAAAAGTTACAGATATGTGAGCGGTTTCCTCCGTTTGCGTTTGATCCTCCGCAAGTCACCCAGCAGTGTCCCTTTCAGAAAGGTCCAGAAGGCACATTTTTAACAAAATCCGGCTTCGGGAATTCTCACCGCACGATATGAAAACAAAGGGCGTCCCGTGAAATCCACACTAGGTGGCCAGCAGCCACTCATTAAGAAGTCACAAGGGTTACCCTGTCCCTTCGGTAGCGTTTTGTAAAAAGAGGCTTAATTAGGGCTCATGTGGCCTCCCCGACAACCCGTGTAACTTTTAATAAATGGCCAAAAAGAGCTTTTTAAAGCATACTTATGTGTAGACTGATGGAGGTATGATAGCCTGACTGAAATCTTAAGTTGTGGGTGGTTAGCATGAGTTAGCAAAACTGTTATGTCATCAACCGATACAGTGCCTGTATCTGTTCTTTACAATGTAAATAACAAGTTTAAATGTATAATTTTTCTGAATAAATTATTATTATCTTGTTTTTAATTCTGCGTCATAGTGGTAGTGAGTTGAGTAGGTATGTCTTTGCCACCCCGTGTGAGAAAAGGCATGACGGTATAATTATGTTGTGTTTGTTGAAATCTACGACGCATTTTACTTGCCGTAGTATTATATTGAGGGTCTGTCTCAAGCAGTCTTACTCTTAATAAGCCTATTAAACAGATAAACGATTAGATACATTTTATATCAATCTATCGAGAATGCTTGAGACAGACCCTAGGTCTAATTGATACCTTCCACCTGCAACCTGTCAGTTTAGGATCAAAGTTGATCGCTAGCCTCATAGGGTTGTCCGTCAATCTCAATTCCCACGTACGTAGCGTGTGTGATGTACTCGTGGGAAGGTATTACGTATCTCGTATCAGTGCACACCGCGCTTACTGCCCAGATCGAAACATTTGATATCAGAATTACACTACCCTGAACTAGTTTGTTAAGAGCTAGTGGTTTTACTGAGATTCGAACTCATAAGGGTCATGTTACGCTGGTGACATTATTTTAATAAAGCGATGCGCCCACTTATCAGCGCCATCTGTGAACTAGCGGCACAATGACGGATCATCCCATAATGCGGACGGCAAAAAACTCAGGCGCATTGTCATTTTTTTTGCCTCTCTTCCGAGTTATTGTTGCGATGCTTAATTTTTTGGGGCTTTTTAAGCAAATGATACGGTTTTATCTTTGCGATCGAGCGATAAGGTGAAGGACACTCGAAACGTTTTTTAAAACTTATTTATATGCCCGGATGTTGAAGACAATCAATTGTATAAAGAAACAGGATTGTAATTAGGTATGTAATACAGAAGCTAATGAAACGGTAAATCTATCTGCCCAAAGAACAGCCACTATCAGGTAACACAGAAAGGGGAGAGAAAATATTGTAGGTCTAGGTGCTTTTACAACAAAATATACACATATATTAAATTTTGATTTACCTTTCAAAACATCCGTGTGTTTTCTTCACAGATATGGGAATTGTTTATTGTTCACAGACGCACGGCAATAATGAGAGCGCCATAAAGCCGCTGCCACAGTGGCGGCGTAATCTAAGCGATCGTCGCGTCTCAATGGAGGTTATTTACATAGCAATAAGGCGGAGATAGCGGCGCGCCTCCATCTAGCCGGCACCTTATCTCCGTTATTGCCTGTGTGCGCGCGGCCTTATGGTCGGAAAGAAAATGAACTGGGGTTGTCGTGAAAATAAAGGGCTTTTTAAATAACCTCTGCTGATTTATCTAGGAACTCCCTAAGCAGCGATGATAAGGATTCCGCATTGTTGCGTAGAACGTTTGAAAGAAATTATGACCGCCAAGGTAAAGAGGGGCGAGGGGGTTCTTTGATTAGCTTTTGTAGATTCGAAAATAGCTATCTATGTTTTTGTGATTCAACAAACAAAACCCTTAAACATTACAGAATGAATCTCCAAGCTAATGAATTATTCACATTTTAATACGCGAAATCAATATCGTATTCAGTCAGATACTGGCCGCGGCGTCCCCTGGCATACAAGTGTATACTACATATTAAGATTTGTGTGTGACACCCAGCGTCGGTCCAAATTGATAATTCTAACACCGTTTGTAGCAGTGTTGGGGTTGGGGCGAGGCCAAAATATTAAAATCGGAATTTATGAACTGTGACTGCTCGCGATGACGGCTGGGAGTCGAGTGGCGACCGTGCCTAAACGATTTGTATGGAAATTTGGCGAAACGTCTCTCTCAATGGCTGTCAGAGGCGTTATCGCCCGGAGGTGCCATTTGATAGCATAATTTGTGACAACGAACGTAAAACAGTCCAGATTTATCGCTGTTTGTTCGGGATTTCATTGGTCTTTGTGGACAAGGTTTACGGTCTCGGCGGGGGTCGTATATGTTTCAGTCTAGTCTAGGGGTATAAAGCAAGTACCTTTGATATTCTGTAATATACGTAGGTAATATGGTTTCATTTATATCTAATATCCGTCTTTTGATGACATGACATGTGACATGGGCGATATAGAAAGAGAAAGAAAAGAAAGAAATGGCGTTTATTACACAACAAACCATGTATACTATACTATACTATACTAGCTAGGTAGTACCGCGGTGTATCCTTTCCCTCTGCTGTGCAAAAGGCCAAATATAAGTGCCAAACATTCTGTCCTTTAATTATATCAGGAGGCCTAATACCAACTCGTAACTGATTCGCCGACACATCTTATATAACAATAGTTCGCCGTTGTTCGGTCGTTCGAGCGAGCGGTGTGCTGAGACTGAAGGGGTTAAAGCAGTACCTAAACAGTACTGCCCTGGATTTTCATACTAAAACGTATATGAAAAAGCAGAGCAGTACTGTACCTGTTGTTCTGCTTTAAGAGTTGGTATTAGGCATCCAGGCCTCTTTGATGCTACCCACTATTTCTGCAATCAGATACGAACGTATAGAATCGTACGCCAGTAGTTATAGAAGTGCCACCAAAAACCATCAATACACATCGCGTCGCCGCGAATCAAACCGCTCCACTATTCGCTGCAAAAAAATCACAAATTCAAAGCCGCACCTGCAATCGACGCGATATAAAAAGCGGACATATTCGCGATACATTGTTTGGCTAAACAACTGACGCGGCTGGCCATATTTCGGGTTGAGCCGCCATATCGGCTGATGGCGACGACGGGAGGTTTTAACACGGCCATAACTGACCCGCTGAATGGGGCGCCGCGAAGCCGAGATGGACAAATTTTTGGCGCTAAAATTCCTGTCAGTATATTGTTTTTTATTTAGGTAAATCTGTCACTTCTCAATGGTGAATTTTGGCGGAATTTTCACTTGCTATGGATTCCTCGCATTAGAATGCAGATGGTGATGCCCTGATAGGTTTTGAACATAGGAAGGTCTAGCTCATTAATATATGGGCAAAACCAAGGCTTCAAATATAAATGTATGGAAGGGTCTAGGGATAATTATCTGAGCAGATTCACATATGTCTTATGAAGTCGTGGCTGGCGTGGCTGGCGTGGCTGGTGAATCTGATCTTGCATTGCACAGAGCGTGTAGGAGGGCTTAGGGAGAGATTTTCATATCTGGCATTTCGCCCGTCAGTCGTTATTCCTCGACCGCATCCACTGTGACGTCGGATGTTAGTGCACATGCAGCTACAATATTATGGGTCACTAGTAACGAGTAAAAATAGTGAGTTACGAGCAGAGTACATTCGCGCTGATAATTCAACGCTCGTCAGGCTGGCACGCGGGTACAGTCGTCGCGACAAGTCATCCGCGTGTCAATTAAAAGCGAGCTGTGCACAAGTTGTTTCATTTATTCAGCAACCCATAAACAGAACTGCATTATTTTCAGGATGCGTTTTTTTCGGGTTTTTACCAGAAAATTCGGTGTTACAAAATATATTTTTTTTTCACTAATGTTTTGTTTGGTGCGAAGTATAGACGATATTTCCAGTGGTCATCTACAAAAATGCATGTAACCCGATATTTTTAAGAATTAAACTGACAACCTCAAATCCGACAGCTCTTGCGCGGTGCCCACAGATTCCATATTCAAACACACCATTTTAATTAGTTTAGTTAGTATAAGTTCGTGTCGCCTCCCAAATCGCAGGCAATATAGGACAATGATTGTTTATTGCCACCCTACGACGTGTTAGAGCTAAAATAATTTATTTGTTGCCTTACCTACATATTCAAATCAAACGTTTCCGATGAGATCTCTGACTCATTGTTAACTACTATCTTACAAATCTAAAACCTTACAACACCTTAAAGAGTACATTGACGCATTCAGTTTCGCATCAAAACCTAAGAGCTGATTAAAAATAAACCAAATACGCTAAAACATCCTCATTCAGCAGCAACAGAACACCCGAAAAAAGGCTGTATATTTTACAAAATAATTCAAAAAAACTCGCGAGCTCCAGTTAATGCAACAGTCAAAATCAAAGCCGATGTGCAGATGCGTGCATCGCGAATGCAAATGCGGCCGGGGCGTTGTGAACGCGCAGTTGGATGTATTGTCCGACCCCCCCCCACACACCTCCCCCCTGCAGGCTGGCTACCCCCCTACACCCCCGCGGGTATCCCGCGAGAGTTTGTTTTTCGGGGCAAATAGCTATAGGCTTGATAATGGCCTCGCGACGTGTCGACGCGGCGTGAAGGGAGCTCTACTTAGAGCTGAAAAAGGTTTTCAATTGACTTCCTCGATTGACCTCTATGTCCGTTGATCTAATTGTAAATGCGTTTTTTTTAAATATCATAGATATGAGTCGACTAGTTGCAAATCCAGCTATGAGCGCTCCCTTTTTGCAACCTTACGCCTTGATCCAGCTATGAGCGCCCCCTTTATGCAACCTTACGCCTTGGTATTAAAGTCCAGAACCAATGAAAATGTTCGGCTATCATTATTTGATGATTTCCATTTCATAGGTTTAAATTTTTATTACTAAATCATAAAATCGCGATCTATTTTTGCAACTACCCACAGTTGAAAAGATATAGTACCTACATACATACATACTTACCTGTTTACAAATATTTTCAACCACTTTTAGATAGTGGAAACGCGTACGGGTATTTATTTGATCAAAAGATAAGCTTTATTCATTTAAGTAACCCTAAGCTGGTTAAACTGAAACATCTATCCAGATTTTCGTATCCTGTGTCACAAATGGTTGACATGAGCTGAAGATGCATCGTAATTCGTCACATGACATAGTATAAAGGTAGCGGTAGAAAAAACATGTACAAAGGCGAGCTTATCTCTAATAAGTAATTTCTTCCAGCAAACCATCCTGATTAACATTCAAAGATAGAATGTATTCTAACTATCAATTTTTCCAAAACCCGTAGTCATAGCCCTAATACTTGCCGTGCCACATGATACCTGAAAACGCTGCTGTTAGATCGCGTAGATCAAGCGGGTGCGGTAGAGCACTATCCGCTCCATAACGACTGCAACTGAGTGGCGGATGTGCTTTGATTTTTGTAGTTTCGTATTATTTGCGTATTTATCCGCCCGCCGCCGCCGCCGCCGCCGCCGCCAGCCAGCACATACATTTATTTGCGCCTGCCCCCCCCCACCCCCACCACGTGACCTCCCCCCACAGTTCGATTGATCGCGATATCATTGCGATAATAGCAACAACAAGCGCGTAGTTCCATGTCCAGCGAATATGGCCGACGGCCACCCGAGCGTGGTGGCTGAAAAATCGACCACTGTTTATAATTTTGTTGATGATTTTGTAATAGTTTGAATTTGAATACCTTATTGGCTCTACTTCGTACTGCACAAACATTACTTTCATAACAAGCCATTATGTTGACATAAATAATCATAATCATAATCATAATTTATTGATAATAAAATATTACATGTCAGGGTAATATCAGCTGCACATCAAATTTAGAGCTTTTCGACGATCTTTTGGTGAGCGATGATAGTTGGAACTAACACTAATTGACCAATGAGAAAAGAAAGGCCGGGGTCGATGACATTTATTTATTTATTTTTATTTGGGACATCAACAGCACATTACAGTATAAATATAACATACGAAACAGTACAGTGAAACAGGCCAATTACAGATGTCCACCGACATACAAATATAAGTTTAGGAACTAAGACGTTAAAGGTTAAAAATTAAAAAAAAAAAAAACTATAATGAAAAAAAGAACACAAACAATGTGATAATTTAGTTTTTTTGAGGTTTCAACCTCAAAAGAAACAACATGTTCGATGCATTAAGTTGCGTAGAAGTGGCGCCCCGCTGTAAACGTCACTCATCAGCCAGAATATTGTTGAAGAATGTATGGTTTGTACCTCTATATCGCTTCTATACCGGTAGTGAATAGAACGAGGGATTTAATTAGGTACTTAGAAAAAGATTGCCGAAAAAATGTAGAGGTGCAATTTTGTAGGTCAAATTAAAAAGTATACCTATACCCATCAAAACAAAATAATCTCAAATTTTTAATATTTCCCTTTGAACCATCAATCATAGTAAACACGACTTCTGTGTGAAGCGGTGGCCCAAACAAATATTACCTCGACAATAGCTCCAAATTATTCATCTCACAATGCCGTATCCGACACAGTATGCAAATGAGGATAAGAAAAAATATAAAACGTTCTTCTTAAACGGCGATACGGTTAGACATCTAACCAAATAATATTTTTCAAAGGTTTTGAAAAAATAATTGTTAGCCCGTTCTGTCGTACGAGTTATCAATTTAAAAGTCGGTATTATCCGCATAATGCTTTAGGGGGTTGAAATAAAACATTTCAATTTGGGGATCCGGTTATACGGACCCCGTTCCAAATCTGTATTGTGGATCTGCGGGACCCCATATAGTAGTAGTTTTGAGGGTACACTCGGTATGAGATTTAGAAAAGGATTTAAAATGTATATGTATGTATTCTAAATTGTAATGTGTATGTACTTTTTGTACAAGACTTTATTTTTGCCAGATCGCATAGCGTTCGCACAGTGGTATATTTGAAGAGGTTTTTAGGAACATCAATTTGAGCAACTTTTAATATCAAACCGATTTGATCAGCTGACCGTTTAGCACAAATTGTGTGGAGAAGTGGAGAATACAGTTGCTCTGAAAAAAAAACAGTTTCATAGAGAAAAGTGCTCAAAACTGTGTCCCTGGCAACCCTCTAAATAAATATATACTAACTTCACCTTTCTATACTTCTTATATTATATTATATTTCTTACGAATATAACAATGTAGAGAGTTATTCATATTTCGATACTTCATAGTTAAATAATATCTTGAGGTTTGTAAGATCTATAAACACACTTATGTAGTATCTTCTTATCTGTACTAGAATAACATTATAAATGATTGAACAATGCAAGCCTCAACTCAACCCACATAAAAATAGAACAACTGCTTGCAATAACAACAACAGTTGCAAATCAGCTGACCCTGTCAGGCCAAAATGTACTGGACGGTGAAAAAAAAAGTTGCTCTGATCAAATCGGTTTCATAATGAAAGTTGCTCAGAATGATTTCCTTAACAAAGTTGTTTCTCATTTTGCGTTAATTCATTTACACCTTGTAGAAGTGTTAGCACTTCTCTCACTAACTGTACCCGCATGTACCCCTAACCCTAAACGCAATGCATGCTTGGTTAACCCCGCGCCTACCGCTCTGCCCCGTGTTACAAGAAAAGGGTAGTTAGCTGCCATTGTCGCGCCCCGCCCGCCCCGCAACAGTGCGGCGTGATGGTCCCAACTGTTGGGTATGTGGGTTTTCAAGGCAAAATGTTTGAGATTTTGAGTTTTGTTGCTCTGTTTTGGTGTTGTCAGCGGATGTATAACTACTATAGTACCACAGATCTAGCAACACTCAAGGAACCCCTTCGTCTACTTACCTACTTATTTGTGTAGTAATGATTATTGTAACTATATTATTTACGTAAATAAAGCATTACAGCTATGTAGCTACTGCGAATACACTGCACTTTTTTGCATTGCAATGAGTACTAAGGCCAATATCAATAAACCTCTCAAATCTCTGAGCTCTGAGAACTATCTCAAGCACACTAAAATTACAGAATACTAATGAAACCGTCATTGTAAAAATAGAACTGTAAAACTGAGACAATTCTCAGAGCAAAAATACGTGTCTAACATACCTGCTTACTTTATAGCTGGCTTAAATATACCAATAACTTATGTATTTGCTATTAATCTAATAGATAAATTGAAATATCTTAAAGAGTTACAGAGTTCTGCTGACGGTACTGTTAACAACAAGGGGTGCGTACAAAGACGCACGACACGGGAAACACTTAGCTCTGTTGACACTGCACTTCAGGGCTGATTCTACACCGAACGGGACACTTTGATTACCCCAGTGTGGGGTTAGCAGGCGTTGAGGTGTTGGGAACAGAACTGTGTAAGTCGGATTCGAATTTTGATATTTTAGACCTACTAACATAGCGTCTTTTCCTAAACGCGCTATCGCTATGCAATTTCAGTATAATTTAAATACGTAGGTACAGTATTCCCCAATAAATAAGTCCAACGATCTTGAAAGATGTTGGACGATTTTGATAAAACCATGCAGCATTATGAACCTTTGATAAAATTTCTTGGTTTTATAAAAAATATTAAAAAAAAACAGGTCATCGGACTTATTTGTTGGGGTAAACTGTAACTCTATTGATCTATTGATGATACTTGTCTTACTGTCTGTGTACGAACTTCAAACGAACCCACTTCGATTACCCTAGTGTGGAGTAGGTAGGCGTGAAGTAATCGAACTGGTACATTGATATTTTAGATTCACATATCGTCTTTTTCTATACAAACTACTGACATGCAATTACCAGAGATACTGAAATACGCAGGTCTATTTATACTTGTATGAGTCACGAACGAATGAGTCTATCGTGAAAGCAAAAAATAACGCAGAGCACTAAAAATAACACAGGGTAGGTATATTGCAAAAGTAAATATCATCATACGTATTACTGCTATATATGTGTTATTACAGAAGTACCTATTTCATTAAAACCCAAAATCCTTCCAATCAGTCGATCTCCAACCGCTCGCAGGAAACTAAAACTCGTCATGTCATACAGTGGCGTCATTGTAATGAATGTCGCTGCGTATTACGAACAGCAAACCTAGTTCGAGGGGAGTGTGGCTAGTTCGGCGAGCCTCCATGGCCAGAGTTTCACCACACTTCGGTCTGCGACTCTAGACCAATCTACACTACCAAACAGACTCAAAAGGATAAAAGTGATGAAGGAAAAGACGCCTTTAAAGCGGGTAAGCTAAAGCATGTTTTGGTATCAGGGGTAGAAGGGTAGTAGGGACGATTTGAAAGTGGAAGGATAAGTCAGATCGCTATAACGCGGTCTTTGTCGTTTGGGGATTCGTCCCTCTCACACAATGGCATACTTATTAGGGATTTAGTCCAGATATTAGTTGGGGATGTTGGCATTGTTTGGGTTTTAATAGAATTCTCGTGCGCCCCAGGCGGTTGGGTATACGCGGTAGTTGTTTTAGAATCTCGCTGTGGGCACATATGGTGTTGTATGACTGAATGGGGCTTAGCTCTGCTTATTGAAACCGAGCTAGTCTAAAGATGAGAGAACAAAACAATATGCGGAGAGAGCAAAACAACAAGGTAATAATAATCTCTTTTTAGAGATAAGCTTGCCTTTGTTCATGCCTTTTCTGTATTGTTTGTGTTTTTTTCTGATATGTGCAATAAATATATACGAAATATACGAAATAATCATGAATTATTTGGAGAAATGTAATCTATAAAATTGTTAGGAGTTAGAGAGCTTCCTAATATTATTTAAAAGCAATTGCTATGACGCAGTTTTTTCTGTATACAAGAGAACATACTTATGTTTATCTAATATTTTAAAGCGCTTATACTTTCAAATGAAATGAAGGAATATATTTCTTGTATGAGCGTGTCTAAATCTAAAGTTTTTTAGTTTTTAGTTTTTTTTCAAATATGTTTTATTTTATTTATTAAATAGATACCATGGTAATTTGGCTTGCATGTTTTTTTTATCAAAATACTCAATCACATTACCAAAATTAAGATCAAAGCGTCTCCCAGAAAACATTTCCCAAAAATCACAATTCACTTTTACTCGATTGCACACGACAGATACTCGCATCGAGATGATGCATCTCGGTACAGTAGGGTGAAGTGCAGAATCGATCGATGGCTGCCCCTCGATCTATCGCCCCTTATTGAAAATTATAACAATGGCCGACCCCGTCGAGTTCGCATCGTGCACTGTAGGAGAGCTCCCTCTTAACACTCACTGATTTTGGCGATATTAGGTGGATACTCCGTACTATACATACTTATATAGAATTCGGAATACAAAGATACCATACAACAAGTAACACAAACTAGAGCATAATATTTTCGTATTGGTATTTCTGTTTCCGTCGACTATGAAACTTTAAAAGCGTGACCGTCGTAGCCCGTAGCGCCTGCTTCGTAGCACGTAGCAAGTTCGTAGCGCTTCTATTAGCGGCAGTTATAGAAATAGATGCTCCAACGCGTAGTAAACTTACGTGTCTAAAAATGGGTGAAGTGAATTTTCGGTCGTTCCAAATGAAGATTATGATTATTGAAGAAAATTAAACACTCGTTTACCCTGCTAATACTTTTATATTTTTAACAATAAACTAATAAACTAGTGGCTCTGTGAGCTGTAGACCTCGCGAGTATGTCGGTGGGAAAGCTGAACTGCTAAAACACATAAAAAAAATAACCCAAATAATTTTCTTTCAATAACACATACAAACTTATGAATGTACCTGGTTACGTACATACAGTATGAAAGTAGCCGCACCAATAACTTTGTAAACTACATTTCGCGATCTTTTGTACAACCTATTGACTTTTTACTAAAATTATATAATTTGTTTCACTCTCATAGTCTTTACAAATCCAACGACACCTCATTTGTTAATATCCATCGAGCCGTTTGGGTTGTAGCGATTTTTTTACATTTTAAAACCCCATATCTCCGCCATTTTGAAAAAAATCAAAAAATTGGCTCGAGTAAAAAATTCTATTTATTTTTTCAACCTGCTCACAAAATTTCACGAGAATCGGTTCATAAATGCGACCTGTAGAGGAGAACAACCGGACATACAAAAGCATTTTTGCCCAAACCTGAAACGGAGACGCTTCGCTCGCTTCGCTCGCTCATCTGTTTCACTCTCATGGTCTTTACGAATCCAACGACACCTCATTTGTTAATATCCATCGAGCCGTTTGGGTTGTAGCGATTTTATCTCCGCCATTTTGAAAAAAATCAAAAAACTGGCTCGAGTAAAAAATTCTATTTATTTTTCCAACCTGCTCACAAAATTTCACGAGAATCGGTTCATAAATGCGACCTGTAGAGGAGAACAACCGGACATACGAAAGCATTTTTGCCCAAACCTGAAACGGAGACGCTTCGCTCGCTCGGTCAATAAATAAAATAATATACCTAACATTAAAATCAGTACACAAAAACGACTTCGCTACCTAAAAAATATTACTTCAGCTGTACACGTTAAAATGACATAAAAGTAAACAAAAGGATTTGTTTCAAGACATGTCCACATCAGCAGTACTATACGTGTTAATATTGGGCGCGGGTGGGATGCAGGGACGGATTATAATGAGGCGCAGCCCCACTAAGTATTTTCGACATGCGTCGCCGGCGCCAAACATTCGGCATTCGGCTTTCGGGGCTCGGCGTTCGACTACGCCCTAGGTCTGATGAGTGGGCTAACGAGTGCCGACAAATTATGAGAGTGATTGGGTTAATCCACATCAAAGGCATGGAATTTTGCTTCTTGCTACTTGTGTTAGGGAAAGAATTAATAATGCACAGCTTTAGCGATGTTTGATCATCGTGTGTTTCTTGGATTTCGTTTGTTATGTGGTCAGTTATAATATCAGAGATTTAAGCAGTCTGAGGGTAATAGGTAGATACTATGGTGATTGATAAAGAAACTGTTTAATCCATGCTATATATTTCTTACTTTCGTAAGTATCGGTAATAAAGTAATTGTGGTTAAGTAATACAACCGTGCCTACGCCACCAGCATGGAGATAATTAACTGACGACATGACGCTTTGTTTGATTTAGCAGAAATACTCGTATAATTTACCTACGGTGTTGCAATTACCATTTTGCCTGTACGCCCATTGTTTATCCTCACAGTTTCTCTGTATAACTTGACAAGTTTCACTATTAACAGGAAATCCAAACAAAAAGCGGACTCGACGCTACAGTGGCTGCGGGGCACGCGTTACTCGTTTTTTAAGCTCAAGATCTTGTCCCAATTCCTGAACACTTTTCTTCGAAATGAATCGTAGTAGACACTGGATACTGTTGGCAAAACAGTGGAACTAATGCTATTATGGTGTCGCGTGGGGCCCATAAAACTGCCACAAAGCGACCAGCCTGGGATGTCATTAGCCAACGAAATCTGTCATTGTGTCCAATACCAAGAATGACATAAAGAATTCGCTTCATTGTTTCGTCGTATTGTCGCATCTTTTTTTCGAACCTTTGAGTGATTGTTAGGAAGTTAAATGCAGTTAAGTGTATTGTGTGGGCTGTTGTGGGCTTTGTGTCGCGATTTCACGCCGCAAACGTGACAACTATGGGTTGTTTTAGTTGCATAGAATTGGCTCGTTTATTACAAACTGCGGGATTCTGTCGTGCTCGCTCGATTGAGGTGTTGTCGCCTGCCAGTAATAACTCAGAGACGACTAGCGTGATGATGACTCATCTGTAAATAAATACTAGTGGCTCTGTGAGCTGTAGACCTCGCGAGTATGTCGGTGGGAAAGCTGAACTGCTAACACACATAAAAAAAATAACCCAAATAAATTTCTTTCAATAACACATACAAACTTCTGAATGTACCTGGTTTCGTACATGCAGTATGAAAGTAGCCGCACCAATAACTTTGTAAACTACATTTCGCGATCTTTAATACAACCTATTGACTTTTTACTAAAATTATATAGTCTGTTTCACTCTCATGGTCTTTACGAATCCAACGACACCTCATTTGTTAATATCCATCGAGCCGTTTGGGTTGTAGCGATTTTTTTACTTTTTAAAACCCCATATCTCCGCCATTTTGAAAAAAATCTAAAAACTGGCTCGAGTAAAAAATTCTATTTATTTTTCCAACCTGCTCACAAAATTTCACGAGAATCGGTTCATAAATGCGACCTGTAGAGGAGAACAACCGGACATACGAAAGCATTTTTGCCCAAACCTGAAACGGAGACGCTTCGCTCGCTTCGCTCGCTCGGCTCGCTCGGTCAATAAGAAAATAAAAAAATAATACATTAAGAACCAAGAGGTTATTCTCTCATAAATGAGAGAACCAGCGTAGGAGTCGTACATGCCATTTACAATGTTTGGTTTTTATGAACTCTACATTTAATTGGTGTTCATTATTATGTTTCACATAATTAAAACCAATACTTTCTCTGTGACAATTCATGAAAATAACAATAAAATACAGCAGTTATTTACGAGCATACGACTCAAACAATAATATCAGTTAAAACCACTGTCAGCCTTGCTGCTAATAGGTCTACTCTACGTCAGAAGTCCCTAAAAATGGGTCAATTTTTTTAGTCGGAACCCAAACAATCGGGCAGCAGTTGCCAATTTTGTCACAAAGAACCCTAAACAAAGGCAAAGTAACACCAGTGGCACCAAACAATACTACTTTGTTATTATTTACGACATCGGTAGCAATTTGAAACTCCAACAATGAAGGAGAATAATAAACTGACGGACAAGATTGAAGAATTAGTATATTACTGCCATGTGATATTATTTTCTCTCGTAACTACTGAACTATATCGTTCAAAGCAAACCTGAAATAACCGAGAGTCATGAAAAAATCCAGCCTGAATACGTAATACCGCCATAAAAATACAAAACTCTTTAATACTTCAAAACTTTCTAACTTAAAACAAAGTATAACTAGTTTACATTTTCGAAATAGTTAGTTGCCCCAGAACCTACCCTTATCACTCTCAAAGCAAAATACCATACCTAGTACAGTTACTCCAGGCCCATTGTCCCACAATTGCATTTAACTCTTCACAGATATAACTATAACAGATCTACGTCACACCACGCGACGTCATTCCGCCCCGTTACTCATAAACCTCTCCATAACGGTACCGAAATACTGCACTATTTTCAAATAACCCTTTCAACACGATTATGAATACGTAATTACACAAGGTACCGTAAATAGATCGAGGACAATATCCCAAGTCCGTTATACAAAGGCTGGTGTTAGTCGACCTTGGTCGGGAAAGTAACTGGACTCGGACAAAAGAGTTCTCAGTGAAAGGCTTTCGCTTGATGTCGGGACAATCACTTCCTTGTCGCTTGCAGCGTGACGGATTCATCCTAGAGCCTAGCATAAGACGTAGCGGTACTCCTTAATGGTGTATAATTTTATATTTTAACCAATTATAAAAATACCTATTAAAAAAGTTAGGAAGGCCTAATTTTTTGACTCATGGACGCAATAATAAGGCGATTGCGATGCAACTCATATGCCCACATGAAACAGGTGTAAAAAAGCATGCAACACTAAAGTATAGGGAGTCATAGTTGTATTCACATTGCGTACCTCCATGTGCAGAAGGCAAACCCTAGCTAATCTTCAAATCAAATCAAAACTTTATTGTACCTAATGTATAAATAAGGTCTTAAAGTTAAATAACAGTCTCTAATATGGACCCTTTTCGGGTAATGCAAAAATACTTATCTAATGGAATGTATTAAATCTTATCTAATAACAATTTATTTAAATACTTATATCTAGGTTTACAATTTATTGAAGATAATCCTCAATTGTGTACGGGCACATATTAATAAGGTATTGTTTAAGCCTTTTGTTAAATAGTAGCTGTAATCTTTACTCAATAACACAAAAAAGATAATAAAAACAGTGTCCAAATAAGCGAATAACGCTAAAATAATCGAGCTTTACGTGAATTTGATGAGATTAAAGAAGCAGAATGGAAGCTTGCAGGCAGGATCGACTTTTTTCCTAAGACGCCTGGCGGAAGACAAAGTCTCTGTTAATCCGGACTACGTTTAGAGTAATGCGTGTACAAGGAAAGCAGCTATTTGGGGAGCTAGAGAGCTGATAGAGATTACGAGATCTCGGCCTGTTAGAGATTTCCACGAATCGGGAACATTCTGTCTAGTACGGTACAAATGTTAAGCAGACGATAATTGGACCGCTGTCTTTATAGCTGAGATTCTATTGCACTAACTTGTATGGGAACCGATTGAAATTGAATTACTCGCTAAAATTTGGCAAAGATGTTCTATAGGTTGTCCTGAGTAGATTTAGCCCGGGAGCCAAGAGGAGGCACGTCTGTGGGGGTGGGCAGCGAGGGACAAAGTTTGATTCCGCCGCGTTCCCTATTGAGACATATTCATTATCGTCTCAATATCGTTTTCAAATAAGTGATACACGATAAATCCATTTCTGAAAAACAAATGTCTTTTCATACAAAACATTTAATACTAGCATTTCTTGCCAAAGTATAACACGCCACGTACGACCAAATCCGAAAATAATCACTTGCTAGTCTTAAAGTTGGTAAAGTTTTCAATTTTCTTGAGTAGTTTGCGATATTTTCGTATATATTTCGTATATATTTATTGCACATAAAAGACAAAAAACAGAAAATACAGAGAAGTAATTTACAAAGGTAAGCTTATCTCTAAAGAGAGATCTTTTCCAGCAAACCCAGGATGGACAGAGAAAAATAAAATACAGAACAGGTAGGCCAATGTGCTCAGGTAAGAGAAAAATAAAACATAAATAAATCATAATATTACTAATCAACTGAATATACTACATAAAGAAGTACATGAATATTTATATATATACTTTGATACTTTTGTTTACATCCTTTTCGTTGTTGACATTACTATACAAAAACTGTAATTTTGCAGTTTGTAAAGTATCTTAAAATAAGCGACAGATTTCCTAACCAGATGAAAAAACGCTTCCATTAACCCGCAGAACGGCAAAAATAGAGCATCCAATGATATGTGTGGCTCTATCAGCGTGCCCGTAGCGTGTCGATTCCGATTTTTCCGATTGAAACAGGTATATACGATTCGCGGATTGTGTATCGATCGCATCACCAGCCGTCTCGCTGACCCGTCACCGTCCTGGACAAATATACACGGTTTGCATGTGGGTGTTAATTCATATACGGCTCGTTAATTTTCCTTAACGCGCTCTCCGATGGAGCGGGCCGCGGCGCGGCGTCCAAATGAATTTCAATTTGTTGCCGGTTTTAAAAATACTCGGCTGCAGTGTTGGGTGTTTTTAGCGCGTTGTTGTCAAGCAAATTACGTAATTATACGGTGGCATTAATCATCAAACGGTCGCGGATCGAGGCTGTTGGACGTGAATTGTGGATCTACTTGAAACGTTCACAGTTTTACACGAGTTTCATGAGTTGGCGTTTCTCAACAGGATTTTATGATTTTGTATTGTTAATAAGGGTTGACATTAGAAACATTATGGAAAGATACATACAACTATATTATCGTCACAAGTAAAAGTTCCACTACCCAAACGAATAACAACTCATTCATATTCCTGCAGACATTTTCTCTGCCAAATCCAATAATGTCGGTGAAAAGAAAGTTATACATTTTATTGGCAGGTACAACAGAGTTGAGTGGAGTGCGGTATAACGTAAGAAAGAGATAACTTTGTATGGGGTTGTCGCAGTAGTCGATGCGGGCCCTGTGATGTATGCAGTTGGAATACTAGATGAGCTCTGCCTTACTTTGAATAAATATCCAATGATGGAGAATTGGATAGATTTAAATACGATAAATGCATATATAATATTAAACATATTCGTGTAATAATGAGGATCTGTAGATATTGGGTATTCTTGGTTGAAGCTAGCAAAAAGCATCCGCGTACAAAATGATTATCTATTTTATCGTAAAAAGCATAAATTTTACTACTTAGTTACGATATAAGAAGGTAAATCACATTATTCTTTTATCACACTTTTTCCTTCATCGTGTAATTTTACTTACTATCTTTGTAAATTCATAGGTATTGACTTACACTAGCTCTGGTACAATTATTCTGTTATTATAAATAGTTTGGCAAACAAAAGCAATGTGTGTGTTTCCGTACTATTTGGTTAAATTTCAGAGTAGAGCACCGTTCGACGTTTTTGTAACGCTTCGTCGAAATGAAACTGTTACTCTTTTGTGCTTTTTTGCTAAAGATAATTGCGCTTTTTGCACTACGTTCTATTTAGGTTGCACAAATATTTACATAATAACTGTAAACTGCTCAGGCGACTGTTGTAGTAATGGTCTATTGCGTTTGGGCTCTACTTTTCACCGATTTTGGAGCACTGCCGTAAAGGGACCGCTACTTTTACCCAAAACAAATAAAGATATTTTTATATTGCGCATTTAAAAAAGCTGGACCGTTATTGACAAAAACGTGCGATTTTTTTAGAGCAGCTGTAAATTGGTTTACAGTATTACGATATGGTTGGCTGAGGTTGTTAAAATTTATTTTAGGGGAATTTGTAAGTACGTGTACGTTTTATACGTACCTTAATATGCTAAAAATGGTTAAATTTAACTTGGCTTAACTTTAATTTTAATTCTAAAACATGTCAGAGTATACATACGCTAAAGAACTAACAAGAATATCCCAAGCCTCCCGCTAAAACCCATCACAAGGCTAGGTACATCTTAATAATTCCACATTCCCATCAAATCCCAATCTAAGGAAGCAGAGAGGGACATTAACCCTAAACTGCCAACGCGTAACTCCTTAATGCCGTGACCCCTCTTGCGTAAATCATAACAAACATCTTGCCCAACCCTTCCGCATCGTCGCCGGGTCTCGGGGACCCAAGCTCTGTTAATTGGTGACCGGGCAGGGAAATTGGTCCGCTGTACTTGCTTCCGTGAGTTAATGACTAGTCGCCCGATGGACGCCCAAACCTATTTAGGCGTGTGCAATTTTCGTATGCGTCGAAAGGGTTAGTCTGGTGGATTTGGTGCGGATGTGACTGTGCAGTGCAGGGTTAGACAGTTGGTAAGGCGGCGTGATCGATGATTAAAAATGTTTGATGACTATCAGCCAAATGCATAACGGAAGCTAAAATAAAGTGCTACTTAAATTGTGGAGAGCGATTGTGCATGTGAGCTTGAATAACAAAACATAGTCTTTCGTCACGCCTTTACCCATACGGGGTGGCAGAGGCACAACTAGCCAGTTTAAAGTAACTTGCCCAGGTCAACATAATAATAAGTTTGAGTTTATTCAATTTACTTTACTTATATTACTGGTTAAGGTCACATAGTCTCGATTCTAGAACTTGACGACGTTTAGTGCTCGCCAAATTAGCACACAAAAAAGTTGGAATCGTAACAAAGTTGAACAATGAAAGCCCCCGGTAGCTTTCTTCCGCCGCCGCCGCCGGCTTACCAAAGAAATACCATTATACAACCTTGGGGCCCGTGGCCCAACTGAAACAATGTTTTCAGGTCATTTTATGATTTTTATTACGCCCCCTTTCATCTCGCCGCCCATTTACGAACAAAACTTTTCTGTTGCTACTTTCTATTCCCTATTACTATTGTAAAACTTTTGTTTTGAGCGTCTACTGCCATGTGTTCAAGTTTCTTTGGTTTGGGTCTATCTAGGTAGACAATAGTTGAAGGTAGCTAGCTGAGGCTGGACCTCAGTTAGGTTAACTTTGATCATATTTTGGGCAAAAAAAAACAACCTTTAATCTGTCGAAATGTTTTTAGCGACTTATTCAAATACCGCTCATTACGTTTTATTTTAAAAGGGTCCTCGTTCATATTTATTCGCCTCATCGAAGAATTTCTCTCAGATTTCCAAATTTTTCCTGATTTAGACCCGAGAACGGAATAAATATTAATAATAAAGGAGGGTTTGCCTTCCAAATTACGCGTTGAAGGCGAGGCGTGTTGACGACTCCTAATTTAACGTAATTTGCATAGATTATACCGGTTCGCTGAGTGCCAATCTTTTTAAGTGGCTTCTTCTACTCATTTTGCGTTCCTGGCGCGGTACAACAGCGAATTTATTACTGCTCCCTGTGTTGGCAACTATTTGCTTGTTTTCATAACATACGATATTTGTTCCGATGTGGAGATTTCAACAACGCTTTTGTATGTGGGTATTCTCTGTGAAATTACGCGAGTGCACTCGTATTGGCCGGAGCATAATCCGCGACATATCCAAAGAGCAAACTCCGCCTAATGCGAGGTGGCCACCCCACCCGCACACGATGTAAAGCTAGCTTTATTTCACGTTATTTCTCGATATTACCCCGTTTCGCCCTGGCTGGGGCGAGTAAATCAAATTTATAGCCCTTTTATACCGACATTAACATTTTATCATACAGATTTCTTTCGATGTTGACCAGCGCTGTCATACCCTTTTGGATTTGGAGTTGGACACTCCGACACAAGCCATAAATTTCGATATATTTTTCGAGAGTGATTTCGGTTCGGTGGCGTACTCATTCATATTTAGTTTTTAATCAACGTGATAGGTATCGACTTTAAATTAAAATAAGCGTCAAATATTGAGTGATCGGTTGTACATCTGGCTGGACTACGACTCGGTCTCATGAAGATTTCAGAAGTACAAATTTGTAGAGGGCTTATACTGTGACCCCATAGTGACGTCGTACCTGTGACGTTGCGGTCATGGCTGACGTGTTCGTAAACAAATAAAAACCCCCTTGGATGTTTACACATTTGTGACGTTGCTGTCTATAAAATCGACACCAAATTAGTTATGTACCTAAATTTCAATAGGCGGGTGTAGTTAAAATTTCGTTAATTCTTACTTTTGAGTCCAATTGAATTCGACTTCATTTTTTTAAATTATTTTTAATTTGGTCATTGACCGTAAATAATAATATACAGCCAGGACTTAAGTAAGTCTACACCACATAGATTACTCACCTCACTCACTCGACCCAGCCGACCTAAATCGGACAAATTCATTAGGAATATCGCAAAAAATGTACCTCTCTTTTAGGGTCCATTTACACTTACCCGTGCGATGGCCCGGGGCATCCTCCGTTCTTCCGTTTCCACAGTTCTACGGATGAAAGAGGGATGGAGTCGCCATTATTGCGCTTTCCCTCGCTGCTGTTAGGTTGTTCAGCCACCATTCTTGCTATCAGTCTTTGCGTGAAAATATCATATATTTATTTTATTTATTGTCAAATTAACATGTACAACATAACAGAAATGCTTCCAAATCGTCATACAAGTGCAGAATAATAATGAGATACAAAGGATAATTAACAACATAAAAATTAAATTACGAATTATTCAATTAATAAATGTCAACTATGTCCATAAAATTCAATTCAAAGTCATATTACAAATTACAAATAAACAGAGTCACACATTCATCTCGCAAAACCTACCACATTCTTGCACAATATCCCATCATCATGGAGTTGCTCTATTTCCAGTTGTTCTAATGGGTGCGTTTGTTCAGAAGAGATATTTTCATTAGTTGTTATTTATTTAGCGTTTGGTCGCTGTCGTCAACGTCACAACTCATAAAGGTGGCAGTTTTCATTAGTTGTGCTCCATTGCCTCGTCTCCGCAAAGTTTCTAGTCAACTTTCTGTGGCGGATTTCATTCGGGTTGCGGTTCCAGTTCCGATCTTCCTTAGGGTTGAATGAAACAATAAAAGCAGGCCTTATCGATATGCGGTGTCGCGCTCGGGCCCGCCGGCACAACCGCTCACTGGAACGTGTAGTGAGACCCGCCCAGTGTGTAGTCTCTGTTACACGATTTTGCAGTATTAAAAAACGAACGAACGTGGACACAATTCTGCGTCTGCCACCCCGTATGAGAATAAACGTGAAATTGCGATGTTTGGTTTAATTTTTGTTAAAAAATAAAATACTGGCACTTTTTCCGGTGCCACGACCCCGTTGTCAGAGGTTAGCTAAAGAAATATGTTTGTCATCTAGCGCGGTAATAGTCCTCTATAGAAAACTTTATGGGAGATTCAAATAACTAATTTAAGTAATTTAAGTTATCTTATTTAAGTTTTGGTAAGTATATTAAATATGTAGAAAAAGATACTTTGTGATATGATAAGTATAAAGACAACTATGCATTAATTACAATACTATGATCGTCAAACTTATGTTTATGGGCAAACCGTTAACTCTACCTAGTTCATTTCACCTCTATGGTGCGACCTGTTTTGTCCTATTCATGAAACTCCGCTTTAACGTTAGAAAGCCCGAAGCGGGGTTTGTTATCGCTATAAAAAAACATTCGAAGAATCCATTGTTCCACGATTTCCCCGAGATTTCCCAGCTCCACAGCGAAAAAACTTTAAAAGTACCTCGCACGAGTATTTAAAAATAAAATGTACTGAATCATTCAAAATATCACCGGTACCGAAGTTACACGTTGATTGGCACGCGTATCCTAAATTATGTATGTGAACATCTCGTCGGATACGGAAATGGAATAACCAAAGGATTTGCAAATAATACTAGGTACACATGCTACTGATATAAATTCATATTATTAGCAAAAAAAAAAATAGGTTTACTACAATACTCGGCATCACTACTTGCAGTAGTTTACTACAATACTCGGCATCACTACTTGCAGTAGTTTACTACAATACTCGGCATCACTACTTGCAGTAGTTTACTACAATACTCGGCATCACTACTTGCAGTAGTTTACTACAATACTCGGCATCACTACTTGCAGTAGTTTACTACAATACTCGGCATCACTACTTGCAGTAGTTTACTACAATACTCGGCATCACTACTTGCAGTAGTTTACTACAATACTCGGCATCACTACTTGCAGTAGTTTACTACAATACTCGGCATCACTACTTGCAGTAGTTTACTACAATACTCGGCATCACTACTTGCAGTAGTTTACTACAATACTCGGCATCACTACTTGCAGTAGTTTACTACAATACTCGGCATCACTACTTGCAGTAGTTTACTACAATACTCGGCATCACTACTTGCAGTAGTTTACTACAATACTCGGCATCACTACTTGCAGTAGTTTACTACAATACTCGGCATCACTACTTGCAGTAGTTTACTACAATACTCGGCATCACTACTTGCAGTAGTTTACTACAATACTCGGCATCACTACTTGCAGTAGTTTACTACAATACTCGGCATCACTACTTGCAGTAGTTTACTACAATACTCGGCATCACTACTTGCAGTAGTTTACTACAATACTCGGCATCACTACTTGCAGTAGTTTACTACAATACTCGGCATCACTACTTGCAGTAGTTTACTACAATACTCGGCATCACTACTTGCAGTAGTTTACTACAATACTCGGCATCACTACTTGCAGTAGTTTACTACAATACTCGGCATCACTACTTGCAGTAGTTTACTACAATACTCGGCATCACTACTTGCAGTAGTTTACTACAATACTCGGCATCACTACTTGCAGTAGTTTACTACAATACTCGGCATCACTACTTGCAGTAGTTTACTACAATACTCGGCATCACTACTTGCAGTAGTTTACTACAATACTCGGCATCACTACTTGCAGTAGTTTACTACAATACTCGGCATCACTACTTGCAGTAGTTTACTACAATACTCGGCATCACTACTTGCAGTAGTTTACTACAATACTCGGCATCACTACTTGCAGTAGTTTACTACAATACTCGGCATCACTACTTGCAGTAGTTTACTACAATACTCGGCATCACTACTTGCAGTAGTTTACTACAATACTCGGCATCACTACTTGCAGTAGTTTACTACAATACTCGGCATCACTACTTGCAGTAGTTTACTACAATACTCGGCATCACTACTTGCAGTAGTTTACTACAATACTCGGCATCACTACTTGCAGTAGTTTACTACAATACTCGGCATCACTACTTGCAGTAGTTTACTACAATACTCGGCATCACTACTTGCAGTAGTTTACTACAATACTCGGCATCACTACTTGCAGTAGTTTACTACAATACTCGGCATCACTACTTGCAGTAGTTTACTACAATACTCGGCATCACTACTTGCAGTAGTTTACTACAATACTCGGCATCACTACTTGCAGTAGTTTACTACAATACTCGGCATCACTACTTGCAGTAGTTTACTACAATACTCGGCATCACTACTTGCAGTAGTTTACTACAATACTCGGCATCACTACTTGCAGTAGTTTACTACAATACTCGGCATCACTACTTGCAGTAGTTTACTACAATACTCGGCATCACTACTTGCAGTAGTTTACTACAATACTCGGCATCACTACTTGCAGTAGTTTACTACAATACTCGGCATCACTACTTGCAGTAGTTTACTACAATACTCGGCATCACTACTTGCAGTAGTTTACTACAATACTCGGCATCACTACTTGCAGTAGTTTACTACAATACTCGGCATCACTACTTGCAGTAGTTTACTACAATACTCGGCATCACTACTTGCAGTAGTTTACTACAATACTCGGCATCACTACTTGCAGTAGTTTACTACAATACTCGGCATCACTACTTGCAGTAGTTTACTACAATACTCGGCATCACTACTTGCAGTAGTTTACTACAATACTCGGCATCACTACTTGCAGTAGTTTACTACAATACTCGGCATCACTACTTGCAGTAGTTTACTACAATACTCGGCATCACTACTTGCAGTAGTTTACTACAATACTCGGCATCACTACTTGCAGTAGTTTACTACAATACTCGGCATCACTACTTGCAGTAGTTTACTACAATACTCGGCATCACTACTTGCAGTAGTTTACTACAATACTCGGCATCACTACTTGCAGTAGTTTACTACAATACTCGGCATCACTACTTGCAGTAGTTTACTACAATACTCGGCATCACTACTTGCAGTAGTTTACTACAATACTCGGCATCACTACTTGCAGTAGTTTACTACAATACTCGGCATCACTACTTGCAGTAGTTTACTACAATACTCGGCATCACTACTTGCAGTAGTTTACTACAATACTCGGCATCACTACTTGCAGTAGTTTACTACAATACTCGGCATCACTACTTGCAGTAGTTTACTACAATACTCGGCATCACTACTTGCAGTAGTTTACTACAATACTCGGCATCACTACTTGCAGTAGTTTACTACAATACTCGGCATCACTACTTGCAGTAGTTTACTACAATACTCGGCATCACTACTTGCAGTAGTTTACTACAATACTCGGCATCACTACTTGCAGTAGTTTACTACAATACTCGGCATCACTACTTGCAGTAGTTTACTACAATACTCGGCATCACTACTTGCAGTAGTTTACTACAATACTCGGCATCACTACTTGCAGTAGTTTACTACAATACTCGGCATCACTACTTGCAGTAGTTTACTACAATACTCGGCATCACTACTTGCAGTAGTTTACTACAATACTCGGCATCACTACTTGCAGTAGTTTACTACAATACTCGGCATCACTACTTGCAGTAGTTTACTACAATACTCGGCATCACTACTTGCAGTAGTTTACTACAATACTCGGCATCACTACTTGCAGTAGTTTACTACAATACTCGGCATCACTACTTGCAGTAGTTTACTACAATACTCGGCATCACTACTTGCAGTAGTTTACTACAATACTCGGCATCACTACTTGCAGTAGTTTACTACAATACTCGGCATCACTACTTGCAGTAGTTTACTACAATACTCGGCATCACTACTTGCAGTAGTTTACTACAATACTCGGCATCACTACTTGCAGTAGTTTACTACAATACTCGGCATCACTACTTGCAGTAGTTTACTACAATACTCGGCATCACTACTTGCAGTAGTTTACTACAATACTCGGCATCACTACTTGCAGTAGTTTACTACAATACTCGGCATCACTACTTGCAGTAGTTTACTACAATACTCGGCATCACTACTTGCAGTAGTTTACTACAATACTCGGCATCACTACTTGCAGTAGTTTACTACAATACTCGGCATCACTACTTGCAGTAGTTTACTACAATACTCGGCATCACTACTTGCAGTAGTTTACTACAATACTCGGCATCACTACTTGCAGTAGTTTACTACAATACTCGGCATCACTACTTGCAGTAGTTTACTACAATACTCGGCATCACTACTTGCAGTAGTTTACTACAATACTCGGCATCACTACTTGCAGTAGTTTACTACAATACTCGGCATCACTACTTGCAGTAGTTTACTACAATACTCGGCATCACTACTTGCAGTAGTTTACTACAATACTCGGCATCACTACTTGCAGTAGTTTACTACAATACTCGGCATCACTACTTGCAGTAGTTTACTACAATACTCGGCATCACTACTTGCAGTAGTTTACTACAATACTCGGCATCACTACTTGCAGTAGTTTACTACAATACTCGGCATCACTACTTGCAGTAGTTTACTACAATACTCGGCATCACTACTTGCAGTAGTTTACTACAATACTCGGCATCACTACTTGCAGTAGTTTACTACAATACTCGGCATCACTACTTGCAGTAGTTTACTACAATACTCGGCATCACTACTTGCAGTAGTTTACTACAATACTCGGCATCACTACTTGCAGTAGTTTACTACAATACTCGGCATCACTACTTGCAGTAGTTTACTACAATACTCGGCATCACTACTTGCAGTAGTTTACTACAATACTCGGCATCACTACTTGCAGTAGTTTACTACAATACTCGGCATCACTACTTGCAGTAGTTTACTACAATACTCGGCATCACTACTTGCAGTAGTTTACTACAATACTCGGCATCACTACTTGCAGTAGTTTACTACAATACTCGGCATCACTACTTGCAGTAGTTTACTACAATACTCGGCATCACTACTTGCAGTAGTTTACTACAATACTCGGCATCACTACTTGCAGTAGTTTACTACAATACTCGGCATCACTACTTGCAGTAGTTTACTACAATACTCGGCATCACTACTTGCAGTAGTTTACTACAATACTCGGCATCACTACTTGCAGTAGTTTACTACAATACTCGGCATCACTACTTGCAGTAGTTTACTACAATACTCGGCATCACTACTTGCAGTAGTTTACTACAATACTCGGCATCACTACTTGCAGTAGTTTACTACAATACTCGGCATCACTACTTGCAGTAGTTTACTACAATACTCGGCATCACTACTTGCAGTAGTTTTCAACTTTAACAGCGCGATTTTGTTAAGCGGTTGTATTGTATACCACATTCGTAACACAAATGGCCTGCAAAGCTAGCTCTCTTACTGTGGTGAAAATGGAGTGGACATCGGTGTTTAAGCTGAATTAATTAGATAAATAAATAACATGCATTCAAGTTATACGTGCTTTATAAAAGGGTTTTGATTTTAAATTGTAAGATTGGTTTGAGTAAGTGTAACTTAATGATATGCCCATGTACTTGTTTACAAATAAAGGTCGATTCATTAAATATCAGTGATCCCACCTATCCGGCACCGGTCCGGCACAGGTCCGTATCAGTGAAAAATATTCTTTCATGCATTCTCTACGAGAGTATATTTTTCACTGACACGGACCTGTGCCGTCACGGTCACTGACAAGTGTGACTATTGTCATAGATAAATAAAATATTTTTTTTTACTGATACGGATCTGTGTCGGACCGGTACGGATCGGTGGGATCACTTATATGTGTGAATCGACCTTAAATATATGAAGAATCTGAATATGCCTTCCACTGTGCAGTGACTTAGTCTCTGGAAGAATAACTCTGATTAAAATTCTCCTCAAAGTGTCCTTCTTTCCAAGCCTCCCACTCCGGGTTTGCAACCCGAGGCATCTCGTTTTTGGACAGAACTTCACTTGCACAGAGTATGGAGCACGAACAATTACCAGAGTGAGATAGACTTTGCCAGTACTGCTATAATAAAGGATCTCTATAATGTATAGATGATTATTATCATTGAGATTATGTTATCATTGTTCATAAGCATCACTCAGAGTAACGTTTCCGATGCGTTAATATTCATACTTCCTATGCTGTTACCTGTCTTACCACGTGGTTTGCTGCAAGAAATCTCTCTTTGGAGATAAGCTCGCCTTTGTGCATTATCTGTTTTGTAAGATGATCTTAAAATAACGTGCAAAAAAGAATATGATTATGGATATTAATAATTCACTCGCTGAACGGACTTTACGTAGTGTATAAAATGCGTTTGATATTGACGTCATCGCTTGCCGCGGGCTCCTGCGGGATTATTTGAGGAGTGCTGACCGCGGGGCGCGCAAGGCAGGGCCGCAATCAGCTAACCGGATCTGTCGGCGAACGCAAACACAATTGATAGCTGACAGTGGGATACTGCGCGATGCGCGATTGCTCAAGTGTTGCCATTCGCTAACGTATTCGCTGGAAAAAAAAACATTTATGAAAATATACCTCCGACGGATTAAGAATTGCAGTAATCAAGTATAGTTCTGTCTCGCTGCTTATTATTTGAAATAGTCACAGTGGACGACCGATCACACCCAAATTCACGTTCAAAGGGCGTCCCATCTCATCATCATTATCGGTCTGTCTATGCAGATGTCACAAAAAATTACGTGGTACTCGAGTACTAACTTAGTGAATTGCTGAATTCAAAAACTAGTGGCTATGACGGAGATATGTCTATACACGGTTTGATCTCTACTTTAAGTTACGAGTCAAAAAGTGTCAGTGATAATCGCAACTTATCGTCGGAACTTTTTAAAATCCTTCTTTTTCTATTCTATTAATGTTAAGGATGAACAGAGGATGTGGAAAATATTTCCCGATTGACTGTATTTAGATCCGCACTATCGTTATTTTAACCACTATCTAAAACCAAATTGAATAGTGCAAAATCACCGAGCGGAGATAAGCGATTAGGCATGTCATCTCTTCTTTTTGTTTGACCCGTTTCTACTTTCTCACACTCTGCAAATACCTAGGTAATTAAAATTAGGAAAAACGATCTCTCCCAACCTAGCAACACTGAATTACGTCTACCCGTAGACCACATATGCCGGTGCAAATCAGCTCTCCTAACAGGGTTAGATGTTAGCCGACAGTGTGAAAAACGAGTAAAAAGAATTAAAACCAAACGAGTTAGCAGCGTTGTTAATGAACATTCCTCTCTGTCCATCGAAAAGTACTAATGTTTGTAGGTGTAGCTAGGATGATTGAGCTGTTGCATGTGTTCTGCTGAGTAAATGTTCATAGCTATTTTTGGCCCGTAATACATTAATTTAGAGACAATTTTGTCCACATAAAACATCGTGTACCCGGAATGGTAAACGCTATGGTGACTATTTGTGACGATATGGTTGTTGTTTCAGTACAATATAAATAAAAGCTTTAGCTGAGAAGTTTCTATCCCAACGTCTGGCAGTCTCATGGCTTTGCATGACCGTTTTGATTTAGTTTGTATTTCTTGTTGGTCCAAAATCACACACACTACACTAAATTTCAATTTATTGATTGACGTTTGTAATTTAAGTAGGTACTTGTCTGAGTAATCAATGATAATAAACATCAGAGAAAATCCACAAAGAAATGAAAACTATGGTTGTACGAAAAGTAAAAAAGCAGTTTGAATTTGTCAAGATTGATTTGTATTTAGTATTCTCTACATTATATTTATGTACATTACGGGTAATACATTTTCATTTGTCCTATACTCTATCACATTCATAAATAATTTATATTTACAATATTTACACCTACTACAATAAATCTATTTTTTATCATTAGAATAGTCAGTCGGTCCCGAAGAAGATTATACATTATCACTACCTGCACATTCTTCAACAGTTCTATTTACAGTATCTATAATAAATCATAGAATAAGTTTTGATAAGCTTGAACACTTTCCAATTAAAATAATCTAAAATCTTTGTCAAATTAAAACATATCTATCTCTAACACATACCAGCTTTTCAACAATAAATCCTATCTTTACAATAACACTTTCCTTCCTTTGCCCACTTACGTCCGGTTTCAATAACCTATCTTACAGATAGCGGGTTGAATTTGACACAAGTTCTATAGCGCAACTGTCAAATGTAACTGTAGTAAGGTGAAAATCATGGATAGATCGTTTTTTAAAACCGGACGTTAGTTGTCTCTATACTAAAGGTAATTATTTACAAGCTCGTAATATCACATTTTCAACAGTTCTGTCACAAGACAGACACTACTTAATAAATATCTTCATCAGATTTAAAATTAGGCACCATTCAGTATGGCCTCCAAACAGATTTAGTTGATGATTTGGATCCGTTCACAATTTTTGTTGATGTGGGACTAGTTGAAAGGACTTTTGTTCTTTGCGAGTAAGCCTTTAGTTCGTTTCTATGTCGAGGCCTGTCTGAAACTGTAGAATCAGCGGCCTGCACTCTCTTCATTTCCTGCAGCTCCAGATTCGCTGGTCGCGTCGGGTGAAACGCTGACTTGACCACTTCAATGGGCTCCTCGTCAGATTCATCGGATATCGTCGCATCATGGGTGGAGTTGACATCAGATTTGGAATCCGCTTTAGATCTATCCGGACTGCCATTCATCATACTCCGTGGACTTCCACTGTGTCTGCTACTCATTGGCGATAGTCTTGCGCTGGAAGCGTCTATTGAAGACAGATTACTTTGCATGTTTCTGAGAGATGCTAGCGTTTCATATGGGGTCATTCCGGTCTTTAGAGAGAGCTCTTGTGGTAGCTTGAGAGAAAGATCACCGGGGTGAGGTGCAAACGGCAGGAGGCCGTTCGATGGTAAGAATGCTCCTGGCGGCGGTATCAATCCTCCGGGAGGAAGGTTCACCATCGCGGGAGGGAAGGGAAATAGATCCGCCCCTGGCAGTGGAGGTCCAGGCAAGGGCGTCGTACCACCTGTGGACAAGGATAAATACATATTTAGATTTGAGTTTCACTCATGAATTTTGCTGCTTGCTCGAGCTACTGTCTGATTTGGAAACATGACGTAATATGAGAGACGAGCCCCAGGGGATGCCCGGAGCGCGCGGGCACTCCGTCGATTCCCTGAACAACGAGGGTGCATAATCGTACTAAGGATAATGTACAATCTGTAGGCGTTTAAAGGCGGCTTCACCGAAAGGGATGTTTTTTTAGTGCGACATTCGGAGGGTGAGGGTGCAATATTTATTTATCTGAATGCGCCGTCGTCCGTTGCGTAGTAGACTCGATACGTCGTCGTAATTCGGCGCGACATGTCTCAGTTCTTTTTGTAGGAGACATCGCCGTTACGTGTTACAAGATGATTCATTAGAGATGCGGCACACGTGCGCCCTCACTCGTGCATCTCGCGGACAAGAGTGCTCTGAGCTCCATCGAGATAAGCAGCCTGCTATCTCGGGACAAAGCGGAGCAAATGTAAAATTTTCATTAGCAACGGTGTCCGAAATGTTCTTGTAGCCGGGGCCAGCTTTGATTCTCGATAGCGTGTAAGAGAGGTGGGTGCATAAAAAGGACACGACGGAGGCGCAGATTGGGCCACAAAGGGCTCGGAGGTGGTGCAGCGCTCGGCTCTTTTGCACTTTTTCTGTTCGCAACAGTGCCGGTGCTGCGCAGACCACTTTAAAGGCAGTGAGGGTGGGAAGGGAGTAAGTAGGGGGTAATTTGGTGGGGGGAGCAATATCGGCGTCGCTCCTGATTGAGGTGATCCCCACGCCACGCCACACCGGCAACTCCGGTTTGGTTTTACACCGACCGATATTTTTAATTAGCATTTATTGAACTTCTGTGAATTTGTTTGAATGGGAATTGGTGAAGCGTAATGATTTAGTTATTGTGCTGCTGGTTTTTTTATCCGGTATCAATGGTGAGTGCAATAATTAAATGATCTGTAGCTAGCCTTTATTTAGCGGTAGGATTCAATGGATGTATATTTTGTGAGCAATATGAATTCACCATTTAGGAGTTTTCGGGAGAACAGTTCACCAACTATGTGAGTGAGTTTGTATCACAGTTTTATTTGTGACGTAGCAAGCACTCATGTTAAACATTCCCAACTTCTATACACGCAGCGAACTGCAATGAACAAACGAAGCTAATGTAGGTTTAATAAAAGCCCGTAGGTGTTTGAGCACAACACTCCTCTCCTCACGTTTCAAGCTACGGAAACAAAAAGTGGCCGGTGGCGCGGCCGCCTACATTGGAATAAAATTGACTCCACACTCTCTCGAACGTGAAGGTGGTTGCTTTTTGCCCGTTTTTCCACATTTCCTCCCCCCACCTTGCTCCCCCCCTTGGACTTCAACGGGTGGTTTTGCTTCGGTCGGAGCGGTGTTGTTTGCAGCGCTCAAGAGCCGCTTCTTTTATTTGAGCTGCTTTGCCGTTGTACGGCCTTGAGGGGTGGCTCGGATACGGCTAACATGTTTCGAGTGTTATTTGCCGAATCAGAGAATTTTTAAATTAACAGCGCCAGATTATCCAATGCGCTCGAAACTCGTAACCTATTCTTTTGTAGCTTTTTATCTAGTTTGCCCCCGGGAACCCTTACTAATTTCAGCACAGTAATTGGTAGCAAGAATGTTACATGAAACTGAATTCAAAATCGGATCGAATTCGCTACATCCTTTTTCGATTCGGTATCTCCAACTCTACATATTTCGGAATCCTTTCAACCCAAGAATGGTCCAGCAGCAAAACATTTTACTAAAGGCAGAACTAACTAAAAGCGTGCATACCTTTGACGAGTCCTGCGGTCTGTGGCGGTCGGAAGTAGTCTGCCCAGGCGTAGTTCAAGTAGGCCGCGTCAAGCCAGCCCGCGTTCAGCAGGAAAGGGCTGAAGGCGCCGGGGTGGCCGTAGCCGTAACCTGGGACAAGAGGAAATAGCGTTTAGTTAATGTTGTCAAAAACTGCTTATTAGAGGAAATAATATCTCTTCTTAGAGAGCTCGCCTTTGCCTATTTGCCTTTGTTTTATAAGACTATGTATCACATTGTTTCCGTGCAATAAAGAATTATGAATTATGAAAGAAACAATTACACAAGGATGTTGATGTTTTGAATTGGTCGTGGTTTTGAGTATTTTTTAAATATTTTGATTAGATAGATGATAGATAAAATATTTTGGAAGGGAGCTGGTTGTTTCTAAATCCAATTTGATGGCCCTTCTAAGTTGATGTGAGATTAGAACTGAAAATCTTATAAGATATTAATCTAGAGTCTAGAGACTCTTAATCTACCTACGGAATTGGTAAACAGTCTTATCAGTATCTAAAGACGTCTCGGCAGTCTCGACATCCGCGAGCGCAAATCACAAAGCTAGTCATAAAGGGGGCGACAGACCAGCCGCGTACTGTTTATCCGACTATAACAACGGACCTGTATACAATACCGGTTTATGCATTTGTCGGCTTCTCTATACCATACGATTTTACGACCCTCCATGTCACGTTTTGCTCCACTCCGAACAGCG
This sequence comes from Argyresthia albistria, assembly GCA_963457715.1. Lineage (NCBI taxonomy): Eukaryota > Metazoa > Arthropoda > Insecta > Lepidoptera > Argyresthiidae > Argyresthia > Argyresthia albistria. The sequence continues at coordinate 7,834,934 of OY735268.1, read as the reverse complement.
AAACGCATTTTATTTGTTTAATCGATACGTCTATTCCTGGGTTTATAGTTTCTTTTTAATCAGAGTTACGTTCAGGTGTATCGACGTTTTTATTACAAGATTAAACTGTTTACGACGCACTCTGTCCACTTTGTCCCGATGTGTAAACAATTCTTCTAAGAAGCAACTTTTATAGTACGAGCCTAAATTAAGAAGTGCTTTTACTTAAACAGCCTTTAGGTATTAATCAGGTGAGCTGTCGACGTTTTTATTACTGGATAAAATGTTTATGCAGCGCTTTGTATCTGTAAACAATCCGTTCGGTGAGGATTAGGGGCGTGCTCAGAGCGTTTCCCAAATCGCGGGTATTTTAAATTAAGAACGTGATGGATGAGCTGTCGCTGCTGTCACGGAGCACTCTGAGGAGGCCCGGGCCCCGGCGCCCGACATCATGGAACAATAATAAGTTAAATGTGTATCTCGGAAACGGGCTGTTCCATTTGTTAATGCCGGTATTCAATTTGATTCAGTCACCCTCTAACCCTTTGCAGGCGGCGCTCTGCATATTGATGATAAAGACGAGTTTGATATAGGTACTTATTTACGTAGAAGTATGCGATAGTGTAGGCATTTTGTTGCTCAGTCAATTGTCAAAGAATCATTATCTGGCACCAAAATTAACACAAATGGCCCAAAGGAATGCGCTCCGAACAAATCAAAAGCATTCGTGGCCAAATTGGTAGCGCTTACGACAATAAACGTTCTTAAGTATGCGGCGATAAGTGTCACAAATTAAAACTAGAATGAAGTTGAGAAGCGAGTGTTGTCAACTCGTAAATCTCATAAATTAATGTGGACGAGACGGGAGCGCGTTAAATAAATGGAATCAGAGTTATAGCTCATAATTTTGGGCTGTTTGGTGGCAGGCCCCATGCTTTATGCTTTCATGCGTCGCGACGCTCAGTCCTATTGTTCTATTGTTTTGTCTGCTCTCTGCGTACCCATTTATTGCTTTCCTTGTTTAGTTGGGTAACCTCCTATCTGTTTTGCTTCCTAGAAACATTTCAACGTTAACGCAGCTATCCAAGAATGGGTGCCTGATGAACTTCGCCGATTTTCTTTAATAAATCCGTCGCGTGTAGTTGGTAACGAGGGTCGTTGGGTTCAGAAGGGTATACCCAGCAGCCAGCAAGGACATAAAATCCATATTTCAGAGGCGAGCCGCGGGTGGTGCGGGGAGATCAAACGCTGTCTTTACGACTCAGGCCAGATTGTTTACATCTGCTGCGCGGTACACCGAACTTGGTAACCGCTGGATCTGCGAATGTGCGATATAAAATACGGATTGTTTTAATATAGGGACTGCCATGTGGCTTTGAGTGTCCGTAAGCACGCCCAACGGTTTCAACAAATTAGTGAATCTAGATGGTGGATGACTAATCTTTGCTAAAAAAATATGATTTGTTTTGTTTAATTCTCTCGTTAAAACTGAAATGACTTGGATTTATTTTCACATCTATTACCGATTTGTATTGATTGAAACTCTGCAATAAAATGGATACTTCTTCATCTTCATCATGTAGGTAAATACTAACGTTAATTACGGTCTGGTTACAGTCATTAAGCTACGTTCATTGATCGCTTTATTAGCTTCAAACCTTTGAAGTTTATGTTCCGAGGATGTTAGTTTTTCCGCATACTGTCTTTTTATTATTGGTTGAAGTTTGGGCGCGACTGTGTGTTTATACAAGCTAGCTGCTAGTCGTTGAGGCATTCAAAATAGATTTGTGGTGTCAAAACATTATGATTCTTGGTCTCATTTGTTGATGATGTTTGCTTTGCGCAAGATTTATACTCTGATCTCAATGCACGTTTCCTTGATTTCGTAATAATGTATCTTTGCTCTACATTATGCTAAATGCCAGATGTGTTTTATTGATATCAAAGAAAATGTATGATTCTTATTTTTTTACAACTGCTACATTATTAAAATTACAAGTTCCCTTCATTTGGATTTAAAAAATGATTCCCATGTTATCTTTTTAACTATGACTAAAACTGAAGAGGAACATGCTCTTTGTTATACGTGGTTGGAACATCAATAAAATAAAACATATTTGAGAAGAGCAGAGTAAGACAATAGAATAGAGTTTATTTCTGGAGGTTTCCGTGACGCTCGTTGTTGAGATAATTCTTAGAGCAGTTAAAAGATTAGAGAACGAAATAAACTGTCGGTTGATTGACTGTTATTCAAGGGAAATGTGTCTTTTAAAACTGCAACTGAGGGATTCAGACAATGCATTCTAATATTGTCTGCATATAACGCATAGGTAGGTGTGTAGAGTAGAAGCGAGGAGTGGCCCAAACAAATTAATTTGAAGTCCAAAAAATGTTCAAGGTAAAAATCAAATAAATGTTTTATTTTTATTATTGACCACTAACCTATATAAAGCAAAAAGCTCTCTTGTAAACGACTAGATTAAGTACCGTTGCAACAAATGTACATTTCCACTAAGCCTATTGACCTATCCTCGGGATGACCACCAGTCATAATAGATTTGTCAATGTGGTCGAGCAAGAGTCAGCAGCACCACAGGCTCGACCTCGCACTGCGGCCTGGCTGCAGGCCAAACGCGCACGCGCAGAGCCCAGCCACCACACGAAATAAAAACTTTATTCATTCTAAATAGTTTCACTATCAATAAAAGAGTTGAAAATAAAATGGTATACATACAATACTCACTTTGTTTCGTTCTCGGCTCCCTCGGTCCGTCTACAGTGACTTTGATCGCCTTCGAGTAGGAAGCCACCTGGGACGGGAACGAGCTGATGGTGATCGTCAGCGAGAAGGACTTGCCGCGCCCGCTGCGGCCCACGAACCTCAGGTCGTTGAACTTGGCTACCTGGTTCTTCATGACCGCCGTGCAGTTCCTCAGCTCGGCCATGACGTTCTCGTCGTTGCCAGCCTTGATGGTGACTACGGTGCCGTCCTGCACGTCGTCGAGGGCGACGACCTTGAAGGCCACCGGCAGCGACTTGTTGGAGCGCCAGTGGTTCGGCAGCACGGAGCAAAGTACGGCCGGGGAGCCGGTCTGCACCAGCTCGCCGTGCGTCTGCCGGTAGTACTCGTGGATGTGAGCGAACACGTCCGCCATGCTCGCGGTAGATCGCGCGGGCGGGAGGTGCATCGACGCCAGCCTACCCGATACCTAACCACCTCACGACCAACAATCACGCCACTAAACGATACCAAAGTCCGACACGCCACTCGCAACAAAGTTTGTAACACGCGATCGCGGCGCGAACTCGGAGCAACTCGGAAAGTTGTGCGAAGTTTGAGCGTCTCGCGCGGTATGAGCTGGCACCACTTGTTGGGCGCGGGAAGACGCCGCGCACTCGCCGCCGGGAGGGGACTCGGGGGAAAAATAGCGGACGGCCGACACCGCAAGCCGAAGACTCACGACGCGCTCCGAAGTCGCGGCGAAGGGACGCGTGCTGCGGGGACTCGGTTTCGACTGATGACTGCGACTTTTTCCAATGGTCAATATTTTGCGTTCGCGCGGTCGCCGCCCCCCACCCGGGTGGCGGCCCCTTCGTCTCGTAAAAAGCGGGAAGGAGACGAAGGGTGCGGGCGGCGCGGGACCGCAGTGGGTACGAGCGGGACGTACGCGGTCGGTCTCTGCGTTTTTATAAAAATTCTCGCGGAAGAAGGACGCCGCAATACGAGAGTGTGCGGCGCGATAAAGACGGGAATATTTTTTGAATCACCACGGTGACTTATAGCGAGGCGGCAGTAATTAGGGCGCGGGGCGGCGGAAAACCGCGGCCACGCGAAAACCTATCAACGAGCTTATGAAAAATGATTTCCATGTTTGCAGCGGCGAGCGGGGAGGCACTTCATTTTCGCCGAAGCACGCGAGGAATTCCGATGACAGCAGCTTAATTGACTGACGCCGTGGATAGTAATTTTTTTGAAATGGATTACAGAGGGTTTGCTTTGTTTATTTGCCAACCAGAGTCATAACATTAAAAACGTTATAAAGTTGAATGTGTGATATTGATAAATGATTGATTTTACATTTTGCTGTTTTGATAATCACAACATAACATAACATTTGTTGATCAGTCATACATAAATCATAAACCAATCCCACGTCTGCAATAATCTGCATTATTATTGACATAGAATAAAAAAAACCAACTGACGATACTACAATTTCCCATTTTCCTTCGTTATACAAAGCGAGAAAATCTTCGCAACAACTAAGTTTTAGTTCCCGAAGGCCTCGGCCGCTTGTCCGCGTGTGGTTAGCCGCGAGCGAGTGAGAGGCACCACTAGTGCGAGGGGGAGGCAAGACCACAGGGCGGGCCGGGGGGCGGGGCTTACGAAGTTCCATGCGACTTTCCCGCGCTTTCTGCCACGCGATGACGTGCGTAGCAGCCGCTACGAAGTTTTTGCGTAGCTTGCTACGGATCTCGTAGGTAGTTATTTATTTTGCAATCATTATACATGAGTTGTATTACTTTATTACAATGAGTAAAAATGCTTGTAGAACATCTATCTACGTGTGAAAAAATCTTAGAACTAATTCTAACTTGTATGGAAGAAAATTATATCGTAAGAATAAAAGGGTAACTTACAAAAGCACTTCACGTTCTTGTCTACCAACTATTAACTGACAAGTCAAACAACTATTCCAAACAAATTGTTCTTCACATATAGACTTTTCGACAAAACACCGCATTGTCTACCACAAGCTGTTAAGGTATTACCGCTATTTTGACCTGCGCCCCCACATGCGAGGCCCAACAATAAAATAAACTTAACGACCACAAAAATGTACCTGAACTATAACGGTTTTTTATCACCCAAATGGCTGCTCAAACTGCCACCTTTATGAGTTGTGACGTTGACGATAGCGACCAAACGCTAAATAAATAATCACCCTGTACAGACGGCGGCGTCTTTGAAGATATCTCTTTTGAAAAACCGCCCATGTTTCTTACATATTGCCAATAAACAATAGATGAGCCCACTAAAATCATAAAACTAGGTGAAGATAGTGTAATGACGACGGCGAAATTGTTTGCAAAGTTTGTGGTAGAAACGTGGTTATTTATCACAGGGTGCTCATCCCATACAAGTTAGAATTAGTAACCCTTCGTAAAAAAGAGATGGCATTAGGAGTAAGATTTGTACTTTATACGCCATGATTTCAGTTAACATACTTCTAGATGGCGCTAATCTTAGAATAAATCCTATATATCTTAGCGCCATCTCGTGGTATTTGCAATTTTTCGATGGCGCTGCACCAAGCGATAATGGCCTCGAACTAAAGAAGCTTCCGTAGCATCTCAGTGTCATACTTTGTTCTAGGTGGTCTATCTATTTGTATTAGTATAATATCATAGTATCTGTGGTTTTATGAAGTAATTCGTAATTTCTGTATTGTACTTACTCTAATAAAATTATACCGATAACTTGTACAAAGGCGGGCTTATCTCTAATAAGAGTATGTTGTTTAAGTTGCCATGTAATGTTTGTCATTCATCGTCAAAATATCCGTGTAATGTACTTACATTAATTATAATTATCTACTTATCTCATTGATAACCGGGATTCAAACTTGTAGCAAGCTAACACAAGCCACTTATAATATTTTATTAAATTTATGACCCCACCAGTGTGTTATGCCACTTGACATAGGAAAAGGCATGAGGATAATGTTTACAAATATACTGCGTTAATCATAAGTGCCCGTTTTACAAGTCTCTCACATGGTCAATACCGGATAATTGTCGGGCGGAAACGCACGCCACTACCCGCGTCCGTCTGATAGACCCCATGTGTTCAAACAACACTTTAATTACAACCAAATGTTGTCTTGTCTTGGCCCAATGAAGGGTTAAACTGGGGCTATTTATTTGAGTTGAATGCGGGCTAATTAAAAGAGTTCAAGTTTTTTTTAGTTTTTTTGTCTTCCTTTGTTATTGCGATCTGTCATCCATCTAGGACATTAGCAATATTTTTGAGATTGTGTCGACTGGCTTGCAGGATTGGGGCCATTGTCCATTGTCCCATTCTATTAATTTAATTTATCAAAGATCAAACATGAAATTTTTGATTGAGACGTCATTGATGACAAGAATTTATTGTGCTGTGTGAAGGTGAAATCTTCCGAATGGCATTATGACACTTCAAAATGAAGTTTGTTGTCGTGATTGGTTGGATGGATTGGTTGGATGGATTGGATGGTGAACCATTTGTTTTTGAACTTCTCCGTGCTAAATATTCACTAGGGTTCTCAAACTCAAATGTATTTATTTCAGTAGATATTTACAATACTTAGAAGTTTAGAAAACACTATTTTTAGGGTTCCGTTAGAGAAACAAGGAACTCTTATACTTTCGTCAAGTCTGTCTGTCTGTCCGTATGTCACAGCAACTTTATTCCAAATTGAAACTAGGTACGTAGATGTATTTTGTAGACCACTTTACAATTTTTATACAAATATTTAAAAAATAAAATACATGGAACTGACATCAAAATTATTACGTTGAGGTTCCTTACACCATTTTCTCTCAAAGTCAATCGTCAAAGAGAAATACCCTTCCAAAGTGGAAAAAATTGTGCCCCCCCCTCTAACTTTTAAAGTAAGAAAGTGAAAAATCTACAAAAAGTCTATGCTGTGTATCTCAATACAAACTTTTAACTAAAGTTAACACTATGAAAAACAAAGTTACAACACAAACATCCAGTCATATTCTTGCTACTATGGAACCCTTCATGGGCGAGTCCGACTCGCACTTGGGCACATAATTCATTGCCTCTTCTCTACGTTGGACCTCTGTGAGAGAAGAAGGGCAAAGAAACTCTCACAGATTAATTTTTTGATCTCTTTTAAACAGATCAGGCTTAATAATTACAGAAAAAACATACTAGAACGTAAGATGATGGTATTGGAAAGTTACAACGAGGAAACTACTAGTATAGCTCTTATAAATTATTTGTTGCCCTTATTTGCTCCATCCCTAAGCCCACAACTTCCGAACGGGCGGTAGTATACAAAAATATTAATATCATATTGACGTTGACTAAGTAATATGTATGATTTTATGGTCAATAAAAATTTTGAACTGAACTGAACTTTGCTAGAATAAGGTATACCTTACCGTGCCTTTGGGTGGAATAGTCAGTAATTCGCAATGGAAGATCGATCATCAACCAGTGTTCAACGAGTCTCTCATCTCATTATATTTATACAGTCAAGTAGTAGTAATGTAATATGCCAATATACATATTGGCCGATGAACTATTGAGTCGAAGACACCTAATCACCAAAAGCAAAGAAATTAACTGGTAAAAAAATACTGGTGTCCATGTGTGTTTGAGAGTATTAGTTACTCTATTTGATTTCTTCGTAAACTTTCTGACCTTACCATAATACCTTTTTAAAAAATTAATAAAAATAAGTCTTAAATACTTTTTAAAGTAATCTTGACTTCAGATAAATTAAACAAACGCGGTCGCTACCTCGACATATCAGGGCCGCGCAACTCCAGATTAAGATGTACCTAGCATGACGTCCCACTTTTTTACCATCAAAATTGTACCTACCGAGCGGCTTTCTGACAGAAGGGTCCCCTTCAATAGTAACAACCCAAAAGTCGGCAAATACACAACAATGGGTGCAACAATACCCCAATGCCAATGTTTGGGCCAAAATAAAGGGAATATCTTTAAGAAATATTCGTCATTGTGCTGGGATGTATTGTTCGTCTCGGTACGGAGTTTACGACGAGTTGTACAAAACCGATCGGTAGCAGTTCGGCTCGCCACTCAAAGTGCCGCCATGTTTACCTTCCATATAATTTTTATTGCAGTAATTGAGAGAAATGCCTTTGACAGTGTCTGTGAGAACACCGGCCTCATCAGGCCCCGTGTCGGCTTTCTAATATTTTTTTGATGAACTGTCACAACAATTTCGGACATTTCAATATATGAAGTCAGACTCAATTCCTCTTGCCTCTTGCAGTTTTTGCTCGAGATTATCTCTACATATCTTAATGCAATACTTTTTCCCACTGCTAAATCAAAGATAAAGATTTGCACATTCGTTTAGCCAGACACGAATATCCAGCGTAACCGCGTGAACAGACGAAGACGCGCCCGCTCCGTCGCCGCTCCGTCGCTGCTCCACGCCCGCCTCGCGACCGCTAAGTCACGCTCTCACCGCCTTGCACCGATTTGTGTCTTATTGCTCATTAATAAGTCTCTTAATACATCGGACGGTTTTCTTTGCACCCGCCCCGCGCCCGCTCCGACGCCGCGCCGTGCCCGCTCCATCCGATGTATTAAGAGACTTATTAACGAGCATTTATTTTTATTTTTAGGGTTCCGTACCCGAAGGGTGCCAAACGGGACCCTATTACTGAGACTTCGCTGTCCGTCTGTCCGTCCGTCCGTCCGTCCGTCCGTCCGTCCGTCCGTCCGTCCGTCCGTCTGTCACCGGGTCCGCCTGCACGAACCGTAATAGCTAGAAAGCTGAAATTTTCACAGAATGTGTATATCTGTTGCCGCACCAACCACAAATACTGAAAAACGAGAGATATTACAAATTGAAAGTGGTCTCGGTACAAGATACGTCTTCACAACACGCTTGAAAAGTTTATACCAAGGCCATTTTGTTTTGGTAGGTAAGCCTTCTTTTAATGAAACTAAATTTAAATGATATGGCAATGTCGTCCCCGGACTTCTACAAAGACTTTAAATATTAATTGATGAATTACGACGTCTCTATTTAGCCTGTAGAACTTTTAGAAAATAATTATAAAATTAATAGTTTTTAATTACTTTTGTTTTCATACAAATCTCAGAGCTCAGAAATTAATTTTTTCCTTTTGGCCACTTCAAGTTTGGCTGCCAGTGATGTTTTAATTAAATACTCTTTGGTGCGTTGAAATGATGTTTTGCAGTCTGCATGACATTGACATAATGAGTGAGTGAACCTCATTGTACGGAAATTGTAGATGGGTGTCTCACGTTTTCCAGTAGGAGTAGGTTGTAGACAGTGCTGCTTACGGCGGCGTTTAGTAGGTACTAAAGGCCCTAAAAGCGCGGCAAGCTTTGAATCAATTCTAATGTTATTTTTCAACTAGCTACAAAGTTATTCTGACATAAGATGATAATTTGAACAAAACTTTTTGGGTATTTCATGAAAAATACAGTTACAGATCACACATATACAGGGTGGAACAAACGAATGGGCCCTGGAGGGAAAGTACCTTAAAATCTCAAGATATCCGTCCGTCCGTCTGTCTGTCACCAGGCCGTATCTCATGAACCGTGGTAGCTAGACAGTTGATATTTTCACAGATGACGTATTTCTGTTCCCGCTATAACAACAAATACTAAAAACAAAATAAATTTAATATAAAGGGGGCTCCCATACAATTAACGTGTTTTTTTGCGGTTTTTTTAACCGACTTCCCAAAGGAGGAGGTTTACAATTCGTCCGGATGTTTGTTTTTTTTTTATTTTATTTTTTATGTATGTGCCTCGATAGCGCCTAAACGGATGGACCGATTTGGAAAATTAGACCGATTAGGCCTATAGTGATTTTTGTGTTTTTCATAATAACTCGTGCAAATGCACATGGTAAGCATAATATTGTGATGCGGAACTGCTGATGAAGACCACATATGGCCACCAGATCTGCTCAATACTAGGTACAAATACAATGCGTGGCTGACGGGCAGGCAACGCATAGCCTAAACCGATGGACCTAGAGCCATGAAACTTTGTACAGGGGTTCCTTAGTAGCGTGGGGTAGCACTGATATGGGATTTGACAAAATTAATTCCCCTGGGGGGGGGGGGGATAAGGGGTTACAGTTTGTATTAAACTCAATCTAATCAAATAGGGTTTGTGGAAGTCGGTTTTTTCTAAAGTTTACTTTTTGTTTCAATTATATAGATAATGGTACGGAACCCTTCGTGCGCGAGTCTGACTCGCACTTGGCCGGTTTTATTTTATTTTATTAATGAACAAAAATCACACAGCCATTCTTACAGCTAGACGGAAACATAAACTTATTTTTTTTTAACAATTAGTACATTTACCAAGGCGTCAACGATTTTTAACCGATTCAAAAAAGGAGGGGTTATCAATTCGGTTGAATATCCTTTTTTTAAACGGACTCTTGTTATAAAACGAGGATAAAACTTTGACTGAATTTTGAATAAAACGATTTCAAAAATTATTTTGTTTGAAATGGTAGGTAACCAATTATTTAGTCCCATTTTTTGAAAATCAGGTATCGGTCCAATAAGTAGGTTTCTACTTATCAATAATTGAAACAAAAAGTAAACTTTAGAAAAAACCGACTTCCACAAACCCTATTTGATTAGATTGAGTTTAATACAAACTGTAACCCCTTATTCCCCCCCCCCCCCTTGGGGACTTAATTTTGTCAAATCCCATCTCAGTGCTACTCTACGCTACTAAGGAACCCCTGTACAAAGTTTCATGGCTCTAGGTCCACCGGTTTAGGCTATTCGTCGCCTGCCCGTCAACCACGCATTGTATTTGTATCTAGTATTGAGCAGTTCTGGTGGCCATATGTGGTATTCATCAGCAGTTCCGCATCACAATATTATGCTTACCTACCGTGAGTAATTGCACGAGTTATTACTGAAAACACAAAAATCACTATAGGTCTGCCTATAATATTTGAAGAGTTACCTCGATTTCTTCAGGATCCCATCATCAGATCCTGACCTGGTGGCCCATAGTACCAATGGGAGGTAAACCCTTTCAAACAAAAAAATAATTTTCCAAATCGGTCCATCCGTCTAGGCGCTACCGGGGCACATACATAAAAAAAACATCCGGACGAATTGTAAACCTCCTCCTTTGGGAAGTCGGTTAAAACGGAAAAGTATGATGTCATCCAGGTAAAAGAAATTAGGTAGGTATTTGCATTTCTGGTGTATACTTTGTGGTGTTAATGACGATGAGAGAATTCTGGCCTTGAAATCGTTTTTTTTTTAATTTTTTATCTTGGGGAGCTATCTATCTAACTAAAATAGGCAGTCAGTCATGTTAGATAATATTACCTATTGTAATACCTACTAGTTTGGTTGTAGGTATGTTGATGAGTGACAATATGTGCAGACAGCAGATATTGTCCGGTAAGCCACTGTGTAAATGTCAACATTCATCAGTGGGATCCGATAATCCTGGCTTAGTGGACGTCACCATGCGGCAGCGGTGTAACGCTTAAGATAATCTGACTGAATTATCGCTTGGACAGTGGACATTACATATACACATAAACACAAACTTATGTAATACATTGCCTGGCCCCACACTATAGGATACACTGTGTCGTGGATGGGAGCCAGAAACAGTGGCGTCACACACATATTTAAGTATGAATATTTAAATTAAATTTAAATTAAATTATTTATTTATCCGTGTTACAAAAACAACTTAAATAAACTAGTAATTACATCAGGGAACTTAAAATGTAAATACCGTAAGTATTCTCAAATTTGTTCTAACGGCGATGAAAAACCTCGCGAGAAAACCTTCATATCACATATTATGTATACATATAACAAATCACAATTTAGTTTTAAAAGTAAGCCTCTTCAATGCTTTTAAGCATTATAAGCGAGATCGTTACACAACAACAATACCACACCCATCATCACCCATACTTTGATTTCAACATTAGGAATTTTAGGATATCCTGCTGATTCTGCATGAATAAATTTACGTCATACCATTTTCACCTTCTCGCCATTGACTAGAAGAACTATAATGGCTTAAAAATACCTGATACTATGGGTTATTAGTGGATTAAAGTGTCCAAAATATTTCTCCAACAGTCGGTAAAGAGCTCTTGAGAGCGCCGTTGGAGGCAAAAACCGTATGTAACTGTAATTGCTCACTTGAATTGTAATGCAAGTTATTGCGTAGAGATCGAGGAATGATAGAGGTGACGTGCATTTAATAATTTACAAAAGTCTGACATAGAGTGCGTATGGTTCATCTAAATTTAAAATCAAGAAAGTATTCATAATTCAAGTAAGCATACAGTTTGCTTTAAATACAATGAAATTGGAGATTGAATATGTTACTAAGTCGATGTGAAAAACTCTATAAATCAGGTAGGTGCCTACACGTTCATACTGATGGTTTTATAATTAATTCAACACCGAACTGATTTTATTATTTTGGTATCTTGCTTACAATACAAAGAAATTAGGAGGGCACAATTGAAATCGGAAAAAGGGAACTCCTACATTTTTGACCGAGCGAGCGAAGCGAGCGAAGCGTCTCCGTTTCAGGTTTGGGCAAAAATGCTTTCGTATGTCCGGTTGTTCTCCTCTACAGGTCGCATTTATGAACCGATTCTCGTGAAATTTTGTGAGCAGGTTGGAAAAATAAATAGAATTTTTTACTTGAGCCAGTTTTTTGATTTTTTTCAAAATGGCGGAGATAAAATCGCTACAACCCAAACGGCTCAATGGATATTAACAAATGAGGTGTCGTTGGATTCGTAAAGACCATGAGAGTGAAACAGATGAGCGAGCGAAGCGAGCGAAGCGTCTCCGTTTCAGGTTTGGGCAAAAATGCTTTTGTATGTCCGGTTGTTCTCCTCTACAGGTCGCATTTATGAACCGATTCTCGTGAAATTTTGTGAGCAGGTTGAAAAAATAAATAGAATTTTTTACTCGAGCCAGTTTTTTGATTTTTTTCAAAATGGCGGAGATATGGGGTTTTAAAATGTAAAAAAATCGCTACAACCCAAACGGCTCGATGGATATTAACAAATGAGGTGTCGTTGGATTTGTAAAGACTATGAGAGTGAAACAGATTATATAATTTTAGTAAAAAGTCAATAGGTTGTATAAAAGATCGCGAAATGTAGTTTACAAAGTTATTGGTGCGGCTACTTTCATACTGCATGTACGTAACCAGGTACATTCATAAGTTTGTATGTGTTATTGAAAGAAAATTATTTGGGTTATTTTTTTATGTGTTTTAGCAGTTCAGCTTTCCCACCGACATACTCGCGAGGTCTACAGCTCACAGAGCCACTAGTATTATATCTCTTAGCTAAGACGCCCAAGTCTAACTATATAGCACTTACTCTATGCTATGAGAGGCCTGTATTGTGCAAATATAGAAAATCCGGTAAGCGCCCGTGGCTACAGGAAATGACTGCTAAAGCATACTTACACTTACAGGTGAAGAGTGGCCCTTTGTTGGGCTCCTAGGGAACCCTGGGCACAATTCTTCTAGCAAAATGACGCGACAAAGGCGGTAATAAGATTTAAAAAGCGTTTGGACTATACTTTGCAATGATAAAAATGCACAAATTGGTGCTACAATACAACTTTGAAAAATATTAAGCAAAAATTTGGATACACGTGGAGACAAAGCCACCTCTGTCAACCCTGATAATATTATGTTTGGTAATGGTATACAATAAAGTTACCTACCTAATTTGTATCTAAGTATGTGACCAATGATAACCAAATTGAAAGATATTATGAGAAAGGAAGATGCCACCATTGTCGAGCCATTGTCGGGCCGTCAATTTGTTATTAGAATCCAGACCCAGGTGAAGAAGCCCTTTGTTGGTCCAATCCAAGGGAGCAGATCTCGGGAGGAAGGGATTAGCCAAAATAAATTGGCGGAAGGAAGCCGGTAATGTCTGTGGAGTGGTTAATAATCTACTTCGAATCAGTGAAGGGATTAAATAAATTATTGTTGTTTATTGTGAATTTCTATGAAGTTTACTAATAAATTGCCTTCAGGCAAATCCGCGACATTTCTACTATGTAATTTTAACTTACATGTCATCTGAAGATCAATAAGATCAACACGTCTTGGTCTTCTCCTTCAGCTTGTCTCTCCACTACTGCACATTCAAATGGTCACCAAAAGTCACCAATTTTATGACTAGCATATGACTAGCATGAATACATAAACGTCAACAAAAAAAAAACCTGCCAAGTGCGAGTAGGACTCGCGCACCAAGGGTTCCGATCACACTTGGAGAGCGTAACACGTGTAATTGGGTTTCCACATAAAAAACTAAAGTGTTATGTCATCCATGTAAACCAAATTAAATATTTTTTAGAAAAACAGATATTTGCAGTTTTTAGATTTTTCCCTTTACTTGTGCTATAAGACCTTGCTTCGTGTCAAATTTCATGATTCTAGGTCAACGGGAAGTACCCTCTAGGTTTTAATTCCCTTGCGAATATCAAGCAATTTCAGCAAAACTGAGACATATGCGGTATCTTTTGATTGCGTTGACCTATAAGTTTAGTTTTTTCACAACTTTAAGAAATCACAGACTTGAGTAATCGATATTAATTTCAACATGATACCTCTACGCGTTCCTGAGAAAAGGGGTCGTGACAGACGGACAGACAGACAGACAGACAGACAGACGGACAACAAAGTGATCCTATAAGGGTTCCTTTTTTTCTTTTTAAGGATCGGAACCCTAAAAATGACGATAAAACTACACATATGAAATGATATTAGAATAAAAGTGTTTCGATCGCGTACGTTTACCCGAAAAATGAGTAGGTACCTACCCTACATACTTTTGAAATGATTTGGGTACGGGTACGATCAGACAAAAATACGCTCCTATCTGCTAACTCTGCTTTACTATCTGTAGAAAACGTTGCAAAGTAAAGCAACGACTCATAACATAACATACCTATCGAATATTTAATAAATCCAAATAATCAGCATCACGGCCGGGTGTTGTATGTGCGAAATTTCATACGTTTCATACCACGCTTGCAGCGGGCGCGAGGGGAGGCTGGGGTAAACTGGAACTCATTACTGCCACGTGACACGCGTCTCCCCTCAGAGAGTAACGCTTTGGCAATGAGTTATTGAGTGGCCTGAAAAGCTCATGTGTGAAACTCGGTATTTTTTTTACGGTTTGCTGTAGTTATGTAGGTAGATAGTAGTTTTAAACTTTTGTATGCATACGTTAAAAACGTTGGTTTATTAAAATGATTTTTCTGGCAGTTGACTCAGCATCAGCATACAATTAGTTGGTTTCAGATTCTAATACTCCGTTTTCCGCACCGCTTTTATTTTTTACAAGTGCCTTAGACGAAACAAATACTTAAAAATACAGGGCGTAACAGAAAGGGATGTACAAGCCGAATCAGGGTTGTTAGAAACATCATTCTGAACAACTTTCACTATGGGACCAACTTGATCAGAGCAACTTTATTTTTATTAACTCAGTACATTTCGGGCCTAGCGCTCAGCTGATCTGTATGGTGGTCTTTACACCCCTTTCTGTTACACCCTGTATGTAATTGATTAATTCCTAAATTTTTATGTAGCTGTGATTTAAATCATTGAAATATGAACTATAACTGCTTGAATTTTGTGCTTTTATGCCATAATATAGTAGACAAAATCAACGTGTTCTCATATGATTTGATGGATGAGGTGACGACTGTCAGTTAACTCAACAATCCGTATCCTCTACAGCCGACATCGGTATAGTCTCGTTTTAACTTCCCTTTGTACTCGTTCTAATTGAATTCTGCGTGATTTATTATTGGTCTGATGATGTATCATTTTTTCGCACAGCCCTCATAGGTTGAGGGTTAAAGGGGATATTATTGCTACAAATGCTCGCATCCGCGCTTTTTAACTGCTGTGCCATTACGCCCCTACTTCCCCTATTTTTGGTATTTTGTGTTTTTTTGAGATTTATGGAGTATCGGATGTTGGTTATAGTAATTTTAGATGAAATCTAAGCAAAGTAATTGCAAAACCGTCTCCCTGTTCACACAGAAAGGTAGTTAAAATGATACACTTTATACCTATACTTTCACAGGTTTAAACGTTCTTATTAAAATGATTGATGCTTGCTCCCTGTTTCAGTCGAATTCCCATAGTTTTGAACAACTAAAATGGTAGTGTGTGTTTAAATAAAAAAAAATATTCTTCACTTATTACAAGGTCTAAATCTATTAACGCAAAATGAGAAACTACCTTTGTTAAGGGACATCGTTCTGAGATTATCTCCTTACAAATCAGCTGAGGCCAAAATGTACTGGGAAGTGAAAAATAAATAAAAAAAAAGATAAAATCGGTTTCATAATGAATATTGCTCAGAATGATGTCCCTGACAAAGAAGTTTCTCATTTTGCGTTAATTCATTTACACCTTGTATTTAGAAAATTATCTATATACTTAAGTTTGGATGAAAATTTATTTAATCGTTTAACTTATCGTTACTGTAAATGTCAACCTAATTAACCGGACCGGTTTGTGTCGCCTATATCCTTGAGGATAGTGTACTCGCGAGCTTCCATACAAAAAGCGGTAACGTTTTCCACCTCTTAAACCTTGTCCGATTTTCACATTTTTTTACATGTTTGAGATACTATGGAAAACTATGCTCGTACGTTATGATTTTTTTGAAATAATGTATATTTTAGGAAATATAAGAACTTTTAACCCAGTCCATATAAAAATATAAGTTCCAATATTAAAAAAAAAAAAAAAACAAAACGTACGAGCATAGTTTTCCATATCTCAAACACGTAAAAAACTTGTGAAAATCGGACAAGGTTTAAGGGGTGGAAAACGTTACCGCTTTTTGTATGGAAGCTCGCGAGTACACTATCCTCTTAGGAGACTATACCGGTTAAAAAAAGGCAAAATATCTGGATCGCGAATGTCGTGTCATACAATGGTATTAACATTTTATCCAGGTGCAGTAAAGTATTAGTGCAGTACATCAACCAGACCTATAGTTATACTATTATAGGTAGCACTTTCATTAGAGCACTTCATCAGGCGAGTGTGGGTTCAGTCGCGTACACATTGAGGTGTATGCCTTCTGTATTTTGTACTGTCCTTATGACATGTGTCCTAAGGGCGTAAATCGTACTGAAATGGTGTAGGTTAAAATGAAATCGCGCTTTTCAGTGTGAACACATTGTCACTGCATGACTTTTGTTGTACTTCCGAGTTTGATGTTAGTATGGATACTGCTGATATTTATCTAAAAGTATGTTAAATGTTAAGAAACTTTAAAATACTGATTCCTGGACAAAATTAAACAACAAACCTATCGCTTTAGGAAAATTAAACAATAAATAAATCAATCGACCACCATCCAAAGATAGGATTCGGTCGAAATTAGTTAAAGTTAAACTCGATTAGGTAAGATCAGGTAAAGTATATATACAGGGTGACATTGAATTAGCTGACCGAATTCAGGGTTATTTAATATACATTTCGAACGTTGTTAAAACACCGTTATGAAGTGGATTACTTGAAATAGAAAAAATACAACAAAAAGATAATTATTATTGAATCTCTTGAATAAATCCATCCATCTTGCTGTCAAAGTCATTAAACAAGTACAATTCTACATCTACAATTTGTATACGTTGAAACGTATAAACTATAGAGAAAGCGAAAAGTAAATATCAAATTACTGCAGTTAGAAAGAGAAAGGACTAATTGTGGAGTCCACGTGGACGGATGTATTTTTTGTGTAAATATTTATAATTGAAGTGTTATTTATTTTTGGTACCTCCACATATTCTACATTAGTGAATGAGACTCCTACAAACAATGCAAAAAATACTGAAGAATCATCCAGAACGCAATCCTCACCCATCTATCGCAACACCGCGGCTCACCCGCTAGGGTTATCACAAAGCGCAGTTTACGCGCCACTGGTCACCGACAAAACCATGCACATGGACGCGACACCCTTAGTGTCACGGTTCCGTATGTGCTGAGGGAGCCCTGTGAGGTCTGCATCCGTATTTGTGCCGACCCTAATACAGGAGTCAGGGATCAGGGTTGGCGAGGATGATTTTAGTTTTCTTGGTTTTTTTTGTGGAATTTTTTATATAGGTTGTTTGTAACAGAAACATACTTTTACCTTTTATGCCAAGCGGTCGATTCGATTGAATTTTGACTACGCCGCGCCTCTTTGTAACATCTTGTCATCATATTTTAAGGGGTTTTTAGGAACGAAGGTCTATCTAAGCAACTTTCTCTATAAAATTGCTTCTCCAAGACAAATCCGCTGACCGTTCGTCTGATCCGGGCTAAAACATATGGAGGAACGAAAAATAAAGTTGCTCTGATCAAATCGGTGTCATAGTCAAAGTTGTTCAGAATGATGTCCTTGACGACCCCTTAAAATATGACTACACCTTTCTGTTATATCCTGTAGAAACAAGAAAATATACAATAGAAAAGCGAATGAGTCCACCGGCGTAGTTACTGCAACATTTATTTATGATTTTATATACTGTAAATTTAGTAAACAGTTTTATATTTGTAGGGCTGGAATCTATCACTAAGTACCTACCCAATGTTACGTTTTGACGCCCATGTCATGACGACTGACAGGGAGATATAGCTTGTTCTTGTTACTATATAAAGCCTATTTTCTTATGTAATTTCTTATGTGTTAAAAACAGTGACAACCCTATCGGCCTCCCCGGGAGGTCCATGTAAGCATGGTGCCTGATATGACGCCTTTGACCGTTAGCTGACTTTTGTTTTGCTTTGCTTTTAATTATCATGATTAGGATGTTTTATGTATATGAGGATGGTAGAAGTCCGTGTCCGCTTTTGTGTTTATTTTGAGGGTTCGTTTACGTGATATCTTTGAGGTGAAACCACTCTGCATGATAATGAGTATACGATAAATGTAGACAGGTACTGAATATGTAGAAACTGAAATGAAATATTAAATTAGTGTAAAATATCTGAATGTATGCTTTAAAAGTTTACGAGGTACGGGGGAATTTCTTGCCCTTCTTTGCAAGCCCACAACATCCGAACAGGCGGTAGTATACACAAAATATTACTATCATATTTAAACGTTGAATAAGCAATCTGTATGATTTTATGGTCACAAAACAATTTGAACTCTAAACTCTACTAAAAACTAATAAAATAAGATATCAAGTATTATTTGAAATATAATTTTCCTACATGTCATGATTAATAAATACATTGAAACAAATGGGCTCTCATTTCAAGGAAATCGACATAATTATAGTGTAACCGACATTGAATCGTACATGGTTAGAATTAATGGTTTGTGACCAGCCCACCATCACCCCACGTCATGGGTGACTGGTCGTCTTGATGTTGGTGATAAAAGTACATAAGGTAGAGGTTAAGTATATAAAACACATACATATACAGAGTACATAATTGTTGACAATGTCAGATACGCAGTAAAAGATGTAGAGTTTCTGAAACCACATACATGTACAGAGTACATAACAGTAGGCAATATCAGATATGCAATAAAAGGTAGTTTCTGAAAACTCTTCCACTCGTATACTTGGTAGGTAGTTCCCTCCACCCGATTTAACCTCAACTAACCTAACTAAAGTGATTGTTGGCAAATATTGGATTCCAATTAAAGTGAGAATGCTTTACCATAAAACTAAATTAAGGGCGGGCCCTAGGCAATCAGAACTTAGAACTTCATCCTTAACTTATTTTTAGAGGAAATTAAATAAAACAGGTAAAGGTAAAAAGCCAAGCTAAGCCAGTTTAACTGAGGAACATACTGTGCCATTTTTATAATGATTAGATAAATAATGATTGATTTGATTTGATTTTTAAAGATCTTTATTAAAACATTTAAATACAGACTTAGATACCTAGTGTACATTTTGATTAGATAAATAATAAGAACACCAATTCAGATGCGGTGCGAAATTGTAAAATAAAACATTGTGACAGATAGATTTTCTGGCAAATTCAGGAGGCTTTTCTATCGAGCAAATCAATCGTGATAAATATAAACAAGCTAGTGAACAAAACGTACAGCAATAATACTCATTATTCCGAGCGATTTGTGTTTTGCTAAAGGCTGTTTTTGCCTAGGGCGCCGTCTTAAGTAAATAAAACACATACATACACAGAGTACATAGGTAACTGTTGACAATATCAGGACATGCAGTAAAAGATGTAGGGTTTCTGAAACCACATATATGTACAGAGTACTTACATAACCGTAGGCAATGTCAGATATGCAATAAAAGGTATAGAGCAGGGAGCACTTATATAGTCTCTGGTGTAAAGTTTCCGAAAACTCTTCCACCTGTCTACTTGGTAGGTAGTTCCCTCCACCCGATTTACCCTCAACTAACCTAACTAAAGTGATTGATGCCAAATATTCAAAGATTCAAATTAAAGTGAGGTTGCTTTACCATAAAACTAAATTAAGGAAGTCTGGGAAACGACTGCATAAGGTGTTCTTAGTCTGAACTAATGAAAATCACAAATATATATTTTAAACAATAACTCTATGCTTGTTTTTACTTTTAGACTGGGAAAATTAAATCTTGAGCAACTGCCGGGATTTAAGTTACATTCATTTACATAACAAACACAAAATAGCACTGTTTGAAACAAAAAGGAAACGCCAATTGACACATCAATAAAACAAAAACAAATATAAATAATCCCTTATCGCCCGGCGTCAGCTGAAGGGAATTAGGCTGGGTTCACGTATATTACAACTGGCATAATAAAAACCCTATAAAGCTATAAACGGCGTATCTCCTGCGGCTAACCTAATGACGTCATTTACAATGGCGATGGCGGTTTAAACAAATAGTGGGATGTGCGAACGCGTCTTAACTTTTTTCAAGGAATCTTACACTCTGCTGCTGCAACAAGATGTTTTGAAACCTAAATTATAATACTTTTATCCATAAATCATCATAACAAATGGACATAACCACATGCTTCTTAATTAAAATCGTCAATATTCAACCTGTTAGACTACGTTGGTCCTAATGACTTTAACCCTTTTCTTTGTTATCTGTTGTGGGAGTACGTATTTTTTGTGTTTAATCCAATAGGTATTTAATTTTTCAATGTGAAACAAGTTAAATCAAAAAGAAAGTTACAAATTGGAATACATTGATGGACGTGGACTGTGGAATTATTAGAATGTTTTCCATTAACTCTTTGGCGTTTGCTTTTTTGGAATTAAGTCTTAAATTGTATTACCTAGTTATGGTCCTATCTAACTAAACAAAGGTACATTTAACTAATTGTGGTCCTGTCATTACACAAAAGAATAAGATGAGAATAATAATGCTCAGAACACATTGACCCACCCTTCTATGTATTGCAAAACCGTGCGGTCGTATGCCAACCTCAAACCTCAAGAATGCAGATGCAATTTTTTTATCATAACCTTTTTGTACGATCCCAACTATGTTTGTACTAAAATGGTAGAAAACTACAGATAAACGACTTATGAGACTACAAGGGAAGTTCGTGCAAGCCTGTGTATTTTGTTTCCATTTTCAAGCGATATAGGAAATACTTCGCGGCAAGCCGACACCGCACGCTGTGGACTAGTGCTGATAGTACAGGAGCTGTGATGATTTTTTGTGGTGCATTTTAGGTCAATCTGTGTAAAAAGACAGGACAGGATAGGGCAAGACACAGGTTGACTCAATGTGGAACGAATGGTCGATAAAACTACGAGATGGTGACTGGAAAGTGCGAGTCGGGTAGGACACTACAATTTCGCGAAGAATATCATGGAACGGAGGAGGTCTGTTATGGTTAGGTATACCCAGTACCCACACAGAACACATGTTCGGGTTTATGTCCATATCATATCTATGCAATGCTTTAGCTGTAGATATATGTTTTTGCAGGTTATTTGGAGCATAGAGGGAAAACAATCTTGGTGAGTAGGTGTGGTTGTACTGAACATCATTTTGCTTGAAATTCAGTCAGCCGCACAGTGGTTGGGTGATATGAATTTAAAGGTGTCTCTAGAACCTTCCTTTCCCATCAGCTCCCGGCGCAACACATTGCTGTCTCAGCTCGCGATCCTATCAGCGGCGCCAATTGCCCGTGCCAAATGCCACTTCCCATCCACCCGCACCCCTGCCCCCCTCTGCACCGCGTGGCGATACCTCACCCCCGCCGACGCCCTACGAGGCTGCTCCAGCGTTATCGCAGACGTGGAAAGCGTGATTGACTGCTTCCGCTGATGTTTTATTTTTGAGTGTTTTGGTGTATACTTCGCGTTCTCGTCAAGTTACATCTTTTGGACTTAGTGCTGTTTATGTGAGACGATCAGACTGCTATGCTGAAACTTAAACGCAAAAGTCTTTAGGAGATTTAATGCAAATACTGTGTTCGTCTAGTATCATTCTTGATATGAGCGAACGTCAAAAATTAAGCTATTCCACGTGCTTATTTTCGCAGTTTAACGTTTGCTGTTGTTAAGTTTATTTATAACATGCATACTAAATAAAACCCATATGAAATGTTAGTAGGGCACTAACGAGTGTTATTCCTCAGTTGAACCGTTGCACACACTATAATTCCTAACAAAAAAAATGTAAGACGGGTTAAAATGGGCGCGTCAGTTAAAGAAACAATCGATTATCGTTTCAAGGGTTAATTGCCACGTTTAAAACTAAACGTCGGTTCCATCGGGCCGCAGCCTAATGGCACTATAAAGTCGAAATTATACGCTTCGGTAGTTCAGACAACTGTTACTCTGTGATACATTATTATTCGATTGTGCATAACAAATTCCAAAACTCGCATATTTCAGTTGTCGCCCCATTAAGAGTTTTTCTTATGAGTAGATTGGTTAGAAATTAGAATATTATACCGATCTCAACATTAATGTTTTGATCACCACTTACGAAGTAAACTCAGAATGATACGAGTTTATTATATTTTGTGGTACGGCTCGGTTTTCAAACACCCACTCGTGTTTTAATACCCTTCATTATGCAACAGTTTCATAAACTACTATTCTATTTTGACAAGTATTTTTTTATTTTTAGGCAATGTTAATATTTTCTATATCAAAAGAATGGATGAACTTGAGAACAAACCAATGCAGCTGTCCACTTAATAGCTTCCCTATTAAGTTGACACATTAAGTTCCCTATTCCCTTAAAAATAATAATAAAATATGTCAGATCGAGTAATTAATAACTAAATAATCAACTATACAAACAAACCGCCCCAAGAGCCGCCCGGACCAAAGGTACCCATAACGCTGGCTGCGTTACCGCGCTGCACGGGGCGATCGAAATCCTCTGGACCAGGAAAGCCCCGGAGCGGTTGTCAAAACCTCGGTCCTTCAAACGACGCCCGATGTCCCTGATGAAGGCCCTACCCTCAGAACCCCAGTGGTCTCGACGGCCAAAGGAACAAACAAACTATTACAACTATTTTGACTGTTTTCATAAGTCCAGCTAAACGCTAGATATAACCCTAGATTGTACCCTCCTTCGCACTATTGAATTGTCGATAAAAAGTGTTCGAAGTAATGAGTTTAGAACAAAAATGTTTCGATTTGACGTAGGGAACCCCTATAGGGACATACATACCCTCTACCACCCATTCCCACTTAAGAACTTTACCAAAACCCCAGTCTACGATCGCAGCACGAACTATTGCTTCGACGCAATGTCGTAAAGAAAGGATCTCATTACAGGAACCGATCAGCCAAGTGATCCACAGACTGAGAGCGCCAAACCGCGCCCCAGATACCCCACTTTATAGCTCCAGCGCGATAAAAACGAATCGCTGCTGTCGGGAAAAATGTGGCGCGGAGTATTTTTCGTTGATCTTTGGGAGCTGATTAAATTCGGCTCCTACAGTATCGGAAAATAAGTCCAATGACCTTGAAAGGTGTTGGAACTGCATAAAGTCTCCATATTTCGAACGAAAAAACAGTACTTTAATTTTCATTTTCTTTTCATTCGTTTACTTTATTGCAAAAGAATATAAAAAACACGTAACATTTAGAGAAATAAATGTACAAAGGCGAACTTATCTCTAAAAAAGATTTCTTCCAAGGAGAACCCTTTCATTATATAATTTTTCCTTTCACGCCTGGTTTGCTGGAAGAGATCTCTTTTTAATGATAAGCTCGCCTTTGTACATGTGTTTTCTTTTAATGTTTAAATTATTGTGTGCAATAAAGAATTGTGAATTGTGAGATTCATCTACAATGAACTAAAAAGTAAATAAAAGCTCTTTTACTTATTTATTCAGTAACGTAAGTTAGACTATGATGAATTGATTGATGCACCTGGGTTTTTAATATAATCATATTGTAGTCAAATTGGTACTTAGTTACGCTAGTTAGGCACTCTGCGCAAGAGTTGAACATAACACTTTTCGCTCTTGGTTAAACAGGCTAAAAAAGTCTGTTTATTATAATTTACTTTACAGTGTACTTTGGGGCGATATGCTAATATTTTGGTAGGTATTTCAGAGTCTCTACTTGAGAAATTTTAAACATCACACAAGCTATCTCGCATTGAAACAACAATTATTCTAAACATTTGTGCAAGTTTTAGTTACTAACTTGTTCCTGTTGCAGTTTTAGTTTTGGTCGTGTTTCCAATAATCCCAATTTCATTCTGTAGGAATAGATGCAAATATCAGGCAATTGAAGAAATATTCAGTTACAGAATTGAACAGATCGGATCGAGCCTGCAAAAAGTATGCATTCAACAATCGGCAAACTAAAATCGGGGTGAAAGTGCATCGGACGCACGCAGCTCGCTATAACGAATAGAAAACTAAAGTCAGATTTTCCAGCGGTTTGTTATAAAATCGAGCAAAAAACCTGGATGATTCGTCCTCCGCCCACAGTGCGGTGCTATGACGTAATAGCTGCGATAACAAAACTAGCTCAGATCGGGGGGAGCGGAAAATGTCCTACTGTGCACCGCTTCCATCTAAGGGTGAAGCCAGATGAGAGTAATTTTGTGAGTCGTGAGTCGCAGAATTTCGGTCGCGTGATTTCTGCTGCATTCGGTTTCATACAAAACTCCTGTTTCGTTCACGCGGGCATTATCAGCAAAATAAGTTGTAGTTTAGTATGAAACCGAATTACGCGACCAAAATTCTGCAACTTACGACTTAAAAAAATTACGCTCGTATGACTTCACCCTGAAATTACGAGTTTCAGCATCATCAAAATAAGTCACTTGATTTTAACATTATTTCAACTATACGTTCAGTTCCGTGATCGTTGTAAAGTTGATGCGAAGAATATTGGGAATAAGAGTAAATCAAAAATATTCCTAAAAACGATTTAAAGCTTCCGTTCCCGAAATCTCGCAAAAAAAAATAATTCTCGCTGATTTACCAATAATGCGTACATCCGACATCTCACACCAAAGTTATACTACCCCGCTAACAATGAGATTCAATCCTAATCCCTTATAATAAAGCTCAGGTCGTCTCGGTAGAAACAATTTGGTCGGTAGTCTGGCTAATTCACGTCAGCTATGATGTGTCCGCTTCACAGCATCGTTGCACAACACTGATATGCGTAAATCTGTCACTTTCTGACGAAGGTCACACTGAGGACCAGACGGACCGGACACGTGCCTCGCTTTTTTTTAGAAGAAAACACGCTGTTAGGCTGATTTTAACGTTTTTAGGGTTCCGATCCTCAAAAGGAAAAAAAAGGAACCCTTATATTATAGGATCACTTTGTTGTCCGTCCGTCGGTCCGTCCGTCCGTCCGTCCGTCCGTCCGTCTGTGCGTCAAGACCTTTTATATCGAGAACGCGTGGACGTATCAAACTGAAATTTATATCAATTGTCTGTAGTCGCATATAGCTGTGAAAAAACTAACCTTCTAGGTGAACGCAATCGAACGCTACGATCGATGCTGTAAAATTGTTAGATTTTCATAGTAATCGCAATGAACCCAAAACCTATAGGGTACTTCCCGTAGGCCTACAATCATGAAATTTGGCATAAAGCAAGGTCTTATAGCACAAGTAAAGGGAAAAATCTAAAAACTGCAAATTTCTGTCTTTCTACAAAAATATTCAATTTGGTTTACATGGATGACATCATACTTGAGTTTTTTATGTGAAAACCTAATTACACGTGTTACGCTCTCTAAGTATGTTTGGAACCCTTGGTGCGCGAGTCCTACTCGCACTTGACCGTTTATTTTGTTATCGCTTTAATTATGTCCAATGGCAGCTTACTTATTTTATAGAACTGGTAAATTAATCTACCTATTCCGTATTTTTTAACGTTTGTCACATTTGTGACTATTTAGTCAAATTAAGCATAGCTGACGACCTTTGTGGCGCAGCGGTTGCGCATCTGCCTACCATGCGAGAGATCCCGGGTTCGAAAAATCGACACGTTTAGATAATGTTAGATACTCTTACTTCTGGTTTTCCAACGCAACGTACTTATTACCAGAACAAGAATTGCATGTCAGGAGATACTTTACTGACCAACTTTCGGAGGGGCGGTATTGTAAATCAGTTTTCGCTTGACATCTCAATACAAATCTCTGGAGAGCAGCTGTACTCAATGCATTCACAGAAATTATCGACAACAAAATCTAAATCCCAACACCATAGCTAATTATATCCAGCATGTAATAGCGTGTCAGAAATGTTGTATTGTTCAATAGGATGTATTGTTCGCTCCCGTATTACTAACCTACTTTTGGGGATTTTTTCGCCAAAAAAAGTTCCTGAGATATCACGCTTTTTTGGCTTTGAATGCCAGTTATATTTTCTTTTGTTGCACCGGCGTATTAGCTGGCCGTGTTTAGTTTCTTTGCTACCCTCAGAATTTGATACGCTTGCTTAGTATCGGTGCCGGAGGTATTGTATTGTAATGCCCGTTCGTCTGGTTACCCTGGCTTGTTATTGAAGTTTGATACTTCACTGATCTCTATCTAGATAAACACAACTTCTATGTACACCTCGACGTACTAAATCAATGAACCACAATTTATTACATTTTATACACGTATATTTCAAGTTCACGTATCATTCAGATAAATTCATAATAATAATTCATAATTATTTCTTTAATGCACGGAAAACAAGATTACTATATATAAATATAGCAAGCACCAAGGGAACTAACACTAGCACAAACTACTTACAGTAGCCTCAAAAGTAATAACAAAAATTTGATAGGTCAGTACCGAGGCTACCGAGGCTACCCGGTATCGATTCAACTCCATCGCACTCGATTCCGGTACTCCAGTGTTGTTTATTTGGTCCCGACGCCGCCGATGTAGGTTTCAGTCAGGTTGCGGTATGGCGGTTGCTAGTTCGGTATCGAATTGACGGCCGCTAGATTTAGGTTCGCCTGGTTTGTGAACTACTGGTACTGGAGTGGTTTCTTTTTGGATGCAAGTTCAGTTTTGTGATGAAAATATAACTAAACATCATTGCGCTTATATAATATGTGCTACTCCTTGTCACGCATAATTAAGTAGCTATCGAATTTATTATGTAGAGAATGAGAAAAAAACCGCTTTGTTTGTGTTAGCTTGTATACTCACGACATACTTAAGTGTGTGTATTGTTTATAAAATTATTTAATTCCATCCACAGTTCTATCCAAACATTAGCGAAAACCAAACGTATTCAAATATAACAGGGCTCATGTTTGTGGCCTCCACACTACCTGCAGCGATAATAATTTAATAACCTGGGATAAATCTATTAAATTGCTGGTGGTACCTTTATGACAAACAAGGCTCTAATGAATAGCAGGGTCAACGCGGATAGCGCCGGTAATTCAGTTATGAGACAGGCAGCCATTTGCTTTTGTTTTAAAAATAAAACATTTTTGGCCAAATTTTGAATATCGAATTTAGTGGTTTGTATTTTATTTTACCCGAAAATGGTTTACAGTGGCCAGATGTAGCTTTATTATGAAATGGTTCTTGAAGACGATACTTCGTGTTGAGTAACAAAATTAAGTAGATATCTGAGTGTACAATTTTATACTTAATTTTGCATGGTAATTTAAGTAACAAACCACTCGCACTCGCAAAAAATCGCAGTATAGATTTTCGCATTGTCAATCGATTCACACACTTGGTAACAATGTAGGTAGCACGAACGACGAATTTATTTATAAAATATGTTCGTGCGCACAGTAAGCTACACCTACACTCGTAGCTCCATTCTATATGAATCAGTAGGTATTTGTCCACTGTTTCACGAGTTCAACCGGTCATTGTAATTCACTGACAGACGCATATAAAAGAGTATGGTACAGACCAGTGGAACATATAGAGCAAGTAAGGGAAACAAATTTTTATATGATATGGAAATAATCAGTCGTTTTATCCGCAATAGGTAAGTACAAAGCGTCACGCTTTTTCCCAAACGGAGTGGAAGAGAAACAAATAGCCGTTCGTTTAGCCAATTTCCTTATTTTGCCCATAAAAAAAACTATTTATATATCTATTTATTCGTATGGGAGAAGTCGTCGAGTCGCTCTTATAAAAATAATCTTGAAGTCTGCAGCTGCTTCGTATAATATCACGGAGACCCCACAGACCTCTTCACTCTAACTGACCAAAACTATGAAGATAATGAATGTATTATATTACGATGTTTTCAATCACCGTTAGAGCATCCGTATAGTACATAGTAGGTTTTCAAATTATCAATAGATCCGCATCGGGATTCGACTTTGAAACTCTAGCTTTAGTGAACATTTAACCTCCAGACCTCTTTCTAGTTCATACTTTTACTGAATGAAAATATTAGGTGCCTTCTGGCATGCTAACAGAGATTGTATAATTCCATCACCATTATCATTCTCTATCAGCCCACATAAAGTCTTCCACAGCAACCTTTTGGCTGATGAGTTAGACGTTCACATGCAGGGGGATGCCACATTTGCAACTTAATGCAACGTACCTGTTATTAATACCGACCTTTCATTCCTTAAGACAGCAAGATCATTGGAAAGCTCTAGACCAATTGCATATTTGCTACTAATAAAAATAAAATATCTACAGTTGTTCAATTCGACTCTTCAGCATTTTGTGCTCTCATGCATGACACGCCCGCCCGGTGGAAGGTAATTATGCATGGGCGCTTTTTAGCGCGTCCACTATCAAATAATAAAACCCGATCCGCAACTAATGATATATATCATGTAAAACCGTACATAGGTGGAGCGTTATGAAAAGTAGTTGCTCTTACATAACCGATAAATGAAACTGGTTTTAAGTGATTCTCGCTATTCCTAGTGACGTGTGATCTATTGTGTGTGTATGATGTGTTTGCAACTGCAATACTAAACACTAAACAACTGGATAGATAGATAACAACTATGAACTAACGATTCCTATTGTGAAAGCAATTAAATAATCTCACGAGATTATTTAATTGTTTGTTACATGTAATAATTTATTTGGTCGTTCAGACATGTGGTTAGTGATAAACTGATAAGTTTAAAATACTTGTTTCCTTTCGTATGCGTTTCTTACTATTCTATGTAGCCTAATGAACCCTTTGAAGTAAGTAGTGTAATATGGTTTTTTAGAACTCGCAGCGGAACTCTTAAAAAGCCGCGTGCCATCTGTCGGCATTCGAGGCAACTAGGAGCTTTCCTGTAAGCTTCTATGTGAGCTTTTAGTCACGTGCGCCGGGGTAAGGCGGCGCCACTTGTATTTTTTTTGGAAAACTCGCAATCATGGTTAAATAATTCAACATGTCGGCTATAGGTGTAATAGAGCACTTACAATACAAATAATTGTTTGAAAACTATTTAAATAATGTTTTGAGACTATGATCGTGATACTAAATTGTAATGTTAGGACTGTTAGTTAGGACTTTAATAGCTTAATTGGAACTCTCTAACTAAACCATGTTTCATCGCGGTGACCCTGTTTTTTGACCTTAACGTTGTCACTGTATTTATTCAGTTGCCCGCGGACGGTGGCCGGAACTATAAATTGTGAAACTAAAACGCGAAGAAGGTTCGTTGGTGGGCCGTGGTTGTGGTGTCGGGTTCACTTCCCGGTCGGGGCGGCGGCGGCGGCGGCGTCGGGTCCGGTGGGCGTGGGCGGGGCGGGCGGGTTATTTTTGGTAGTGGTGTGAAAGTTTTTTATTTTGTCCATCATAGCTTGTACGATGACAGTTTCACACTTTGACATTACTAGACCTGGGGATAAGGTTGATAACATAATCATGACATAATAGCATCACGCCTTTTCCCATTAGGTCGATAATTATAAATTTATCGATTGTCCAACTTAAGTTACTGAAAGTTTGAAACAAATCAAACAAAAGGAAGTTATAACACGTTTTTATTTTCTTGAAATGGCTCACAGCCCAAATTATCATCATCAAAGTATGATTCGGACTCACTGAAGGTTCTTCTCGCACTATTAAATTATCATATTTTTTTTAAATCAAGATTGATAACTTGTGTCACTATTTGCCAATAAAGTATGATAATTGTCTCTATACATTTCACCGTCACAAAATACGGTACTTCATAGACGTGTTTTGCGATGACAGCTGTCATGGATCAAGCTATGATGGACAAAGTATAGGTAGAGTAGTGTAGTCAGAATAGATAGACTGTAACTTAAGTAGGTAGGCACAGTAAGATACTAAATGCACGTAATTATAATTACCCAGCCCAGCTTATTCTAAATATTTCAACAGATACTCTCTCTGACTGAATAGTATTGAAAAGTTTATTTTTCTGATGCACAGAACTCCCTACTCGGTTATCAAACAGAGCAATCAAATCCCTGTCATCCGCACGACAGTCATTTGTCCGGCTCCGGCCCGGAACGGCAATACATTCGTCCGGTCTGAATCTCCGGAATCATTTCATATTTTCGTGGGTCCATCGCTGTCGGACCGTGGCCCGTGATGCCGTGAGATACTCACGTGGGACCACCCTTTTCAGACTAACGTAAGGGGTTGTTCTAATTTGGTGACTACATTCAATTTACAACAAATGGTATCTTCTGCTATCATCAATCCTCAATACGCACTTAGATTTAATGCTGTAACTGGTTTGTGACGTTTGTTAATACTTATAGTATTAGTATTAGTATTAGTATAATATTATAGTGTCTGTGCTTATGGTCAATAATTCAATAGGAAAAAATATATGTATATCAGAAAGCGAAATATTTTATCAATTTTTGTTAGTTTAACTGGTTTAACTGAGTTTGTGACCTTTTCCATGTTGCATTTATTTTGATCGCTTCCCCCGGCCACCATCGCAGTAATGTCATCAAAGATGAGCAGCCCAACCGCGGATCTCCTAATCCTAAAGTAATGGCAGGCAAACGCGAAATAGCACGTGTAACAATGATGATGATGTACCCCCTTCCCCTCCCCCCTGCTGACCCCCCACCTGGCTGAAGAGTTAGCATTACAAACGTAATCGTCAGGTTTAATGGGGCGTGCAGAATAAACTGTGCCCACAACGGTTCATGTTGTTTCGGTCAAAATTGCTCGTTTTGGATTGCTGCTCGCCGGTTCATAACTGAGATGGATGTCCGGCGGGATGTAACTGAAGGGTACTTTGTTTAGGCAATTCACGTGATTCAGATGTTTGTTTTAGTGGGTGTATAATGTATGTGTTATTTATATATCTTGGGTACAGTAACGATCAAGTGGGCCTTTACCTGGACGTGGATATCGAATGCTGACGCATGTTTAGTAAGTGGGTATGTGATTATATGAAATATCGATATTTTGTGATGTTGCTCTCGAGAAATTTCTTTCAGAGCTAGGACTTCGGCCCCCCACCGGTTAGGAAGCAGGGCGGTTTCAACGTGGCCCCGCTGGTATTGTAATACAAGAAACTCTGTGAAGCACATGTCATCGTGAAAATACGAGAACACCAAAAATCTATCGTCTTGTTTTTGTAGCCACTCGTGTCTCAGATTATTCAGCTTTGCACGGTGAAGCCAGAGTCAACAATGTTATCAACGCACACGCCGACCAAGCCATTGCACCACTTCGCTTAAAAAAACACCGGTGGTTGGTTCAGAAATTTTTTGAACATAGGTTCCGTAGATAATATTCAATTCATGTTTTGAAATTACTCTTTAGAGTAGTGCAGCATGGACCGGGAGCTGGATACATCATCACATACACAGAAGAATGCTTTTCAATCGATTGTTCTGTATCGATTGCTCCCAAGGGCACAAATGCCGTATTCGGCTTGTTGGCAGCCCCTATTTTGTTTGGAGACTGACTGCAAAATAAGGCATTTTGCGCCATTGGGAGAAATAGATACACTATTGTTATTCGAGATACCATTAGGAAGCTCAAAGACCTAATGATTCGCGAACGGTTTTTGCTAAATACCACCGGTACCCTACAGCATGCAATTCTGTTTTGCACGTGGATCCTGTCTGTGACCATTTCCGGAATGCAGATAATATTGATCACGTATCAAAGGGTCCTTTCTTTTACAGTTTTTTCTCCTCAAGGGTCGCCCTCCCGTGGCCTTTGGTGCCAAGCCGTCTGGCGATGTCGGTGACTTTTTTTACTGCTGTCATGTTGTTTTTATTTGGTCACGGAGCCGCCGTGCAGGAAATAAGCCAAATTATTGCGTAACTTTATTCCTCGGCCTTAATATTTACGTTTATCCATTATGTTTGTCATTATTTTTACCTACCCAGTGTCATATAATGATTCAACAACGACTACTAACTAAAGGTTTTTGTTTGTGAACTCAAATTTTAAATCGGTTTAATGGTTTATTCAATGACTCTTAGTATGAAGAATGGAACAGGCGTTTATTCAAGCGTCACAATACACACGTTACCTTGTTACGAAGTAGCCTCTAATACCATTTAAATTCTAGGATAGCCTAAAATCTCCTAATTTATAAGATAATTTACCTAATTTAGGCATCCTCATGTCCCAACCTCCACCCGACAGAGATATAAATCTAAACACAGAGATATGATCCCTTGAGAAGATATTGCGTCGACGCTCACAAAATTTGACGTATGCATGTAATGAAATTGCGTGTGTATTTATTAAGTTAATTAAGACTGTCTTGACGAAGGGCTCGAGGCCCATTGAGTATATTGTCTGCTGCGCCTGTATTAATATATAGACCTGTGCCTGTAGACAATGTTAAACGCTAAGGATAGCGAAACAAAACGATAACTTTTTATGTGTGCGATTTGACATTTGAAATCGCTACGTGACGTCACCTTAGCGAAGCCAAATGTCAAATCGCATACATAAAAAGTTATCGTTCAATTCTCTAGCGTTAGCGTTTAACTTTGTCTAGGGGGGCTGTAAAGTAGGTTCCTTTGATATTTCAGTCAAAAGGTCATGATGTTGCATGACCAGATATCCGATATTATGATGTCATCGCCAAGCCTATGAGTTTCTGAAACACAAATAAGTAGC
The DNA here is from genome assembly GCA_963457715.1 of Argyresthia albistria. Lineage (NCBI taxonomy): Eukaryota > Metazoa > Arthropoda > Insecta > Lepidoptera > Argyresthiidae > Argyresthia > Argyresthia albistria. The sequence goes on along the minus strand of OY735268.1, from coordinate 7,801,679 downwards.
ACGATATTGATGATTTTAGGGTAAATCATACTTACCAGATATCAGATATTATAATGTCATCGTCAAGCCTATGAGTTTCTGAAACACAAATAAGCACAAATAAGCACTCAAGGACATTTCATCTTATTCACGATGATAATGTTTTTAATTAATTTGTGTACATCTAAAATTTTAATTACCCCTCTTCATTCTACAAGGAGAGTCAGAAGTTGATGCTCATATGAGTATTATAAACAAAATAAGCAAGCTATGTACCCACCAGCCGAATGAGAAGGTTTATTTAATAATTCTACACAATAATGAGACATTATTACGGAAGCTTCACATATTTAACTTTGTAAGAAGAATTACTTCACTCTAATGAAGCGACGAGGGGCTCATTATAATGCAGATATTTGTTTTGTGTTGTGATTTGGGCTTGGTACACACAAGATGATTTAACTGCGATAATATGTATAGTGTTTTTTAATTTTTATTTTATTTTATTTATTTCAGGTCTGCCAACAGACAATACATGTTTTCTTAATATAATTCTTAACAATTTACAATTTAGATGTCTGTCTACTTAAAGGCGAACACAGCCCGCTTATAAAAAAAATAATTATATAACATTAAGTAATTACATAATACCAGATAATTAGTATTATAAACAATTACAAGACAATTCCGCATGGCAAATTAAGTAGGTATACATTTGTTTATTTGAATTAGATAAAGTATAATTAAAATTGAAGAGGGGTTATTTTTTAGGAATTTATTTGAATTGGTTCGATTTGATAAATTAATTGATTAGTTATGTCTGCAATCCACGCATTTCTTTGTTGTTTATAATAATATTTAGTAGTCATGATAAGATAAGTTATAGCAGCTTTTATAAATTCTGGGGTAGCACTAGAAATTAATAATTAAATGACTAAATAATACAATTAATATCACTCTTCACAATAACTGAGGTGTCCAGTAAGATTTCATTGATTACAAACAATTCGTACCTTCTTTGCTCAAGAGATTCATCTCAATTCGGCCGCATTATTTCACTTCTAAGCGCCGCTCCCCCGGCCATACATCACGCGCTGACAAGCAAAATGCTGCTCCAGTAATGAAGACAACACTCCGACAAACTATAATACGCCATCTAAATGCACCCGAAGACAGGCACAAACAATTGAAATAATTATCAGGATAAGCCCCCGATCCCTTGAGGATCTAACCCTTGCGAGCGTCTTGACAGCATCTTATGCAAATCTAGGAAAACTTACACAGCTTCCGGCCTAAACATTTATCCATTAAATGTTAACTTAAAGTCTTGGTAATAGAGTCCAAAACTAATAACAAACTCTTGCGTATTCCCGATAAAGGGTTCAATATGCCAGGCCTTTCCTGCGATCTAATAAGACATTTATCTTATACGTCTTAAGAAAGGGTTTAGGTATTCTAAGAGCCTCTTTTACGATGGATTAAGACGCAATGGCAGTAATGGTTGCTCAATTGCCTAGTTGCTATTGATATGGCAACTTATATTTTGTTTATTTACTCTATTACAGAATTAAGGAATTGCTATTGAACACGGTCTTCTTGAGCGGTAAAATTATTATCATTTTCTAACCGAGGCGAGATCAAAAATCACGCTTGAGCTGAACTTACGTCCTAGATCTTTAAACTACCTACCTGCCTTACAGCTTCATAGGTAGTTCTTTTTAGGGTTCCGTACCCGAAGGGTGCCAAACGGGACCCTATTACTGAGACTTCGCTGTCCGTCTGTCCGTCCGTCCGTCCGTCCGTCCGTCCGTCCGTCCGTCCGTCTGTCCGTCCGTCCGTCCGTCTGTCACCAGGCTGTATCTCATGAACCGTGGTAGCTAGACAGTTGAAATTTTCACAGATGATGTATTTCTGTTGCCGCTATAACAACAAATACTAAAAATCAAAAGAAATTTAATATTAAGGGGGGCTCCCATACAAAAAACGTGATTTTTTTGCTCATTTTTGCTCGATATTGATAATGGTAGCAGGTAGACGCTTAAAATGTTCACAATATATTGAGTATATTATTTACTTAAAAAATAAATAATTAAATTAAAGTTAAATTAATATTTAGGGGGGGCTCCCATACATTTTTTTTGCTGTTTTTTATAGATAATGGCACGGAACCCTTCGTGCGCGAGTCCGACTCGCACTTGGCCGGTTATTTATATTTCATACAAACTTCGGCCCCCTTTTTTGCCCCTTGTGGAGGCACAACGTTGAAAAAAAAAATGAACTTACCTGCGTCCTGGATCTTTAAACTACCTACCTGCCAAATTACAGCTTTATTTTCGGGTAAAAAGTTTCTTCGTATTTTTTATGAAGACCGTAACGACTCGAAAAAAAGGTGCTTCTTTGACTTAAAAAAAGATACGCGTGTAGCACCGTACACGTGTTAGAAGTAAAACTTCTGTAGCTAGATCATTAAGTGGTACCTATACTATACACCTATACCTACCTATACTAAAAGAGATTTAAATTTCCAATTTTGAGATCCAAACTCTGCTTCAAGTTACTTTTAAGTTTCAGACGTCCGATTATTTGAAATTATTTAAACTTGTACTTACTTTTAATACGTCATGTCATTTATTTCCCACCATTCCTTATCTACAATTTGTCGCGCTCGTGGTGATATACTTAACTCATTCAATAGTGTCACTACTATTGTTCTGAGGTCACTACTATTTGCATCTCGCTCAGATTATATACCATCTGACGTCACGTCTTTTAGCCGTCTCGCTCAAATGTATGCATTGCTTTGCTTGTTTTAGAAATCCATATCGACCCGTGTGACATTGATGAAACTCTTTTCTTACAAACTGTATGGATCGCATCGCACAGCTGTCAAACATAAGTTCCGGTTCCAACAAAGAGGTTGAACGAAGTAGTTTTTGGTCACGTCACTGGTTTTGTTTATCCCAGCCAGCGGCGGCGGCGCCATCTTGGCCATACCGGAAATCAAGAACTCGTGGAAGAATGCTTAAAATAATTTTTATTTCTTAACGTTTCATCAGGTTTTTCTCTCACTAATTAACATTCTTTATTGTACGAATGTATTATTATCTTATCTGATTAGTTAAAAACCGTATTGAAAATAGTTGCGGTTTTAAAAGTCTTCAGCCGACCCTGACGTCACCGATTCCAATTTCCGTTACATTTCTTAGCCACTCGTGATAGCACCCGGCTAGCAGCAATTGAAAAGCAAATATATGAATAACCCACAGTTGAGAGGTTAAATAAATTTTACCCCCGTGCCCCAAGAAGTTTTACTTCAAAAAATCCGGATTGAAAACGCTTAAACCAACTTTATGCTACGTTTACTGACACTGTATTAAGTTCATAACATCATTAAAAAAACACGGCCATCGTTGGATGTCTTCCTTTTTTTCTACAACTTTAAAATGTACTGAATTTCTCCATTCGATTCACTCATTTTGACATAAAGAAAAACAAATGAAAAATTGTTGGAAACATTATTTTATTATATTTATGCCTTCTTTGAAATGTAACCTTTTTAATGACATCGAAACCAGCCAGACACTATTAATACATCCAAAGATATTTGGTTACAAATATACACATACAAAATACGAAAAGACTTTTTACCCGACCTATATATCATCGATATTTACAACCTACACCTACATGTATATCAGCTACCCATTAAAACTCTACATATTATCTTCTGTATAAACAAACAGTACACCACTAAATTGATTTCAGAATGATTACCTAATCCCCTAGTAAACAGTAATAAAACGTGCACATTTATAACTCAACTTTACGCCTGAGGAAGTGGTCTCACATCAAATAGAGATCAACGACGCAGTGTCTTCATGGGTGGCTTGGGAGGAGCGGCTTATTCCCATGAGGTTCTACTAAGTACGGATGAAATATAATAGATTGAACTATCCCATTCCATATAATAGCTAGGACTACCCTAATTGGAGTATTGAATTTATGCATTGCTGTGGTTCACCTATACTGTATGGCAAAAGACGTGACATTCTGTTTATTTATAATCATTACCTGATAGCTGCTCATCATTGGTTAAGATTCCAATGTGGAATGTAAACGGTTGAAATTCTTGAAATGAAAGGCGACCCGATTTTGGCTAAACGTACGCCAACACCACACAGTCCTAATACGAGTGAGAACCGATACTGTTGATACCTAGGTAGTTTATTAGGTAGTGATAACAAATCTTACAATACTTGCCCTCCTTTAGCGCGACTATAGAAGGCTTCTAAAAATTATACCAAGTTAAAGATGAAGAGCCCGAACCAAGCGGTCGGTCGGCGGGAAGAACAAAACAGGGGAATGTTCAGAAATAATTCACAAACAAAACAACCGAATCAAAGGCCTTCGAGCTCGGATGCCCACCGATAACAATTATTATTTGGACCCTCACTCGCTTGTAAAGGAGCACGCCGCAAAATATCTAATTGGAATTTCCAATTAGACTTATAAGGCTGGCTCATGAACTAATTGGTTTATTTGAATATTTCTTGTTGGGAGATAGATTGATGTAAGACTTGTAAACTTTAATTTATGTGCTATACTAAAATAAATGATAAGATACATTTACAACCAAGAAATATTGTCATAGAGCCGTTTAAACAGACACTTGAAAGTGAACAACAGTAAGTAATCTAATAAAGTACTTTTAATACACGTAAGGTTAAGTGCAGGTATTCAACTGTATTTTTGATATTTTATGTTTTTTTGAAGTAAAACTTCTTGGGGCACGGGGGTAAAATTTATTTAACCTCTCAACTGTGGGTTATTCATATATTTGCTTTTCAATTCCTACTAGCCGGGTGCTATCACGAGTGGCTAAGAAATGTAACGGAAATTGGAATCGGTGACGTCAGGGTCGGCTGAAGACTTTTAAAACCGCAACTATTTTCAATACGGTTTTTAACTAATCAGATAAGATAATAATACATTCGTACAATAAAGAATGTTAATTAGTGAGAGAAAAACCTGATGAAACGTTAACAAATAAAAATTATTTTAAGCATTCTTCCACGAGTTCTTGATTTCCGGTAAAGGCCAAAACCAGTGACGTGACCAAAAACTACTTCGTTCAACCTCTTTGTTGGAACCGGAACTTATGTTTGACAGTTGTGCGATGCGATCCATACAGTTTAAGAAAAGAGTTTCATCAATGTCACACGGGTCGATATGGATTTCTAAAATGATGAAAGAATCGTTTTGTGGCCGGTAACTATGGAATAGGTACCTAAAACGCGCTGCGTAGTCGCGCAACAGGCAGCTAGTAATCGCATAAAGTCACTTAGAATCATCCAAATGTGATATTTAGTTTTCAAGCAAATTCCGATGTGATGGATGGCTTCATTAAGACTTCTTGAAAACAATAAGTAGGTACCTAGAACTGTTCTAAAGCCACTTTTTATTATATAGTGCAGTTCAAGTAACAAATTAGCAGTTTAGCTACTAAGTACGTGTTATACCTACCTATTTAATGTTTATCTGTAGTAAACGGCCAAAGCGAGGTCTACAGCTTACAGAGCCATAAGTTTAATGGCTTATTGTTTCGCTTATTTGTTTGTATGTAATTTTTGTAATACATATCTATTTTAAAGTTGAATTGTTGTTATAACTGTTGAAATTATACGATTTTGATTTTAATAAGCTTTTGTAATTTTAAAGTTAATGCTTCATGCCAGTCAATAATGTTGAAGTAAAATATCAAAATCGAGGTATGTCGTATGGCGGACTAAGGAAATGTCAAGAATAAAATTAAATAAGAGTTACGTCATCGCTTCGCGATGAAGTAACCCTAAAAAATCCTAGCAAAGTAGGTATGTATAGGTTAGCGGGGGTAGCATAAGGCACGCCAGTCACCCCAGCCACGCATTTTGTCACAATTTAATGTCATATCATAATGAATGCGCGCTATTTTATGGAGAAACATCATTGAGACGCGAAAGGAGTTGGCAATTTGGCAAAATGACTGCCCCAGACATGTACAAAGACTTCTCAACAGCCAATTAATAGCATTTAAATATTCTCTCATAAATTACTGCGTCTTTAGTTAGTTTGTAGAACTTGAAGGAAATGATTAAATAATTAAGAGTTGTCACTTCATACTCTATGATTCCGCCATTGATTAGTGACTTTTGCCATCGTTAAAAATAACATGCAACATAATTGCCAATTGCCAACTAGCAAAACTGTTGAAAACAGGAGGTTTCCAGAGGAGTGGCTAGATGGCGTTATGTTGCATGTTATTGCAAAATGGTGCTTATTTCTAGCGACGGCAAAGGTCACGGAATCATATTGGAATCACGGAGTATTGAGTAACAACTCTTATTTACCTATATTTAATTTTTTTTTTCTTCAAGTTCTACAAACTAAATACAGACGCAGTAAATTAAATTTATGAATGAATATTGAAATGCTATTGGCTGTTGAGAAGTCTTTGTACATGTCTGGGGCAGTCGTCCATATATTGATTTAGCCATCTTCTTTGTCATTTATCTGCGCGACTGAGGTGAGTGGCAAGCCTTATGGTAGCCCCGCAGGTACACATTAACTTGGAATAGTTGAAAATACGTACTCGATCAATTAAATAAAGGGACTGGGCACAGAGACAAGCAAAGCAATGCATACATTTGAGCGAGACGGTTTTAAGACGTGACGTCGTCAGATGGTATATAATCTGAGCGAGATGCAAATAGTAGTGACACTATTGAATGAGTTAAGTATATCACCACGAGCGCGACAAATTGTAGATAAGGAATGGTGGGAAATAAATGACATGACGTATTAAAAGTAAGTACAAGTATAAAATAATTTCAAATAATCGGACGTCTGAAACTTAAAAGTAACTTGAAGCAGAGATTGTATCTCAAAATTGGAAATTTAAATCTCTTTTAGTATAGGTAGGTATAGGTGTATAGTATAGGTACCTACCACTTAATGATCTAGCTACAGAAGTTTTACTTCTAACACGTGTACGGTGCTACACGCGAATTTTTTTTTACCTACTAGTCCGCGAGACACTGAAATAAAAGTTATCTCAGGTCCCCAAAAATCGTGCACAGAAAGCGTTTTTTTAGCATTGAATGGAACAAAACGCGTTTACCCTATCCCATAAATTGCATGCCAGGTTTCCATTTAAAACACTCGGGAAAAAAACATGACAAGACTGCAAGTGGCCCATCCTGCACTACCTACACTAGTCAACTAAAGACGAAGAAGGGCTGAAGTATTTTTCTGTGTTTGGGTATGCATGGTTCTATGTATGAATGAAAACGTACGATTGTTGTTTAATCGACTTCCAAAAAAGCCTCTCTATGTTTTGGCAAAGAAGATCGAAGTTAATTTCATGTTAAATTAAATCTTATTGGACGTGAGGAAAATATGAACAATCGTAACACAACAACAATAAACCGTCACGCTTTTTCCACAGGGTTGGCAGAGCCACAATTGTGATCAGGATTCAACAGATTCATAGAAATAAGTAGAGTTATCCAACAAAATAATGACGGAACGCTACAAGATGGTTATGTCCAGAAGGAGGATGAAAACTCTATGGTTATGTTATGTCCAAGAGTGGCTGACCCTTACACCCTTCCGGAAAAAGGGCTCATTCAACAAGACAAAGCGTCGGAAGCAGGTAGACGTAGTGAATGAAAACAACGATTTGTCGTACCTTGTTAGTGGTTGGGGTTAGTTGTTAGGGTTCCGTACCCGAAGGGTGCCAAACGGGACCCTATTACTGAGACTTCGCTGTCGGTCTGTCTGTCTATCTGTCTGTCCATCTGTCACCAGGCTGTATCTCATGAACCGAGGTAGCTAGACAGTTGAAGTTTTCACAGATGAGGTATTTCTGTTGCCGCTATAACAACAAACACTAAAAAACAAAATAAATTTAATATTGAGGGGGGCTCCCATACAACTAACGTGATTTTTTTGGGGTTTTTTTATAGATAATGGTACGGAATCCTTCGTATGCGAGTCCGACTCGTACTTGGCCGGTTATGTTATTTATTTTTCTCGATAGATTTATCTCATTCGTTTGGCATATCATTTTTTTTTTAATTTTTTGTTCTATTGTGTTCTATGGCGTCTCTTTTTAAAATTAGCATATACATATAAACATTTATATCTTTTGCTTGAACCTCGAGTATGCATACGTGCAGGTAATTAAAACATTAAACAAATTAATCGAATGTCGTCGTCCAGCACTTACTCATACACAAAAGTATAAACGCAATCAATCGAAGTCCAGTTTAAGATTCATCGAAACTTAAAGTAAAACCGAAATAATTAATAAAGGTAGGTAGTAGGAATGTGCTTACCACAGCGTATAAGGGGCTCTTGACTGTCTACTGAACCCAAGAGGTTGTATCTGAGGATGCGTCTTTATTGTTACAAAAGTGTGCAACCTAGTGTAAGGACTAGATGACGAGTGAACTCGCCGTCTAGCTATTCGACCTAAGACTTTGTTTATCGAATCGCTAGTTAGCAAAACGAAACGAACCAGACCATATTGAGAACAAAGCCCATAGAAACAAAGAAGTCCGATAACATATTGGATGATTTTGATAAAACCAAGGAGTTTAACCGAACGAAAATTAACTAAAAAGTAAGATATAAAGTCCTTTTATAATTTTCAACCTTTTAAACTTTGATAAAGTTCCTTGCTTTTATCAAAATTTTGAAATATCTATCAAGGTCGGACGGACTTATTTCTCGAGGAAGACTGTACCAGTTCTTAATTCATAAATTCATAATTTCTTTATTGCACACAAATAGTTACAAAGGACAATAAAATCATTTTTTTTTTACAAAGGCGAGTTTATGTCTATTCTCTCAGTTATTTATTACATTATGTTTTATTTTTCACTCAAAATCATTACTTTACTCTCTCAGGTCAGTCGCACGTCACCGTTTCGAAAAATTTATTATAACAACTGCCTTGGTTAATCCTTTATGATATTATACTACTGTTCTGTTCCTTTATCATAATATATTATATTACTGTTTTTAGATACATGACGAGTAGACATATGGTTAATGGTTATGCCGCTCCACAATTTCTAACCCCACGACCGGACGCCAACAGTTTTCTGCACTTAGATTCCGGTGGAGGAATTAGCCGGAACATTTCCAGGGAGTACCAGAGAGGGGGAGGGGTTAAGGAGGGTGACCCTCACGTCGTGAAGGGTCAACCTTTATGCGCTTTGTTTTGGAATTTCGTCGAAGGTGGCGATTTAATATGACCGGAGAGTGTGAGTGAGTGTTTAGGTGCTAGTCATGTGTTTTTGCTAATTTTCACAAATTTTACATATGAAATTATGAAAATTTCCGAGTTTGATAATTTATTATTAATTTAATATATTCTTAATGACTACATATACACACATGGTTGACGGTAAATAAATCATGTGATTATTCATAATCTGGTGATAATTGTTAAATTATGTGGCAAGTTGGATGGTAGGTTATACACTGGATACTTCTATGTGTGACGCAGTTAGAGCAAAATAATATGAAGAACTGCATTTAACGCGCGCGCGGCCTAGTTTCAAAGTTTTGATGTTGATTTTCATTGATGTTAAAATCAAACAAAAATACTTAATCTCCATCTGAATTTCAACTTACAAACATACGTGTTAATTCCATTACCAACTCGCTCTCAAAGCGACTTTTGTTTTAAAATTTTAGAAATGAAAGTTCTTTTTCGTGTCCGTTTCATTTCAACAATTCTAAACTCCGGACGCCTCTCTTTTATCCCTCCTCACACATGTTTGTGGAAGTTGCGAGAAAGTTGGAAGTGAAGTTTAAAACGACGATTGGTCACACTTCTGTCTGTGCAAAGTGGTTGTTTTGTATTCGTTAAATGTCTGAAGAGGGGGAACTTCTTATAAGGTTTTGTCTAATTATATATTTTGATAATTTCTACAAAAAAATACATTTATTTCACCTAAAGGTTCAAACGGATTTATTGACCGAGCGAGCGAAGCGTGTCCGTTTCAGGTTTGGGCAAAAATGCTTTCGTATGTCTGTCCGGTTGTTCTCCTCTACAGGTCGCATTTATGAACAGATTCTCGTGAAATTTTGTGAGCAGGTTGGAAAAATAAATAGATTTTTTTACTCGAGCCAGTTTTTAGATTTTTTTCAAAATGGCGGAGTTATGGGGTTTGAAAATGTAAAAAAAACCGATATAGCCCAATTGGCTTGACGGATTTTAACAAATGAGGTGTCGTTAGATTTGTGGAGATCGTGAGAGTGACACAGACCATATTATTTTAGTGAAAAGTCAATAGATTGTATTTCAAATCGCAAAATGTAATTTACAAAGTTATTGGTGCGGCTACTTTCATACTCCAACTCCATGTACGTAACTAGGTACTTTCATAAGTCACATTTTGGTCAGTTATACACTCTGCTTTTCACTTCGATTCTATTGCATTCTTTCTTACTTTTATACTCTATGAGTCCATGTTCGTAACCAGGTATAAAGTATTGATTTTATTTGTAATTAATGTGTTTTATAATTTTAATATGCTCCTCTGCTGTTGATGTCCCAAATAAACAATTTTGGTAGGTACCTACCGTTTCCACCAACAAGCTCGCGAGGTCTACAGGTCACAGAGCCACTAGTTAATTTATTTGCAAAAATACAACAAACAATAGAGTTTTAATTAGATACTTACCTACTTATTAAATTACAATAAATAATGTCACGTCAAATACATTCATTCAATAATATAAAATGCAAATACAATATTATCATAATTTCATTATTGACCAGATGACATATATGTACAAAACGTCTGTGGTACAACACAGTTATGCATCAACTCACAGAACCTCCACATTCTCTCGCTAAAGTCCCTCCATGCATCACCGAACACATCATTCAGAGGTGCTGCAGCCAACAGCGCGTTGAGGATATTTTTTTTTTATAAAAGTAATTAAATTATTGTCTTGGTACTTGACAAGACATGTTTTAGATTTTTTAGTAGTAAATGGTTATCCTAAAGTTATGATTATGTTGCCTCGGAAAGGCACCTAAATGTCCACTACAATTCTCATCTCGACGTATCTAAAAATAATAATAATTCCACGGCCTTCGTTACAAAATACATTAAACCACTTCAATTCAACTTAAGTATCGAATTACAAGTCCTAAACCAATACTGAAAGAAAGAAAGAAGAAACTGAATAGTAATAATTTTTAGGGTTCCGTACTCGAAGGGTGCCAAACGGGACCCTATTACTGAGACTTCGCTGTCTGTCTGTGTGTCACCAGGCTGTATCTCATGAACCGTGGTAGCTAGTTAGTTGAAATTTTCACACATGATGTATTTCTGTTGCCGCTATAACAACAAATACAAAAAAACAAAATAAATTTAATATTAAGGGGGGCTCCCATACAACTAACGTGTTTTTTTTTTGCGGTTTTTTATAGATAATGGTACGAAACCCTTCGTGCGCGAGTCCGACTCGCACTTGGCAGGTTATTTTATTTTTTAAGTACTTACTTTACTTACTTTATACTTTATTGCACAAAAACAGAATACAGACACTTAATAATGAAAAAAACATGTAAAAAGGCGAGCTTATCTCTAATAAGAGATCTCTTCCAGCAAACCTAGGATGGACAGGATTAATTAACATGTACTTGTATTATTATTGTTAGAACCGTCTCAATATCCAAATCTTACCTTAAACGCCTCGGACGAGGTACGGGCCTGCGAGCCATAAATACAGGTTATATGTTGTCCTAGTTATGGCAGTAGTCAACACCATTTTTAAGCCTGATGTGTACCATTTTTTCCTTGAATAAATACTTTTACTATTATTATTATTATTTCTATCCTACATATCTATCCTACCCACAACACTTATGCGTTAAGCTCTAGCGCTAAGCAAATTCATGGCAATTACTTCATTATATCACCACCGCCTTCTCAATGTCGCCCATCTCAGACCCCATTAGTCGCCATCTCCTGCCCCCAAATGTCTTATATAAAACTAGGGCCCAAGTATTAATCGGCAGCATTCGGTGTGTCCATTCATCAGTCTACGAGGCGAGGGTCAAGCTCTGCTTTGGCCTATTTCGTAAAGGTACAATTTACAATCTTTCAAATCTAAAGTGGCAATATAAAATATATCAAAATGTAAGTAATATGGTAGGTAGCTAGGCCACTGTCAAACAAAAATATGTATTGAATTACTGGATAAACGTCGGCATAACTCTGTCTTTGCAACCCCGCATGAAAAAAACTTAACGCTATGTATTTTGTATTTTAGTCTGTTAACCTCAAATTGTAACCCTTAGACCCACTTTCTTAGAGTCCGGATAAACCCTATCAACCTTTTTATAATAAAAATAATCCAGGAGTAAAGTTAATCTGGGAGTAACTTTAGGCCCGGAGTATAACTGTTTATTAATAGGGGGGTGAGTGACAGATAAATCATAAATTTTGTACGATTTACATGTTACAAAAGCTTATCTTGGCTTTGAAAAAGATGCCTTTAGACTTACAAACTTGTGATTTGTTCCTTTGTGGATCGGGACGCAAGGGCCCAGCTCTGTGCAGGAGGTAGGTAATTAGATTTTAGAACAACTGGGTGGCAGCAGCGACGGTGGCGGGCTTGGAATGGCCGGCATTAATTTGACCGGACTAACGATGGGGTTGAACGAGGTACTAAGGTTACTGTTACTTGAACTCGATGGTTATGATCCCGTGATATCTGTGAAAGGAATAGCTTATTGTATGAATGAAACAGAAAAAGATGCTCATGACCGTACTAGAAGCAGAAATTAGGTTATCAAGGCCAATTTTGACCTGCTGAGTTTCTAACAGTATCGATAAATGAATGGATAAATCCAAAATGTTGTATGTAAAGTGACAAATGAAATTATGAAGAGCTTTATATCGATATTATTTGGACGCGAGAACATATATAGATGTGCAATAAAGTATGCATGGCTATCCTGTGTCTCTACCGCCGGTACTATTTCTAATTCTAACGGGAATTAGAAAACAAACTGTCTAAGATACTGCATTAGAGATTATGTGAAGTAAAACTCGACTACTGTATGTCCGGCCCTGTTCAAGGTACAGACTGCATCCGCCGAGGCGTTCTCTGTGATAGCCTCCGCCCCACGTAGGTACTACTGCTAGTAGTAGGTATGCTATGCAGGTTTATTGCGAACACCTAACTGACCGTTTTGCTAACGATACAGTAAGTGGCCATTATGTCAAAGTTCTTGAAATTCAGGTATTACTTCATGACGGTTTGAAGTCCATTGTAGACAGGTGAATCATAAGTTTAGGATGTAAAACAACAGATGAATCCTGATGAATCTGATGATCGTATCGTTACTTATTGAAACAGGCTATCAGATAAGCAAAGGTTCATAATTTCATTCATAATCTCTTTATTGCACACGGATAAAATTGTGAAAACTAGCATATTTAAAACAGTGTACAAAGGCGAGATTATGTCGCAAAGAAATATTACTGAGTGGTGTTAATAACTTATCTAATTCAATATATTTAATTCAAAACTTCTAATATTGGAAAAACATCAATTAAATAAAAACCATTGTATAATATTCAGTTATTTTAGCAATAGTCATTTAATCAGCAAAAAACTAAAATCGAAAGAAACCTTATAATCATGCAATCAATTTCATCCCTACTTTCTAGTTCAATCATTCAATTCATACGACTTAATAAATTCAATCCAAGCTCAAACTCAAGTGGACATAAACACACATTAATCAAGCATTATTATTCAAATAAAACGTCTACATAATATATTAGAGGTGTATCATCAAAGCAAATCTTCAGCACACCTCATCTACCTGCATTCGCAAGAACATCAAATAACCCTTTTACAGATGCTATCCTTTGGTCAGTAGCAAGGGTTGTTGAACTATCCCGTCCCTTCTAACCCTTTTAAACAATGCGCCCTCTGTATGCGCTTAAATAAAAGGTTTGATTTTGTGTTGTGAGGGAGCCTGGTTAAATATTTGCCGGGTGGTTCTAATCTGCATTGTATGTAGGATGAAAATTTAGGTTGTGATGGAAGTTGGAAGCCTTGGGACGAATATGTCCGACGTCCGTGGACTGGTGGTCCGAGCTGTTAAAACAGGTAATAAATACAACAACTATGAACTATACAGCCTGGCGATAATGGTGCCAGCATGTTTGGCACCCTGTCGATTGTGTAGCATGTGTACACACACACCCACACACTCACCTCCGCCCTTGTCTTTATAAGCCATTCCATTGTACGTTCGGGGTTCAATAAACGTCCAACTACTGAAACATACACTCGTCTCAATTACGTCACCACATGGCGACCTTTGCCAGGCCAGCCTACCTCTCGCGAGGTAGTGCTGTGCCAAATGGCGTAAAATAAAGGACTGGAATTCAAACTGGAGTGCCAGTTGCCAGCACGCGCCACGTCCGCCGCTGATGTCGTCGTTACCACGCGGCGATAAACGTGACCAACTTCGACGTAAAAATTTAAAGTAAGTCAGAACAATGTAAAAGTATTCATATCTCTCTGTCGTAATAAAGTAAAGGATAAGTAAATATGAAGTAAATAGGTCAAAGACCACATTATGAATTGCAATTAGGGCAATTCTCCATGTTAAGTACTTAAATGCATACCGAACCGTTAAGGGGATATTTTGTCGAAAAGCGACATATTCACGTATAAAAATATTATTATTACTTTACGTGTACACACAGCTCTCGAATACCACTGCGTCATGGACTGGTTGAGTTACATCCTTCTCGTCGGAATTCTTTTGAAATAAAAGCCGACGTAGATTCAAGGAAAATGTTTTTTTTTTTTTTTTAACTATTATTATTTTACGCATTTACGGTTAATTGTTCTCGTCGGAACTCTTTTGAAATAAAAGCCGACGTAGGAAGAGTAGATGTTAATATATATTTTTTTTTATTCTCTTTCCCCTTCTCAAGTAAGAAGTATTACATGCTACATGCATGACATGTTTTAATTAATCGTAGTACTTTTAAAAGATAAAGTAAATGTGCCTTAGCCACGTAACATGGGAAGACGGTTTACCCCATAGAATATTACAGAGTATGATATCAAATTACATTATCTAGGTCAGAAAAGTTTGTAGCAAAAGGCTAAAAAACCTCACGTAGGTAGGAAGTTTATTACCTAAAGAGAATGAGGTATCGCATTACATGACGTGAGAATTATTATTAGTTTCCGCTAACAGAAAAAGGTATTAGAAATGATATTGTGAAACACTCATTTTATAACCACAGGTTGGTACTAAAGTCATTTTAAAATATTGAATGTAGATCATTGATTAGTTACGTACAAAGAATGTGCCACGGCGTTACATTAGATTAGTAACAGGATGTTATAAATTAATACAATGGTTACGACTGTAACTGCTTACTAATTGTTATACAGAGATACAGTTACAAGAATCAAAATGCTGACTAAAAGATAGGTAGAAATGAATGTTAGCATACAGTACTAAGTTAGGGTACCGCATTGAAAATGAATTATGGAACCATTATACAAATAAGAGTTTTATAAAATGACAGAATCATGACGTAAATTGAAAGACGATATTTTTGTATATGACCACGTATGTACCTATACAGGAAGGTTGGGTAATATTTAGTTACAACTTGTAACAAATTGTTAACCTAGTGTCACAGTCAATGAGTAAATATTTGGTAAATTCATAATCATTTAAAAATCAAAGTAAAGTTAAAAATAGCATACGAGTTAGGTATTGCTAATACAATGCATTCCGAGTTGAATGACTGCAGAATTTCTAGGTCAAGTGGAAAATATCGACGACCTAATGACAATTGAATAGAGAGATTTAGAGTAAATGAATTAATAAGTAAATGATATTTTTTTTGTGTTTCGAATTAGAAAAGTTTAAGGATCGGTACATAGTAGGATATAGAAATATGAGATAGGGAGCTATTCCTTCTAGTCATACAGACAGATTGGAGGCCATTGCCTTAAATTGTAGCGGCTCTATTCTCTATTATACAGGTGCACAAAATAGGTGGCCTGATATGCCAATGTGTAGGGTGACCATGCCCACAAGATGAAAATATGATATGTAGTGTAGGGTGACCATGCCCACAGGATGTATAATGTATGTAGATAAAGGGTGTAGAGTTACAGCCCTAGGAGAATTATGTTCTTGACCATAGTGTGGACTGTCGTGCCCTCGGTGGAAGACTTAATTATTAGTAGGTACCAGGAGCAGAGAACTCCTTGGCGATGGCGTAGTAAGGCATTAGTAGAAATAGTGTAAACGAATAAAATGTATGAACGAGGACACAAAGGTTAAGGAGATTTAACTGACAAAAGGAGTAATTAACCAGGAGTTACGATAAATCTTACTTCCTAGAGTATATTTTGTTGGTAATCAGAGTAATTAACTGAGAGCTACAGGATGCTCAGTACGGGTTAAAAACCAAAAGTGTAAATGTAGTGTTTTTTTTTATGATCGGAAAATAAGTTAGAGTGAGAAAAATGTACCGATACCACGAAAGAAAGTTCAGTTATATAGTATTCACATTAAATTAAAATATTCTATTTATTTTTTTTTATTTTTGCAGAATTTTAAAGTTAACGTGACACTAGGGTAGCAAACAACTATTATTATCTTCAAGTAAATGAATTAATAAGCATATAGGAATAACATGTTAAAATTGGATAATGAGATGAAGAAGAATTGTTATTTTTTTTATGTGTGTCTACAATAAAGTAATTGGATACAATATGTACTTATACTTAATTTGAAATAGAGTATTGAGCTATGTAATTTGTTTGTATTTAGGAATGATGGTGTTATTTGTCATTTGATAGTACATGTAAAAGGATTGAATTTGTTTTCTAGGAGCATGAAACGATTGTGTAGAATGTTGGAACAGTACTACTCCTGCAGCGAGTAAGACAGATGGGAACACTTCGTTTGTTAGGTTTTCGATAAAAGTTAGACTGATCATCTAATTTTTACAGAATATCTTACAAATTGATGGATTCGTATGGTTTGAGTTAAAGTTATGTTTTTTAGTATGGTACATAACTATTGGCAAGTCCGATAATGTTGTTGTAAGGTAATCAAAGATTAAATGTTTATTTTATAGAGTACCTATGTGTTATTGTTAAAATATGTATTGTTCAAGAAATTTTGAATACAGTGTTATAATTAAATTCGTATAAGAGAGAACACCTTAGGCTAGGTTGAGTAACTATTTGTAATGTAAAAGTTGTATTTGTAAGAGTAATGGTGTTACAGCCAGTAGGTATACAAT
This sequence comes from Argyresthia albistria, assembly GCA_963457715.1. Classification (NCBI taxonomy): domain Eukaryota; kingdom Metazoa; phylum Arthropoda; class Insecta; order Lepidoptera; family Argyresthiidae; genus Argyresthia; species Argyresthia albistria. Next base: position 7,784,322 of record OY735268.1, on the reverse strand, counting down.
TAATAAATGTAAGTAGTTAGTCTACTTTCCAAGTTAGAGTGAGCTATAGATAAATGTTACAGATTTTGTTTATGTGTTTAATTAATTTTAATTCAGAGCCAGATTAATAATTTAGATCCGTTGTGATGTAAAATTGAAATGTTATTGTTGTTTTAAATTCTAGAAAAAATAAGATAGAATTAACATATTTTTTCTTTAAAAAAAAGGGGGAAGGTGTAGCATGTGTACACACACACCCACACACTCACCTCCGCCCTTGTCTTTATAAGCCATTCCATTGTACGTTCGGGGTTCAATAAACGTCCAACTACTGAAACATACACTCGTCTCAATTACGTCACCACAATTGACAGCGGCGGTGACCTAAAGGATATTTTTTATTTCATTTAATTGTTTATAGTCATAAGTTAGGTTAAGTTACTATTTGTAGTATTGATATTTCATGTAAACAACTATGTGATACTGATGATATTCAAAGATAACTCAGGTGCTCATTATAGGTATTGTATTAAAGCACCAGTATGATAATATAGTAAAATTTGCCATACGTTATGATAATGTTACGCCCTATGGCTCACATAAGCACTATAAAGTGCTTGACTTTGACAGTGACTACCAAGACGTCAATTAATGTATTTTTCAAGGGGATGAGAACTTAATTTCCCCTAATTTTAATGTTTTTTTTTTCCTTTTCGGCCAGGAGAATAACAATCTCTTGACTGAAGGAGCTAAGATTGATATCGACACTTCCCTGTACACTACCTACCATACCATGCATCCTCTAGACTGCATTCTAAAAACTAACTCCCCAGTTTACTTTGACAACTCCATATAAATTTGTATTGAATTGTCAAAGTTTACTCGGGTTGAGTTTTATCCCACTTTCGTACTTCTGGAACGAAGTATAAGAACCACTCATCTTATATACAAATCTAGTGACAGAATCCATATTAAATCTCTTGGAACAAGGACCCTGTTATACCTTCTAGCTACATTTTACATAGACTCAGGCAAAACTAGTGCTACAGCTGGCCTGTGAAAACACCAGCTGCGATGCACCGCTTTAATGGGTAGCCGTGCTACTGCGAAACACGCCATCTAAACTTACCATTATCCACATCTGATCTAAACTATACACCCTAGTCACCAAGGAATAGGGAAGGATTTGAGACGTAAGCAGTGACCCGGCGGCGGCGGAGAAATAACGGGAAGGGTCCGCAACTTAGAAGTGTCAATGCACTGTTTTGTTTTAATGATGCGAGAGTAACCCCCAGTTTCTGAAAAAGCAATCAAATGTGACAAGCGATTAATCAAAGATTTATTCAAAATAGAGGCACGTGATTGGCTGATATCAGTTCGATAAGAGTTTAACAAATGTCACAGCAAATTTTCCTTTCGGAAACCGGGCGTAACTATATCTATATAAAGTATTTGGAGTCCAATTAAATATTTCAAAGGGTGTAAGTAACTCAAAATAATCCAAACATAGTTAATTTCCTAACTCAAAATAATCCAAACATAGTTAATTTCCACAGCAAATTCTTAGAAAAATTTGCTACGAAGCACCTTCCACTACGAAGTTTCGTAGCGTTACGCGCGGCGCGTAGCAATCACACGACATAAACCGTAGTGGTAGTCCCGGCCGTCATCCACATATCTTTTCTGAAGGCTATATTATTCAGTTGTTCATTACCAAAATATCTTATCTTGGTCACGGTTTTTCTATCTGAGCTACATACATGCTCTTCAAAGTCAGGTTCAGTCAGTATTTTGTTAATATGTGTTTGTCTTGCAAGTGTTAGGTTTTTGCTTTATATAAATTGACGAGAATACTACTAATCCCTGATTCGTCTATACCTACTTATATAATAAATAAGTAAAAGGCCAATCCAGACCAATTAATCCAAAGCTGTTTTCAATAAAACCCGCCGTCGTAGCATCCGTTCCATAATGAAACATTCCAAGCGCTAGACCGTCGCATTTCCTAAGCAGATTTAGTCAGGGCAAGGGCCCTGGGTGTCAATTCTAATATTTGTAATTAGCACACTGCCCTTTCGCTTCCCCTTCGCTATGCATATACTTCTTCATATTTGTTGTTTGATACAAACTCTTTGGTTCGAATAAGAAAAATGGGTCAAGTGCGAGTCGGAATCGTACAACACAACTTAAGCACTCAAAACAATAAAACAGAAACAAACAGAGAATTAAAAATACGTCTCTTGTATGGGAACCCCTTTTAATTTGTAATATCTCTCGTATTTCAGTAGTAGTTGTTGTTGTGGCAACAGATATACACATTATGTGAAAATTTTAACTTTCTAGCTTCTACGGTTCGTGCTCTAGGACCCGCTGACGGACGGACGGACGGATGGACAGACGGACAGCGGAGCCTTAGTAATAGGGTCCCGTTTGGCACCCTTCGGGTCCGTACCCGAAGGGTACCGTTACCCTAAAAATGATTATTTGACATGATAAACCAGTGACCTACAGCTTTTCAAAGATTTTTTGGCATGCAGTGATTGGTGGAACTAACGCTTTATGACAGGTTCGTTGCTTTAAGTTGCGTAGAAGTGGCGCCCTTCTTTAAACGTCACTAACGCACCAAAAGATCTTTGGAAAACTGTAGTAGAGTTCAAGTGACCTACGTCCAGTTTTAATAACCTATCGATCCTCAATCTGCAGATAGATAGGGTCAAATTTAACAGTTCTATCAAATCTGACGCTAGTAATGTGAAAACCATGGATAGATAGGTTATTGAAACCGGAAGTTATAGGAATGCATAACCGACAGTTTGGTCTCAAAATCATGCTACCACAGACATGTCGCTTGGTACGAGTATATAGCAGCAAGATATTGAGACGCAGTGAGAGCACCGTGACAGGCAAACAAGACGTCTATCTGTTTTCAGTATCTATCTTCAATCTGCAGATAGATTTTTATTTTTTTTATTTTATTTTATTTTATTTGGGATATCAACAGCATATAAAATAAATAAGTTACAACATGTAAATACAAAAATTAAGCCGGTAACAGATATCCACAGAAGATACAATAAGCATATAGGGCCATTGAACTCCAGTAATGTGAAAATCATGGATAGATATGTAGGTTATTGAAAACAGACGTTCAGCTGTCCAACGATCTTTTGGCGTGCGGTGACAGATGAAACTAACGCTTGATGAGCAATTATTTGTGTTGATTACAGGTTCGTTGAATTAGGTTTCGTAGAGCTGGGGCGCCGCCCTGTCATCAGCCGAAAGATCATTCGAAGACTGTAAGAGCTATCTCAAGCGCGTGGAAACGTCATTTTTAACCGACTTCCCAAAGGAGGAGGTTTACAATTCGTCCGGATTTTTTTTATGTGCCCCGACACCGCCTAGACGGATGAACCGATTTGGAAAATTATTTTTTTGTTTGAAAGGGTTTACCTTCCCATTAGTCCCATTGATACCAGGTCAGGATCTGATGATGGAATCCTGGAGAAATCGAGGGAACTCTTCAAATATTTTATGCAGACCTATAGTGATTTTTGTGTTTTTAGTAATAACTCGTGCATTTACTCACGGTAAGCATAAGGCCACCAGATCTGCTCAATACTAGGTACAAATACAATGCGTGGCTGACGGGCAGGCAACGCATAGCCTAAACCGGTGGACCTAGAGCCATGAAACTTTGTACAGGGGTTCCTTATGTAGCGTGGGGTAGCACTGAGATGGGATGATTCCCCAAGGGGGGGGGGGGATAAGGGGTTACAGTTTGTATTAAACTCAAATCTAATCAAATATGGTTTGTGGAAGTCGGTTTTTTCTAAAGTTTACTTTTTATTTCAATTATTGATATTGCGAAACCGTAATTAAGACATAGCCAAGATATGTAAATCCCAAGCTGAAAACGGTATATGGGTTAAGATTACGGGCCTAAATGCAGTTACAAATAGTACGAGTAGAATCAGCACCCTTAATCCCTGCAACATAGGCGGTTCTCGATACCAGGGTACCCTAATCAGGGCCGATATCGGGGCCCTTTAGGTAGCACCACAGAATATGTACTTAGCCCTTTGAATGGCTTTGTGAAAGTGTAATGAGTTAAGGCAGTGGGGAGACTCGGGTAGCTTAACGTAAAAGCGGTTATGATTCCAAGTCTAGAGAAATCGATAATGTACCTTTGATAGTAGGTCATGGAAATGAGTTTTATTCTGCGATTTAAAAAAAAAAAATATCTTCTCTTGTATTTCAATGATTTGAATAACTGGATGATGTTAGTCCATTGAAATACAAGAGAAGTTTAGTGTAAACAGACATATTTATTTAACTTTTATCAGGTGCATGTTTCTGTGCAATGAGTGTAAGAAATGATTTAAAAATGAAATAAAGGAACTTAAATAATTTAATCATCCTTATGCACGAGAAGATGTTATTCAAATAGAACTAACATAACCTCTACAGACCAGATTATCTAAGCAAAGAAATTCAATCTACAAATAATCCATCTCTTTTGTGCCGTAAAACTGTTAGTAAGTTGTCCTTGTTACTCTCTATTCTCTATTTACTCACAAGTGCATTCATATGTTAATCAGACTATTCTATAGTCATTGTCTAGGTATGTTACTAAAGGAAGTATGTATAGTACAATACAATAGCACGTGATGAAAATTAGCAGTAATCCGCCTAGAACAATCGATGGGGTGAGATGTAAGTACTGCCTGATGGGTGTATGGTGCGTTTGACTAAACCTATCACTTGGTGTTGGGACAAAATGCATGG
>OY735268.1:7527309-7779358 GCA_963457715.1 Argyresthia albistria | reverse complement strand
CCGCACTTTGTGTGCACCATTTTACCACCCCACTGGCGCTCTAACAAAACCTTACCAGTCGCGTTCAAAGTGGTCGCTTTAGGCGACGTCGGCGACGGGACGCTAAGTGACAGTGCGGGCGGGGAACGATGAGAACTGCTGTGCGGAGTTGAGGAACAGCTCGGCTGTCATGAAAAACCAGGTGGCCAAGTTCAACGACCTGAGGTTCGTCGGGAGGAGCGGCCGTGGTGAGTGCTGAAGGTGCAGTTATGATACTCACTGGCATTCGATTTGTTACTTCTACTTTTGTTCTCTCTATCTCTCGATGTAAACTAAAGATAAAAAGACCACTCATGCAGAGAAAATTACACAAAACGATACGATAATATCAGCTAATAATCATAAACCACAAATAATAAACAGAAACAAAAGTAATACCGCGTAAAAAGTTCTCAAACTCACGCCCCGCATGCGTAAGTAGACAAAAAGTCCGTGACATTGAGAAAGCTTCGGAAACTTTTTCTGCGCAGCTTAAGAAAGTTGCGTGAATGTCAAATAAGGAAGGAGGGCGGGAAGTCTTGGGCGGCTACTTCCGCCCCAACTTTTCTGGTCGCCGCCCTTAGCAAGTTAACTTTTATACAGGTATGCAGTGACTTTTGTGTTTTGACTTCAAATAATGTTAATACAAATAGTGTTTGTACTGTAGTAGGGTAATTATATAAACATATTTATGTACACAGATAAATATATTTAGATATCAAACTAGATCCGAAAAACACACTTCATCTCGAAAAAATTCACGCTGGAAACCCTTTTGTACATGTCACCGTAAAATTGTGAAACCCGCGAGATTACATTCTAACGGTTTTAAATCCGTTAGAATGTAATCTGTAGATAAATTGTGAACTGTACATTAAAATATCTGTGACTGTACCGAACTTCATACAACTTAACGTTGATAAACTGAAATGATATAATTTTGTAAAAGTGTACCACAATGACGCAATAAATATATGAGTATGAGTATGAGTATGATGAATCACTAGGCAAAGTGGTAAGTCAGGGTAGGTGAAGGATAGAGGGGGTGAGTGAAGCGAATTCCCGTTTATCCTTCGTGTTAGGTTGACTTGTAAGTAAAACATAAATGCTAAAACTTGTCGATATTGTTTACAATTTATCGATAATGTTATTTTTTCCTTTAGATTGTAATCTCGCGGTTTTTACAATGTTACGGTGACATGATCATACTTAAAAGAAACTAGTCTAGTCTGATTACACTTTCTAGCCATCTCTATGTCATCTGTAAGGAATTTTTATCGGGCAAGGCTGGGGAAATTTCCTAAAATGGTAGTTAGAAACTGTTTTGGGAATATGATGGGGAGATAATAAATGGGGGAACCTATTTCACTACGAAAAAATGCAATAACTGTACTATACTGTAGCTGTTATCAGAACCCAATTTCTTTATACTCTATAGGGATAGTGTAGGTAGAGTGTTGGGTAGAAGTCTTAATTAAGACTTTGAAATTGCAAATCGTTTATTTAACAATACATACAGAATTATCTGTGGAAAATCAGCGGTAATCGGCTTGAAATGTTTTTTTGATGTTACTTTAGTTTCTTTTCTATGCAAATAAAACAACCCTTCAGTTATAGACCTACCAAGTTATCTGTGAAATGTCAGAACTCAGAACTACGACCGCCATCTTTGAAACGCCATTGTATGCTCGGACGCAATTTCCAAATATGTCAATACTAAATAGCCACTGGCGACTACCGTCATTTCACAGTTAAGTTGGAAGGTTAATTTCTTAAGCTTTTTACGTATATGTATAGGGAAACTATCTTTTTAAAAATAATTTCGGTCTTTTCGAATTAGACCTTTTCCATACTAAGTTCTGCAAAGAAATTGATCAATAACGCAAGTTAAAAAGTATATTTTGAGACAATTGGGTGGAAATCTGTCAATTTCTCACGCTAGGTGGCATTCGCGATTGTACCTTAGTATGACACGGGAACTGTCAAATTGTATACAGTTTTTTGTAAACAAAGTTTACTTAGTTAACTTTCCAACCTGAATGCAGTGCTTTCAAATGTAAAAGTAGGGGATAAATTTATTACTATTATAAACCGCTAGCGAAACATAACGTCGTATTCTTTGCATGTTTACCTGTCTACCAGATGAGCTTTTTTCCAGCTACTGTCGCATTTATACTTGCTTTACTTTATACTTTGCACAGAAAACATAATACAGACACTTCATATTGGAAAAAACATGTACGAAGGCGACCTTATCTCATTTCGGGCATTTCTCCTTCGAATCTCAGTTTGAAGCTCACGCACGGTCATCAGAGAATACATTTTATTGTTTTTTACCGCAATAAAAACACAAAAATCGAAACCGTGTACGCAAGACGTAACAAGGTACCGTCAACAAAGCGCCATCTAGGTTTTAACTTTCAGTTTTCCTCTTAATTCTGTAATCAAACACGACGCTTCAGCTTTATAACGATCTTTAAGCGTGGAACTAACGCTCTTGATGACCAATAGGTGCCTTTACACTTACGTTCAATCGCGCAGGGAAAATGCGCGTGATTGAGATGCCGTCATACGATAGAAGATAGATGCGCTATTCCTCTTTCCTTCTATCGTATGGCGGCATCTCAGTCACGCATTTTCCCTGGGGCCTAATGCTGCTCTGAGCATTTCACTTATATTTCATTACTATTCCATTTTGCAAACACCCAAAATGGCGTCATTTGGTATTCTCCTAAATTATTATCCTCCTTATCCTCCTTGATTGGGTGTTTGCAATGGAATAGTAATGAAATAGTAATGAAATATAAGTGAAATTCTCAGAGCAGCATTAGGGCCCTGCCTGCGCTATTGAACGAAGGTGTAAAGATACCTAATGAGGAGTGACAGATCTGTGTTGATGAATTGTTCCATTAAGTTGCGCAGAGCTGGCGCCTCGCCGTAAACTCCACTCATCAGCCAAAAGATTGTTGGTTATATTATCTTTTATCGTTGTTAGACTGTAGATTTCACTATTGATATACGACTTGTCTATAATAAGTCTTTATCCTCAGAACAATATGTTATTTTTCTGAGTCTATACCGTCTATATACTATACCATCCCACAAAACATTTTCAAGAAAAAAATGCTGCCATGACGACACCATAATGTATGGCTCACACTGTCAAAAAGTTATCAGATCTCGTGTAGTGCCAAGCTTCTACCCACCTTTTTAGGGTTCCGTTAGAGAAACAAGGAATCCTTATAGTTTCGTCAAGCAGACAGACTTGACGAAACTATAAGGATTCTATCTGTCTGTCTGTCCGTCCGTATGTCACAGCAAATTTATTCCAAAACTATGCGGACTATACAGTTGAAGCTTGGTATGTAAATGTATTCTGTGAACCGCTTTATGATTTTATACAAAAATTGAAAAAATAATGTAATAAGGGAGGGCTCCCATACATGGAACTGAAACAAAAAATATTTTTTTTCATCAAACGCATATGTGTGGGGTGTCTATAGATAGGTCTTTGAAAATGGTTTTTAAAGCCATCTTTCCCACAAAGTCAATCATTAAAGAGACAGACCCTTCCAAACTTTCAAATTAGGAAAGTGAAAAATCTAAAAAAAATATATGCTGTGTATCTCAATCCAAACTTTCAAAGAAAATTGGTTTGAACAATATATATTAAGCAGTTTTTAAGATAAAAAACAATGATTAAAAAGCGCAAAGATAACTTTGTCATTCATATAAACAGTATGAAAAACAAAGTTACAACACAAACATCCAGTCTTATAATTACTTGCTACTACGGAACCCTACATGGGCGAGTCCGACTCGCACTTGGCCACTTTTTTCACTTTACGCCCACCCAATGGTACGAAACGGCCAAGCCACATATTTTGACTAAGGTGTAGAGTCTGTGATGTAAGGGCTTAAGAGTTTTGATGATCATCGTTGAGGAAGTAAGTGAGTGAGTGAGTCAGTGACAAAATTGGGGGTTTTGATATATCAATATCCCGAGAATTTAGTTAATCTGCTATAATACAAACGCAAGTTATGAGAGTTCAAAGAAACGAAGAAAAGCGTTTCGAGAAAAGTTAGTTAGTTCCCTAGCGCTTCGCTTGAATCGTCTTAGCACTTCTAGGCGTCTAGGCACTTCCGTGTCCCCAGATCTAATCTGCATGCATACCCGAACAAAAGGGGTCTGGGTATCCTTATATGGGCCTTTGGCGTCATCGCTTCCTCGTACACTCTCAACGATATCGTGCTTCAAACCGTGAAAGAAATGCGTGACCTCGGTGTACTGATGGATTCCAACCTCAAGTTTGCATCCCACATCAGCACCGCTGTGCGTAAAGCCGCAAAAATGCTAGGCTTTATAAAGCGCAATTCCAAAGGTTTCCGCTTAGCCTCCACCAAGATCCTCCTATACAATGCTCTGGTTCGAAGCCACCTCGAGTACGCTTCCGTTGTCTGGAATCCCGTCTACGCAGTCCACTCCGATAGAATTGAACGCATCCAGCAGGCATTTACCAAACATCTAGCGTACAGCCAACCGGGAATTTCACACAGGGAAACCTACGGACGACGATTAGACCACTTCGGCATGGATACTTTGCACTTCCGACGAAACCTACAGGACCTTCTATTCCTGCATAAGGTCTGTAACGATCACTTAGATGTCAGCAACATCCTGAGCCAGATTGGACTGACAGTCCCCCACAACTACCCACGCAAACCTATCTCCAACACCCTCCATACACCTCTATGTAGGACAAATATTTACAAGCACTCGCCGATACCCAGAATGTGCGACATATATAACAAGACCTGTAGTGAAACCGACATAGACATATTTCATGATCGCTTACCTGTCTTCAGGAATAAAATCCTGAAAGAGCAAACTAACTTAAACCTTAAATGATTCTTATAGTTTATATTATAACATAAATATTATCATATACATAGATACCTACTTAAATTCCAAATCCTAATTAACTGTTATTTATTACTATTATACTTACATTCTAAGTTAAAATATAATATTAAATTTTAGTACAACAATGGCCAATGCTGTGCTCATCTATAATAGGCACTCATATAAGAACAATACCGCCATATTTCTATTGTATAACTAGCTGACCCGGCAGACTTCGTACTGCCTACTAAAGGGCTGTTTTTAGGGTTTTCCCGGAAATCATTCGATTTTTTCTCGCCTTTTAAACCTTCCCTAGACCTCCACGAACATTTCAAGACTAAGATAAGATAAATCCGTTCAGCCGTTCTCGAGTTTTAGTGAGACTAACGAACAGCAATTCATTTTTATATATATAGATTTTGTATATGTGTGCTGTTGATGTGCCTAATTAAATAAATAAATAAATAAATAAATCTTGTTTATCCGCAGCCACCGATATTTTTATCATTATTTTGTTGTACCAACTTAATGAACTATATCTGAAGAGGAAACATTGCCGTAAGTCATTTCGAAGCTGAGATATACTAGGGCTTCAATGTGACAATATCTTTTAATCGACGTCAACTTTACATACCCGGTGTGGGTAACTTTGTATGGGCATGGCATGAGCTTTTGGCGTCGTTTTTAGGATTCCATACCCGAAGGGTGCCAAACGCGACCCTATTGCTAAGCCTACGCTGTCCGTCTGTCCGTCTGTCCGTCTGTCTGTCTGTTCGTCAGAGGGCCCTACAGCACGAACCTTAATAGCTAGAAAGTTGAAATTTTCACAGAATGTGTATATCTGTTGCCGCTCCACCAACAAATACTGAAATACACAAAATATTGAAAAAATAAAGGTGTCCCCATACAAGAAACGTTTTTTTTTACTTTTTTGGTACGATTGTTGACTCGCACTTATATGATATTTTTATCATTGTTTTGTAGCACCACTATAATGAATTATATTTGTGGAGGAAGCATTGCCGTAAGTCATTTCGGGGCTGAGAACTGAAATATTGGGTTAGATTAATTTCCATATTTGGACTGTTTCTATTGATTTCCTCCTGTGTATCAATCAAATTCCAGTTAGTCGATCCAGTGTGTCAATCTAGTGTGACCATGAGTCTGCAGTCATAGGCCCGGTTTCTCGTACACCTTTTTTCCTCAAAATTGCGCGACAGACTGTCAGACTTCGTTTAAATGTAGTTTGAGTTGCTGAAAGATTCAACTGACAGATCGTCAGCAGTTTGTCAAGATCTCCAATTTATTGCCGGTTAGAGCTTTTTGGGTTTATGAAAGCATTTTCTGTAAGTCAACAGAGGCCACTGACATTCGATTTGTAATTGGAGAATATTGAACAATTAGTGGTGTATTATACCGCGATTATCTCGAATTTAACTTCATACTATTCAACTTCCAAGAGTGTTTGCACAAAACTAAAGAGTAAAATGCTGGAAGAAATCTCTTTTTAGAGATAAGCTCGTCTTTGTACCGTACCCGAAGGGTGCCAAACGGGACCCTATTACTGAGACTTCGCTGTCCGTCTGTCCGTCCGTCTGTCCGTCCGTCCTGTCAGTCACCGGGTCCGTCTGCACGAACCGTAATAGCTAGAAAGCTGAAATTTTCACAGAATCTGTTGCCGCACCAACCACAAATACTGAAATACGAGAGATATTGCAAATTAAAGGGGGCCCTGATACAAGAGACGTGTTTAGATACACTTACGCATTTCAAAATGGAGATCTTGACTGAAACTGTTTATTTATTGTCATAGCAACCATGTCATAGACACATATACTACATATTTAAATATCATAGCATATTTCGCGTCAACCCACATGGTTGTGGTAGCTCAGCCGGTATGATGTAGACTCTCAATCCGGAGGTCGTCGGTTCAAATCTCGTGAAGGCATAAACTTTTTAAATTTTCTTTTTGTTTTTTTTTTTTATCGTTTTGAGTGCTTTTGATTTGTTGTACGATGGTACGGTACCCTTCGTGTGCGATACCGACCCGCACTTAACCAATTTTTTATGTTTTTGTGCAATAAAGTATAAATGAAATATGGTTTTTACGTGGCGTGGTGGCATTTTCAACCTCAGATCAATGAAACTCTTTGTTCCTCCGTCCTCCAAGTTTTCAACAAACTGTCAATGTCAACAACTCAAAAGACCAACGTGAATTTGACGTTTGGCCTAAGGATAGAGAAAAAGCTATTTGCTGGAGGGAAAAGGTGACCGAATGAAAATAAGCGAATGGGCTGGGTTACCACATACAATATAAAATCAGCCGTCAACCTATTTTTCCAATCATTTGCGTTCTAGGAACTCAAAGCTTGTCAACAGATTGTTAATTGTGACAAACTGCTGACTGATACGTCAAATTAAACTCGTACGGGAAACTGGCCGAGTCATTTCAACAAGAATTATTGTTTTTACTAAGAAACTATGAAGTGTGATATCTCAGCCCCGAAATTATTTAGGTATACATATGTACTCCATAGTAAGATGAGCTTTATTTGAATGTTCTTTCAAAATGTTTAATTTTCATGACTGGCCGCCAAAATTAAAATGACGCCAACTTTACCCAAACCTCTTTATTAATCTGTGCCGCTGTGCCCAAACCCCAAACCCATCCAAACCTCTTTGCCAGTAGATCGTACTAAGACTTCAACAAGGAGATGTAAACTGAATTTCACCAATTTATGTCATTTTTTTTTCAGCTAGAAGTAGCGAAGGGGTTCAGTTTAGTCATTCGCTTAACAACTCAATGAGTTGTCTATCGGCCGATTTCTCGTACGATTGTAATTTGACGTATCAGTCAGCAGTTTGTCACAATTAACAATCTGTTGACAAGCTTTGAGTTCCTAGAACGCAAATGATTGGAAAAATAGGTTGACGGCTGATTTTATATTGTATGTGGCTTATGTCTCGCAGCCTCCTCAAAGATTACATTTTGAATACAATTAGGTGAAGTTGAACGTAGGGTAGTCTTGTGTAGTGTTATAGAGTCAACTGCATGATTGCTGCGCAACTATCCTCTTTCGTACGCGACAACATCTCAATTAATTGCGCCACCATAGTGTGGATATGTACCTTTTTAGACACTCGTCTAGAGAAAAGAAATAAAGGTAGCGTTACTATTTTCCCATAGGGAAGACACTTGGGGTCACTTCACTTCATTGTATATTGCTGTTTGATAATGTGACAGATCACGCGACAGAGTGGTTAAATTTCTTAACTGCATTGAACAAATTAGAGTGGGTTCCGGCCCCTCCGTAGGAAATTAATTTTGGTATATCCCTTCACTATTTAAGGATTCCTATACAAATATTCCTCTGGTCTAAAGTGCATTGTATATCAGTCAACATCTTTTCTTGTAATGTTCTATGCTGGAATATAATTGCAGAATTTGAAACAGAATTCCACAACAATATCCACATCAACCTTTCGCCCGCGGACCAATCGCCGACGCAGACGACATTCCCTAATAGCTGGATACAATCCAATTTGACAGCTGTCAAACACACTCCTTGTCGTGTCAGCAATAGCGAAATCGCCGGCTGGCATACGGCTCCTACGATGTTTGTGCATGCATGCATGCCTCCATTTATGATTTTCTGCAATAGGTACTTAAGTTTCTTCACCTAAGAATTGTGCTTGTCTAAAATATTTTAAATACATAATAATAAATACAAACAAATGACACTCTGGGTCCAAAAACATGCAAAGCGAGATCGAGGCCGCCCTAGAAATCGGTGGGGTGACGAGTTGCGGGAGCACAACAAGAACTGGTGGCAATCGGCCCAGGAGCGAGATGTGTGGAAGAGGAGAAGAGAGGCTTTTGCCCAGCAGTGGGATAATATAGGCTTGTCATAAATAGTAATAACTAGTAGTTCTATGGAAACAGTAGACCGCGTGAGCTCTTATAAGCATTCAACTACCGAAACTTTTTCCTTTTCTCCTGGCTAAGCAAAGCAACTTCAGAGTTTGAAACCATCCTACCTAAGTTAGAGAAAAATTATTAATTAATTTTTAGTTCGACCTACAATATATCCTAAGAGATCGGCAGCAGCGCATAAAGTCCGAGGAGACTTTAACCGAGTGGTGCGATCTTACTTCGGGCGTTCCTCAGGGTGGCATTCTCTCTCCTCTTTTGTTCTCCGTTTTCATAAATTCCATCTCTGATGTTATCTCTTCTTCATATCATCTATATGCTGATGATCTTCAGATTTATCGTCATTTTCTCTTCAGTGATATGACTTCGGCTATAGATGCGCTTAACGCTGACCTCGAGAACATCAGAAACTGGGCATTGTCATATGGACTGCTGGTTAACCCCAGCAAGTCCCAAGCGATGATTCTTGGCACTAGATACTCGCTAAATCAACTAGAACATCTGCCCATATGTCCTGTGGTTTATAACGGTACTGTTATTGCCTACAGTGACAAGGCCAAAAACCTGGGGGTCATATTCGACAATCAGCTCTCCTGGACGAAGCATGTCAATGAGGTCAGCAAGCGTGTCTTCGCCAGTTTTCACTCGCTAAGAAGACTCCAGTTCTTCTTACCACGTCAAACGAAAATTACCCTGGTTCAATCCCTTCTGCTTCCGCTGATCGACTATGCAGATGTCTGCTGGGTCAGCGCTAACGAAGAACAACTGAACAAACTCGAGCGACTTCAAAATCTTGGGATTCGGTTCATCTTCGGTTTGCGAAAGTTCGACCATGTCTCGCAGTATCGCAGGGAGTTAAAATGGCTGCCTATCCGTCTTCGTCGGGATATGCATATCCTCACTACCCTGTACAGCATTTTAACTAACCCTCGATACCCCAGCTTTCTACGTGAAAGATTTGTCTTCCTCCCCTCAACTAGACCTCATAGATCTCGCACGGCCTCTATTCTCACCACTCCAGGTCACAATACTGTCGCATACGAGCATGGCTTCCGAATGAGGGCTATTTCTTTATGGAACGCGCTTCCCTGCGCCATCAGGGACAGTCCATCTTTCTTTTTATTCAAGAATCGGTTGAAGGAGCATTATCTCTCTCTATCATAAATATAGAAGGTATTTTAATATGTATTAGTTTATTTATGTTAGATTTATATATTTTTATTTTATGTAATATTCATGTACTTCTTTATGTAGTATATTCAGTAGATTAGTAATATTATGATTTATTTATGTTTCATTTTTTCTCTTAACTGAGCACATAGGCCTACCTGTTCTGTATTTTATTTTTCTCTGTCCATCCTGGGTTTGCTGGAAGAGATCTCTCTTTAGAGATAAGCTTACCTTTGTAAATTACTTCTCTGTATTTTCTGTTTTTTTGTCTTTTATGTGCAATAAATATATACGAAAATATATCCGTGTTTTGTTTATTTTATTTTCTCCATTGATGAATCATTCGTTAGCCTCAACCGATTCCCCTCCTTACGAAACCTCCCTCCATTCCCCCCTTTTAAAGATTTTTGCAAAAACTTGTGTAGAATGGAGTCCTTAGTGTGCCTCCTAAATTTTATTGAATTCAGTTGATAAATAAGGCTACAAACTTTTTAAGTGTAACTATGGTAAAATTTTGTAAGGTCTCGAAACGTGTGCGTCATTGTCGTTTCTAAACGTTCTACTGAGAATTGAGTTAGTGAAGTGAAGATACATTCATGTACTGCATAATGTCACCTGCATAAGTACAATAGTGTCGCTGTAGCTGCGTGCTAATACAGGCTGATGTAAGCACTAATAGAGTGAATTAATAAGGCATTCGCGCAGTTAATCGTCGTCGTCCTGGGAACTATGTACTGTTGGTAATGGTCTCGTGTACATATAAATAGGCCTTGTAAAATCCCTCTTTAGGTTTCTAGTATTCTGTTAAAGATCATAACGTTCTAACGAATCTCAGACCCGTAATAATAGACCGATCTCTGCTCTGGGGGTTCACCTAGGACACAAAAACGCTTTCACGTTTCGCCTTGATGATTCTGTAGTTTTCACGCATTCGAGAGAGAGAGGCTTGAAGAATAACTATAGTACTGAATTGAATGATAATGAATGTGTGATCGTGTGAGAAGTATTTTATCTTGTAATAAACATGCTTTGTGTAGAATTTTGGTGTCACGCAAAATTTTGTATCGAAATGTGGACCAAATGTGCCTCTACCACTTCGTACGGTACAGGGAAAGACGTGACGCTATGTTTGATTGTTTTTTATTTGATTTTTAACTTACTGCACATACCAAACATCGTACGACGACGCATAAAACATTAATGACAATACAATGAATGTTAGAGACAAGATATAACTTTCTTCGTTAAACTCTCAGGTGTGTTAGACACAGACTTGTGTCAAAATGGCACCACCCACCACACCACCCAGTTATTGGAAACGAGAACATACATAGTTATACAACTTGCGGGTTCTGTTTAGTTAGCGCAACTACCCCAAAACCGAGGGCCGACCGTAAATGAAACGGTATAGTTTTCCGTGGCGGCCGAAACCGAGACCGCGGCCGCTGCGGCCGATGTGGCCACGTTATGGTTGACAAGGGGATGATGGTAGCCCCACTTGCGTGACTACCCCACAAGACTATCGTGTTTGCGTGCGGGCGGTCCTGGTCTGGTCCCAATCGTAATAAGCACTTTGCTGAAACAGACCGCGCTCGTAAGACAAGAAAATCTTCAAAGGAAAAATTCAAATGGGAGAGCGCGACCGCAAAACTGGCTCCGCCTCCGTCGTGAGACTGCTTTTCCGACCTTTTCCATTGGCTGGCGAGTGAGAAGGCGGCGCTCCTTCGACTCGCTGAGACTAACTTTTCATTTGCACCGCTCTGAAATATTGCTTCAGATTAAGCGGCAAGCGGAAGTTCGAACTGCGGTTTCTCCCGAGACGGCGTTTCGTAGAAGCCTTTTGTTTTTCAGGACGCTATATGCAGTAAATTACGTATACGAGCGGGTTCCTTAGACATGTTAATGATATGGGAATGGGTAAAAAATAAAGAGATGTAGGATTATACTTACATGATTTGTAGTTGACCACAGGTTCAAATGTAGCCACTTAAAGATTAAAATTAGTTTTAGTAATTGTCTATACAGAGTCGCTCGCTCAGGCTCAAGTCAGACCAATGCATATGTTAGTTAGACAATGAATAGAATAGAATATGCGTTTATTCATGCGTCACAGTATAAAAAGATAAAAGAGTTTCTAGAATGATGCTCAATCTATGAATTTTAAAGGTATAGTACAGACCATAAACAACGGCTCTTAATCTTACGGTTACATAAGCAAGGTCTTTTAACAGCAAGACTCTTCAACATTGTGTTAGTCTGTCTGGGTCAATGACCAGCAAATAAGCCATAAAAGCCACCCTCAACTTTACCGGATACATTCACGTGAACCACCATGAACGTCTAACAGGCCATGATATAGCACAGAAAAACCTCGTAAAAATAACGGTATCGTGCCACGATGCACGTTTCGGGCTTTCTATTGACTGTCAAACTTACTTTGTCCTTTCAGTTTATGCAAAAATACGCTCTACTGCTATTTCCCCAAAGGCTGTAGTGGAAATAGTCGAGTTTGTCTGTGTTTAAGTGGGGTTATTTATTTAGGCGCGGCATGGAGTGTTCGTGGGAAGTTGTGACCGGTACAAGGTGGTACAACCAGGCGTCAATGTCTTCAGATGGGCTGTGAAGGGATAATTTTGATTTTTATTTTGGCGCCGGTTGGAAGTATCGTTAAAAGCATTAGTTTCTGATACTTCCTTTTTTCCTCCGAGAGCTCCGTGGTTTAGTGGGATTCACCTTACTTCTCACGCAGGAGATGCAGGTTCGAATCCCGGTGCTGACCATGTACCAATGAGATATTTAATTTGTCTTAAGTACATTATCTGACGCTCCGTGCTTCGGATGGCACGTTAAGCTGTAGGTCCCGGCTACTATCACTACTTGGTATTATGTAGTAGCACATGGTGCTCATCCCAAACAAATTAGAATTAGTAACCCTTCGTAAGAAAGAGATGGCGTGAGGAGTAAGATTTGTACTTTAAACGCCATGGTTTCAGTTAACATACTTCTAGGTGGCGCTAATCTTAGAATAAATCCTATATGTCTTAGCGCCATCTTGTGGTATTTTCAATTTTTCGATGGTGCTGCACCAAGCGATAATGGCCTCTAACTAAAGAAGCTTCCGTAGCATCTCAGTTTACACCGGTATCATATTTTGTTTTAGGTGGTATTAGTAACGGGTCCGCCAAAAATTTTTTTTTTTTCGAAAATGCTATAAAAAAACTACTGAATATTTTCTCAAATTTATTTATTTATTTGAAAGTACAATCCTTCCGGTTAATAATGAAAAATAATTTCATTCAAATGGCTGCGTCGGCTGGCCATGCAGTAGCGTACACGATCGGTCCAATTTTTAAGCACATTATCGATTGTGTGCAGCTGTATTTCACCATGTTATCGGGCCATGTTGAACGAATTTTTGTTCACAAAAATTGAAGAGGAGGATATAGGCAACATTTGGTTTCAATAGGACGGCGCTACGTGCCACACAGCCGAAGTTTTGCGCCCTGTTTTTGAAGATCGCATTATCAGCCGCAGAGATGATGTCGCTTGGCCACCTCGGAGCTGCGATTTGACACCGTTGGACTATTTTTTGTGGGGTGCCCTCAAAGATAAGTGTTACGCCGACAAGACAGAGACAATTGAAGCTTTAAAGGACAATATTCATGAAGCCATTGGTGAAATACAGCTGCACACAATCGATAATGTGCTTAAAAATTGGACCGACCGTGTACGCTACTGCATGGCCAGCCGAGGCAGCCATTTGAATGAAATTATTTTCCATTATTAACCGAAAGGATTGTACTTTCAAATATAAATAAAGAAATTTGAGAAAATATTCAGTAGTTTTTTTTATAGCATTTTCAAAAAAAAAAGTTATTTGGTGGACCCTATATAATATTATAGTATCGGTAGTAGTCGTTAAACGTTTCCACCAACCCTCACTGGGGAGCAATTCTGACGCTAGCGAGATCATGTCTATGGTCGATATATCGATTTTGAGATACCGAAATCTCTATCAAAAACAAGAAAAATCTATTCTTACGACTAGCCTTTCGACCAACCGAGATATCTCGACCCGTTTTTGATAGTAATAAATAATTATAAATCGAGATCATTTTCGACGGATTTAGGCGGTATTAAAACCGATATCTCGACTGGGGAGATGATCTCAATAGCGCGAGAATCGGGGGCCTGAGCCAGCGTGGTGGAGTAGGGCTCAATCTTACTCGGATTCGGGTACAGGCCTGTGCCCTCGGTGGGAACAATAATGGGCTACATTTACTTTATTTACTTACTTTCTTTTACTCCCTAAAATGGAAAGCGGCACAAAAACCGTGAACAAAAAAGAAATTTCTTTATGAAAGGTTACCTCTTGGAGCTTTTCCCAGTTCTAAGTGTTAGTAAATTAACAAATGGGCAGATATTCGATCGTGAGCCTTTAAAGTAACATCTTCAAGCAGAAATCTTGCATTTCCAGGTAAAACACAAAGTTTTCCTATATCATATCCTTACATTAACTCAGTTGCAGTAAAAACATTTAGCAGTACCCTGACAGCACCCAATACCCATGAATAATAGCCACTACGACGCACCGAAAAAAAAACAATATCTCGGCGACTGGTACGAGTCGGCTGGTCGGTTCTAAAGTTAATAAACTCGGATTGGCCGCAACAAGCTGTCCAAGCACACCACCTCCATTTTTAACGAGGCTCACCGCCGAGCCCAACAAGCAGCCAACACGAAATCACGTACAAATGAGGCCTTTTTTCCAGTTTTTCGCGTGTAGCGGCCGGCGCGCCGCTCTAGGCCCCTTTAAAGCGTACATGTCACTCCCTCGGGGGAGGGGTGGGGGAGAGGTGGGGGAGGGAGGGAAATCACAAAATTGGTATATCGGACCATCCCGAGTCCCGAACCACACAACGCGACTTTGACAGACGGTCATTTAATATTAACGGCGGTTTTTCCGCAGATGGAAATGTTTTTTTTATTACCAACGTAACGCTGTGATGAAGTGGTCGGCCGGTTTGTTTGTGACGCACTCTCTGATGTTTTGTGGATGAGTTGCTCTTTTGTACTCTTCACTTTTGAATGAGATTGTCTGATTTCGAGTGCTTGTTTTTATTTCATGTTGGAATTTTAAAAGCCATTTAACTTTTGCGCGGGTATTATGATACCTTGTTCGCCGTGCGTGCTTCATTTGTGTGAATTGCTACTGAAGTGCAAAAAATAGGTTGCTATTTGTAATATCAGTAGATCACTGCTGCCAATTTCAACCAGCGGATAAATTGAAAACTGGCCGACAATAAATTGCTAACTTTGGAAAAATTTATCCGAATCGAACTACAAAAACTGTTGGCGTTACGAAAGAGGACACCGCAGATTGAATTTATGGCGAGCGCCGACTCCGGACAAATAGTTTTTGCATCAATTTTAACCGTGACGAAACAGAGCCGTTATCACTGACAAAGTTCGTTATGAAACTTTATAACTCGCCTGAATGTATAATTTTAACATTCTAGAATACGCTTGGTCAGTTAGGTGGTTAGAATATTTGGTATATTTGCAACGAAATATATATTGCTAGGTCTGGGCTGTTAGCCACAATTTTTTTGATACCATCGTTTCCTCCACGCGATTTAGCCTATACACAACCTAAGCGATTTCTAAAGAAAAGATTCAAATTGAATTATTTGAGGATAACATGATACAAGACCAACTCAAAACAAGCGAAGTGAGCATTCATGAGATTCTCAATACTCTTCTTGTTGATAAATCTTCATAGTGGGGTCTATAATATAGCTGTGTTTATGTGTTCCAGGCAAGTCGTTTACGCTGACGATAACGGTGTCGACGACGCCGCCGCAGGTGACGACCTACAACAAGGCCATCAAGGTGACTGTTGACGGACCCAGGGAGCCGCGGTCTAAAACCAGTTAGTATCACTAAACAAACACTTAACTGCTGCAGAAAGAACAATGACTCCTTCATCACACTTTTTCTCACATGCAGTGGTAGAACTCATTACGTTGCAGACTCGAAAACATACGTTCGCGCAAAGTTTCAATATTTCTGAGCGAGATGTCACTTCTCTCTCTCTCACCCTACCTAAATTTATGCGGAAAAGAGAGCTGTGGCCTCTCTACGCGTACGCTTAGAGCCAAAGGAACTTGGCGCTGCATGCACCTTACGATATGTCGCCAGCCATTGGGCATACCAGAAAAATCTTTATCGTGAGTATTAGAAACATCGATCAGAACATCCAGAGTGCAAATGACCATTTACGACTAAAGTTGGCAAATAGTGTAAATACAACTCAAATTATTGTGTATTTTAAGTATAAATGAATATCCGCAGGCGGCCGACGTGTAGAACGATAAATTAATCCTTTACAAATACCATTTCGGTCAGTATATAAGCCTGCAATCCCATCAATCAACAATGCCTAAGCCTTTTGCTTGACAGAAACAAATGAGCGCAACCTTCCATTGAGGATTCCATTCGAATCACACCTAATACTCGATCAATCCTCATCAGGAAGGAAGAAATTAAAATAATTGCACTCGCTGTGGGATAGTGCTGGCCTCGCAGACCCCCGACGGGTGAAGGGTTAAGTAGCGATAGACGAGAAAGTTTTGACGCATGCAGCTACACTTAACTCTATGCTTATAATGAGATAAAAAAGTGTCCAATTGTTATTCTATAAAATATAGATATCAATTTAAGTTAACTCCATAAATATGAGTTACAATATAAACAGTACTTTCTTATTTGATGCGCGATGTGAAATCGTGTTCGTTTAATTATATCAATTGATATGTGTTTTGTGTAGTGAAACTTTAACCAATGGTTCTAATTTCGTTCTCTCAACCATTTCCTAAGGTGCCTGAAATGCAAAGTATAAAAATAAAAAGGTTTCTGTACATTCCGATTCCCATCCGTATTAAGTACCGTATATAATAACAGACCGACTTGACCTCAAATAAACAGATGGGTAAACGTTTCCCTACCACCTTCAGTACAAATAGTTTTAAAGTCTCACGTCCTCTGCTATCGCTCCTGGAATCCGCTGGCTTGCTAGACGAATGTGAGGGCACAAAAGAGGCTGCCGTAATGAATCGGTTGTTTAATTAATTAGTCAAGAAAGGGCCTGAGAGGGGGGGAGTGAGGTTACCCGGGGCAGGAGGGGGAGGCAGCCCCTTTCAGCCTCGTACGTGCATGTGCCTTGCATATTGATTTATTATGCCCAAGCCTTAACATCGAGACGTTCAATTATTTAATTCTCATGTGTATCTCTTTGTATAGAAGTTTGTAGGCTTGAATTAATAGCGGGAAGCTTTGTTCCGTTATAGGAAATGTCTTGAGTGGGTGATCAGTATACCTGTAGATCTGCAAGGTGGAGGTTGGAGTTATCACAAGAACTGTTTATTTTATATCTGTAACTGTAGGTTGTTGCACGATAAGAGATCATACAGTATTATTTTAAAGTTATAAGACAATTTGCTCTTATTCTTAGCCACCTATTTCGGAGACCGGCCTTTTAAATTTAGGGGGTCCCCTAGTTGCCTAGCTAGATGACATTTAACCTTAGGTCAAAGCCTATAAGGAAATAAAGTGTCCTCTATAAAATAGCGATTGTCAGTGAAATTGGCCATAAGTCTTTAAATCACCGTGCCAATAACCATTGCTCAAAAAACTTGATCCGAAGACTCAAAAAAAACTCGGGTCTTAGTTTTTTTTTATATTTTGACGATATGTCACCTACACAAATATAACCTAGATATTGTGCCTATTGTTAGTTATTTAATATCTATTAAGCGTGTCAAGGGGCTACCCTAACCCAGATATTGCTCAAAATCCAGGTAAGCTCGTGTATGTCACATACCTAACCATGCGTCCACGCACCCATGACGTAGCTATTTATACCCGCCCGGGCTGGGTGGTTCGTTTTACTGCCGCGCCGCGCGGTAGCCGACTATAATCCTGCGCCACTGTTAACGACATTATTCTGTTAAGGGAATGGACTTTCATAAGGATAATTTAAACGGTTTCAGAATACGTTTAAAGCATAGAAAAAGTTTAAACTGTCACGCTGATGACAACTTGAAATCAGCAGTTCTTGTTCTGGTTTAGTTGCGACTCATGCACATCTGTAATCAGCCGTATATCTGTAGCACATTTCAATATTTCAACAATCGCAGCATCGTCTCTCTGTGAAAGTGGCCGCTATGGGAAGATAACAATTAAAATGTAATTGTTATAAAATTATCCACTGACAAAGGTTTTTTGCCTATTTTTTCGCATTTGTAACAAAATGCAATGAAATTGTAAATACCTATACTTACAAACCCAATAAAGAGGTTGTTGGGGCATTTATTACAACCTTACCTTGACTATCCCATGAAAAACCCTTCTGGATTATTCCATTCCTTTGCAGTCTGAGAGGTAATGGACATGACGTGATAGCTCCATCTTAACCATGTTTCCCATAAGGCGGCCACCACTGGTCTATTCCTGGCAAAGACCACCCAACCTGGACTACCGAATATCTGAACCAATTTATAGGTTCACTCCTAGAACCCTTATAACCATTATTTAAGGTTGAATTTTCGTTAAAGCAAATATGGACTGAGAATATTGGTCGATAACTATTATAGGTTGTTTACGCCATACCAAACTATTGTTTAGGTCATTTTACGGCGTTTTTAATTATGGAAGGGATAAACTAATTTTTATTATACAGGTTGTCCGGGAAACTATACTGCTATCGTACGGCAGCTGTCTAAGACTATTAGTTTTCTACGGTATGAAAACGCGTTAAAAGTAACATACTAGGTTTGTTAAAGGTCAATAGAATTTAAGACTGCTGTAACGTAATTTAAACCTTTATGTACAGTGACCGTCTCGTCGTCACATATTCATTCCTCGGTGAAAGAGTATGTAAACCCTAAACAAACATTAAATTAAACATTATACCGTAAACCATTATAATTGTGACTATCACTATCGGAAATTCGGAACTGATGACAATTTTATTCCATTTGTTGTTCATACAATCAAATCAGTGACATCTCTAAAACAGTTAATTTAATAAAAATGCTTCAAATGGCCAGTTAATTACAAGCTAAGGCTAGCAATCTGTTCAAGGCTAATGAGTCCATTCTAAATTCAATTCTCATTCGTAGAATACGAGCAAGCCATTCTAAAATAGTCGAGCTAGGCTAACTAGCAGAAGTACTTGGCACAATAAATCTAACTAGACTGGACGCAACCCTCGTGTAATCCTTTAATCAGGTCCATGCTAGCCCTTTCCTCCCGCACCCTATTTTTCCCTCCCCCCACCATTTGTAACACACCCCGCCCGTCCCCCCTACGCCCCTCGAACGGTGCAAATGACAGTTTCTAATTCCAACTTGCCATGAAAGTGTGTAATTGTTCGCCGTTGATTTATACACTCGAGCCTTTTGCGAATAAACATGTGTGCGTGTGTGTGAAAGGACGCAGCGATTACGTTTCGATGTGTGTGTTTTAATTTAATGGGCATATAAGTAGGTGTAGTTGCATTTTTGCATTTGCTGCAGTTTTGTGCGTTTTTGTGGGGGCGGCTGACTTGATGTATGGTTTTGGGGTGAGGCGATGTCACACCCGTGGCTTTTGGTAATGTTGTGGTAGATATTTATATAATTGACCAATAGGAGAACTCCTTTGCGTATTTAAATCATCGCATAAAAAATGGGTGGATTTATTAATAAATATGTTAATTGTGAAAGGATGAGTTTACTGCCTAATTTAAAAACTCGGATTATGCAACAATAATTATACATTTCTAAGATGATAAACTGTGTAGCACTAGACGCATATTTTATACCTGGTACCTGGACCATAATGAAATACCCAGTTTTTTTTCATCGTCAAAGATGTCTCCTCTTAATTTCTTCGTACACATCGCCGAACACAACAGAACCCTTAAACCGAGGTGTAGACACGATCGACTACACGCAAGTGACAATGAATTATCGAGTGTCTCGGGGTAGGGCGTCCCGCCCGCCCTGCCCGTCAGAAGGAATGCGGATCTATCGGCATGTCAATTATTCATGAGCCGAGGCGTGCGTGTTGAATTGTTGGAGGTACATTCCTGTGAGGCTGCGTCTACAGGTGCGATAGTGATTGCGAGAGCACGGCAGCGCTCAGATTTTAAGTTACGTTGTACAAGCTACTCGTACATACAAGCGGCGATGGGATCCCTGACATGAAAAAAGGATTAAAAGTCAAATATCGAGTCGATTTTGATAGATATTTTATCGCCGTACAGTAATCAAATGATTCTTAACAAATACAGATTCCTGACGAAAAAGAAGGAGAAAATGTTTATTTCTAACGAAGATGAGATAAGGCGAGGTATGAATAATTACAAACCAAGGTCAACGAAGATTGCGGTGAGTGAGTGAGAAGCGAATATAACTCGGAAATAGGAACAAGTGGTATGGCAATTGTGCGCTCGCGCCTAATCTGAAACAACGTACTTAAAAGCCAAAGCGGAAAAAAAAAACATAAAAATAAGCTATTTCAGGGAATTACATTTCAATCTTCAAATCGCTAGTTACAACAATTCCCCACATATTACAATAAATAGAAAATTCATATTTTCTACTACTGCGGTATAATAGGAAAAAATATTGGAAAAAAGGGTTGACTTTGGATTTATTTTCTATCGAGAAAATTTTATCCAAACACGTTTTCCTTCATGAAAACCTTAGATTATATAGTCAAATTACATATACTAGCAATTGATTACAATTTTCTTAGTATTTCCTGAAATACACATGCAAAAAGCACCCCTAA
This sequence comes from Argyresthia albistria, assembly GCA_963457715.1. Taxonomy (NCBI): domain Eukaryota; kingdom Metazoa; phylum Arthropoda; class Insecta; order Lepidoptera; family Argyresthiidae; genus Argyresthia; species Argyresthia albistria. The sequence goes on along the minus strand of OY735268.1, from coordinate 7,758,494 downwards.
TTTATTAATGAGGTGCCTTAAGCCTCTAAAATAGAGAATGTAAACCGAATAAATCAGCGACCACTACTCAAGGTCATTCAATGATTCATTAAGGATTACTTTATTACGTAAAGGATTTAGTATGTAAGGAAATTATTTAATTACTTTATGCTATGTTTGTTTCTTTGTTCAACTTAGGGCCGATCTTATAATCCTCAGATAACGTTCATCTGTCTGTTATCTAAGGAAATTGTCATTTTACAGATACACGAAATTTCGAAATAAGTTATCCGACTGTTTATCTGTGTATTCAAAGATCGCCCCTTGCAATAATCGTTGTATGTTAAAATGTAATGCTAACACCGAAGGACAGCTAGTGACGTGCTGATGTAGTGTTGTCGCTTCTAGGGCAGCAGCAGCAGTTTCACTTCGCGTTCGGACAGCGCCCGTTCCCGTTTCCGCCTGACCCGCTAGGCGGGTTCCGGATGCCGCCCATCACTACCTGTCAGAGTGAGTATTGTTCTTAGCTGCTTCCCCACCAAACGATCCGTCTTGGATCGGGCGATCCGCGATCCGCGATCCAGGTTCGCGCGATCCACGATCCAGGTTCGCGGAGTATGGACCGTGGACTGCCAAGCGCCTGAAAATCCGACAACTGGATCGCACGCGGCGGGGAGCGCGCGATCATAAATGGACCTGGATTGCACGAGGCGAGGAGGCACGTCCACACCTACCGCTCCTGTGGAGCGCGATCCTGCTGCGCGCGATCCGGAGCGCGTTGGATCGCCCCGTGGGGAAGCAGCTATATCTTCTTCGTCTCGTTCATAATTGTGTTACCTTTGATTATTGATATTTCTAAGAGCTTAGTGGTCTATAGTCTATTCGTGATAAGAATGCAGTGAAATTAAAATTTAAATCTGTTTACACACATTCACAGGACGGGACACAACCTTCGCGTTCGAAAGTTTGCCTTCAACTGGTCACTGTGAAATCGGCTTGATAATTGTAAACGATTTGATTGGTTACGGGGCGTGGCTAGGCCGCCGGACAGTAATTAATTTACTGCATTCTTATCACGAATCTACTATAGTCAGAAGACATCCGCATCACCCACTTCTGTTGGGAGATGGGCACCCGATGAAAAATAAGTGGTCTAGTGGGTTTCACGCTTGCTTCTCACTCAGGAGACGCAGGTTCGAATACCGGTGCTAACCATGTGCCAATGAGATGATTAATTTATCGTAAGTACATTAAAATTAACTAGCTGGGATAATGACTGGAGAGAGACCTCTCAGGATTGGATAGAGTGGAAGAGGGGATGGAGGCTTTGCCCAGCAGCGGGATATATGGTAGGCTCGTAATAAATAAATAAATAAATAAATAAATAAATAGATAAATAAATAAATAAATAAATAAATAAATAAATAAATAAATAAATAAATAAATAAATAAATAAATAAATAAATAAATAAATAAATAAATAAATAAATAAATAAATAAATAAATAAATAAATAAATAAATAAATAAATAAATAAATAAATAAATAAATAAATAAATAAATAAATAAATAAATAAATAAATAAATAAATAAATAAATAAATAAATAAATAAATAAATAAATAAATAAATAAATAAATAAATAAATAAATAAATAAATAAATAAATAAATAAATAAATAAATAAATAAATAAATAAATAAATAAATAAATAAATAAATAAATAAATAAATAAATAAATAAATAAATAAATAAATAAATAAATAAATAAATAAATAAATAAATAAATAAATAAATAAATAAATAAATAAATAAATAAATAAATAAATAAATAAATAAATAAATAAATAAATAAATAAATAAATAAATAAATAAATAAATAAATAAATAAATAAATAAATAAATAAATAAATAAATAAATAAATAAATAAATAAATAAATAAATAAATAAATAAATAAATAAATAAATAAATAAATAAATAAATAAATAAATAAATAAATAAATAAATAAATAAATAAATAAATAAATAAATAAATAAATAAACAAATAAACAAATAAATAAATAAATAAATAAATAAATAAATAAATAAATAATAACATTAACGGCAAAGGGCCTGATCTCCTCCAATCCTACTCCTACTTCTCCTACAGTAAGGCGGCTACTCTCTCTACCTATGCGAAGCTTACACGCATAATTCTTTTCTTACGTTGGTAAACATGCATCTAGTAGTACACATAACAACTAGACCGTCAAATGAGAAAAATCTAAAGCACGAATCATTCAACCCGCGGCAAAGCCAAACCGACATCTAAATTGGAATCGGTCACGCAAAACCTTATAACGCAAATCGTAGTTCAAAAGTGAATGAGTCGCCAAACCGAAACGCTAAACTACGTTCACTAGAGCGCAGATTCAATCAGCCCCGAAAAAGAGTAAATGGACCAAAAGCCGCCTGCGGACGCAATCGAACAAGCACGCAGAGCCACTGAAATCCAGGGATACCCCCAAGCCCCCAAAACAACTTAACTGCATGCGGGCCGACTGAAATAAAAAACGCAAATCGAAGAGCGACGGGCGTAGTAGACGTATAAACCCCAACTACGCCGACGGCCGGCCAAAAACGGAACCGTGATACCAAAAAATAAAAGGCTGTGTAATACTCGAAAAAAATAAAGTGGACCATTGTACGGGGTGGTGGGGGCGCCACTGGTTCACTTTGTCCTAAACTGTACCTTTATTATGATACCGATATTGCTGTCTGTTGCAGATTTGATGTTGATTGGATTGACAATGTTGGTGGCTTGCAATCGAGAGATTGGGGATTTGATGTCCGTTTTGTTAGTTTAGTGCTACATGGTGGAGTAGAGAAGGGTTATTTTAGAGATATCATAGATAACATTTGAGTATACCATAGTAGGTACCATGTAGGTACATACAAAGATAAACCTTACGATCTAAAGGCATGTGCCACTACTACGATAACGAACACTCTGTCACGCTCACTCGCATCGTAAGTACGTTTGCTGTCTCACCAGCAACAGTGGAGGGGCACGCCATGATATTATTTGGGCTATTCTTGAGGTGTCAAAACCACTAAACTAGAGGAACTAAAGGTACTAAACTGACAACCTTCAAATCCGACAGCTCTTGCGTGGTGGCCACAGATTCCATTTTCAAACACACCATTTTAATTAGTTTAGTAAGCCTAGTTAGTTAGCGTGTCGCCTTCGGAATCGCAGGCGTAGTTAATCTCTTACCATAGTTTAATTCAATTGAAGTCCTCATAAAGTTAAGCCAATCCACACAACGCCGCCGCCACTTTGAAATGAACCTAATTTTCATCCTCTCCTCAGACATGTCCCAGTTCGGGCTCAGCTCCAGCAACTCTCACTGGGGCTACGGCGGCGCGGGCGCGTATCCGCCCTACTTGCCCAGTTGCGCCGCGCCGCCCGCCCAGTTCAATCCGCCCGCCCTCGGGTTCGCGGGGACTGCCACTGAGCAGGGCACGGCGCAGGAGTTCGCTGGGAACAATACTGGTGAGTTAATGTGCTGTTGTATTCTCTTAAATGCTTTGAATAAGACATGATATGGCAGAATACACAGACAGCTGCCCAAATAATGTTATATTGTCCTTGTTTTGTTCGTCCAACAGCTAGATAATAACAGAGCGTAATGTTAGTATTAGCACAGATTACTAAATAGTTACTGGTATTAGTTAAACCATTTCACGATGAAGGTTTGACTTTGGTTGTGTTAGCCGTGCACATGCACATTGTGTCGGTGTCTGGAGCGATGGAGCGGAGACTACGCACACTGACACAATGTGCTTGTGCACGGCTCACAACAACCAAAGTCAAACCTTTGTGAAATGGTTTAACTACAAAATCACAATATCGAGTAAATAATGAACTGGCTGAGGATCGTTTGCGCGAGAGCTGCCATACAAAAAGCGATAACGTGGCCATAATAATTATACATCTGAAAAAGGAATATCAATGTGTTTAGTTTTGTTTTGTTTTACAACAAATAAGGGCATTCTATGTGTCCATGATACATATGGTACCACAGATTGCAAATTTCTCCACAAGCTATTCCAGCGCCATAACTCAATAAAACGCAGCGGTGAAACCAAATCCACCAGCAGTTTTACGAGCAGCTTCCTCCTTCGGGCTGAAGCCATGCAGGTTGTCTGCCACCGGCGGCGCCCGCGCAGCGTATTGACGATCCTAGCTCATGATGCTCTGAAAATTCGTAGGGATTGGTTGTACAAGCCAACCTTGTACAATGCAAATGCGGCATTTATCAGCACGTTCTAATTTCTATATAATTGTATTCTAGCTTTTAATATACTGTAGTTCAACTTACTTATTCGCTGTAGTACCTAAATCTAAGCCACAACAGACTATTTTTAGAGTGTATTTCATTATTATAAAAGGAATTAAATGGCATTTTTGATAAAAGGAGGATCAAAGCTATATAAAAGGTAAGATATAAGTTAGAGGAACAATTCAACAATGTAATGAAAGTCTGAGGCATGTATTTTTAGTCTTTAACATTCTAATTGGTTATAGTTATGTGCAAAATTACACGTAGGTACCTAGTTTTATAAGTAGATACTATTAATATCCCCCATGCCCCATGTCGCGCTGCACACAAGCAATAACCGTACATTAGTATTCCCCAAACATCTTGGATAACCGACCGGTGGCGAGACCATAATATTAGGAATATCACCTCGATATCATCGCCACAACACGAACCAAAACAGCCGAGTCAACACAGATTTAATAAACACGCCTCTTCGCAGCGGACATTAAACGACTCTCATTATAATTTACAGCACTTCCGTCCGATGTTGCCGATGAATTTATTGTCGATGCGTGCCGAAGCGGCATGGAGCGATACAAACAAACTTACTTGCATACGTGCATTAATCAATTTATTTTCGGATATACGCCACTCGTAGAATTCAGTGCGCAGAGGAGATAGATTGTGCAAATGCATGGAGTATTTATTAATAAAGATACGACTCGATTCTGGTAAAAAAAATGTAGTTTAAGTAGTTTAACTCTTTTCTCGGGGTAGGGGTAAACGCATAGTAGAGCATCCAATAGTTGTTCATAAAATAACTTATCCTGCATTCTAATGCTAAGGTTGGAAAAATAGCAGCAATATTACAACGATTATTAAGATAGACTAGAATCCAGCATTAACCAGCAATCTGTTAACTCGGACACAAAGTTGTACTTTTAAATAATTTCAAGTGTCTTTACAATATCTAACCTGTAGTCATCTTCAACAGTTCTCCCGGACACGACGGGCGTTGACCTCGACCAGCAGCTGTCAGGTCTCGTCGGCAGCTCGCCCTCGCACCACGGGACTCTCATCCCTCGGTACAATAACAATACGGACTACAGCCTCTCCACCGGCCCGCGGTCACTCAGCGATAACAGCTCACAGCCAGAATCACCAGTCCAGGATGACCTCCTCAGCTCCAACACTTCGACCAACCACGGGGTCAACCATTCAAACACGTCCAACTTTTCCCTAATGGGAACTCAAACCTCTTCGTATGGCAACAGCAATTGCAACAACTCATTATACCCCGTCCTACCTGCCAGTCTACTGTATAGCCAGCTGTATTCAGCGGCAAATCAGAGCCATAATTTCCATCCCCTGCACTCCACCCACTCGACGCAGAATCATCACAATGAGCTGCAGACCATGATGGATCAGATATCGTCGACGACGAATAACCATAGACAGCACGGGAGTCATATACAGGGTGATTTGTTACTGGGTGGGGGGAATTCTTGTGCTGCGGCGGCGGCGAGAGGAGAGGATGGGAGAGTGAGCAACATTGGGCAGAGAGGTAATCCACAACCTGATAGCAACACTGTGTGGCGACCGTATTAGTGTGACGTTATGTGGATGAGTTATGTGTATGTTTTTAGTGAAATTAGTTGACTGAGGTCGGTGGATATGTCAGAAGTGGTGTGATATGTGTGTTAAATTCAAAGTGTAGCAGGAAAGTGTCACGAACTATTTTAGGATTAATAATACGATTGCAACGAAATACGAATACTCATTAAATGTTTGTAGATTTTCATTGTTAATTTTTTGTACAATATTTGTGTCGTATTTTGTTTCATGAAGTTTATTGTATTGGTTGATAAGTGTATATAAATTAATATCATTGTCTGTAGTTATAATTTTACTATGCCATTATGTGTTAGTACGAGTAAGGAATATTGTAAATAAACTGTGAATAGTAATTTGTTGTAAAATGCATCTTGTAAAGTGCAATAGATGTGCAATTATAAAAGTTGAGTAGATGTTTATTGAATTAGAATTTAAGGTGAAACTGTTGGTCACATGACGTCTGTTCAACCTACGAGTAATAGAAGTTAGTACTATAGGGTCGTAAACTTAATAAATCGAAAGTCTTATTTATAAAAACCATACAAGATAGATGTGCTCTCTCAAACATTTGGATTTATCATAGTATTTGTGCATGTATGACCGTACTGGCATTTCTTCTTTTTTGTGTGAGAATTCATTCATAATTATGTTCCATAGTATTTGTGCATGTATGTCGGTCGGTACTGGCATTTTTGTTATTTTGTGTGAGATTTCATTCATAAACCATAATTATGTTCCAATGTATCAAGTGCTGACTTCGTTCACAAAAAAAGTCAATCTGTTTTTATAAAATAGTCTTAGCATCTCTGGGAATTTTAACGGAAACGTGAAACCAATGTTTTTAACTATCATCCCCCAAAATCTACGTCCATGAAGGCGTTGGCCACCAACTCTTCTATCATGTCAATTTGCAATCTACGCCTTATTTTGTATTTTATTTTGTAAAATTCTACCACAAACTCGCTGTTTTCATGAGACCATTTTTAACAAGATTAAAGTCAACGCTACGACAGTTTATGCTGTAATCCGGGTGGTTCGACTGTCGAACCACGGGCGTCGAACCACCCGTTCACAAGGCTAAAATTATTGGTTTTTATAATAATCGCAATGGATCCAAAACCTATAGGGTACTTCCCGAAGGCCTACCATCATGAAATTTAGCATTATGCAAAGTTTATAGCAAAAAAGGGAAAAATTTGAAAATTGCAAATTGCTGTCTTCCTACAAAAAATATTCGATTTGGTTTACATGTATGACATCATACTGGATTTTTTATGTACAAACCTATAGTTTCACCAGTTTATTACGAGGTAACAATCTCCAAGTGTTATCGGAACCCTTGGTCTGCGAGTCCTGCTCGCACTTGACCTTTTTATTTTATTTTTAAATTGGTGAATTTTAGCAATTGTGTCTAGCGCTCTGCTATGAGAGTTTATTAGTTGACTTACGAGTATGTACTGTGCCATTTTAAACCGACTTCAAAAGGGGAGGAATTCTTGATATATTTACATGATTTATCTGTGCATTTGTATTTAATTTAATTTACACAAACTTTCGTTGTCGCTTAAAAGATGGCTAATTAATATTGTTTACTCATTATTGTTACTTATCACGGATATTTTCCCCACAATACATTTAACTTGCAAAGCAACTGATTTCCGCTTATTGTTATTATTATTATGTTTAATTTAAGTAGCGGAATAAATTTTATAGTAAATAATATAAATATTGAAAACCATTAGGTATAGTTTTTCTTTCCGTAACATATTTAAATCAGAAGTAAGTACAAACATTTCAATATTTAACATTCCTCGTGAAAATCTGATTATGTACTACGAATCAATGATCCAAAACCACTATACCGACAATTTTTTTTTTTCCGATTTTTATAGGCATTTTAAGTGTTTTTTTTCGCTGACTATCCAACTGCAAAAAACTAATATAATTACGAGATTGAAGGGATAACAGGGTTGAAATTAACTGGATAGTTATGCTGAAGGACAGGTGGGTGCTGGCAGTATCAAATGGTCACTAAAAAGTGTTAACCGGGTATAAAAATGATGCAAACAATATTCTCATAGGTGCTTTACTTCCAGAGATCTAGGCGATCTTGTCATAACGTAATATCGTTACATAGAATTTTTGCGAGTTAACCCTCTACTGACCGACTTTAAAACGTTAAAGCGTTAAAAGTATTTTAGTTGCAAAGATCATTTTTATGTCTTTTGAAAGTTAAAAAGATGAATAATAATATCGTTTAGTAAAATAATTTTGTTTTCTGTTAGATTTTTTTTTTTTAAAAAAAGGCAATGACTAAAAAAGTGCTCAAAAAAATAGGGGTTTCTCCATAAATAAACCTTAATTTAAGTAACCAGTTAACGCTTTTTAGTGAATATTTGATACTGGCAGCACTACCTGTCCTTCAGCATCACTATCCAGTTAATTTTAAACCTATAATCTCTTCCATCTCGTAATGATATTAGTTTTTTGCAGTTGGTACATAGTCAGCGAAAAATAACTTTTAATGCCTATAAAAAAAATTTGGTGGGCAGACATTTTTTATTTTATTTGTTTTATCGATAAAATTTGACCTTCATTAACCCTGATTACTAAATGCACTTTATGAATATTCACACTGTATACCTAGACATCATATTTTAATACAAGCACTATATGATACAAGTAAATGAGGCACATAATGTAGCCGCTGCCTGGTACATTTTAACATGCTAATTACTGGTAGTCGTGCCAACTTGTATTCTTCGGACTAATTACAGTGACACATTATTCGCCGCTTGACGATATAAAGTCAGGTATTTTGTTATAAAATCTACCTACCTACTTAGCATTTACGTACAGGCACATACCTTTTGCTTTTGGGTACAATTCATCGCAAAAGGGGCCTAAGCCGGGTACCATTTAATTGATCCAAAAAGTTAACTAGTTCAGCAATTGAATCTTATGTCATTCTACTTGTATTGTATTGCATTGAGTGAGAGACACTGACAATTCAATTTGAACGGTTTTTTCGAAGCGTAATAACAATTCGCGCTATAGAGCGAGATAAAAAAATCTTTTATTCGACGGGGCCGGCAGGGATATCCCCTGGCCAAGGACGAAATTAAACCTCATAAGATATTTAAACGATATGCTTAATATAATAACATACAACGACAGTATCGATACTGGTGGCACAAAGCCGCAACGCTGCCAAACGAAACTGGAAATAAATATCCCATCCTCATTAATTTGCGCTAATACGATCCGATGGGCAGTTGGCCGCGTCTCGCTGGCTGTAGGGTAGGGTGGCCATGATCGTGATGATAGGAAAAACCAACATGGTTTGCTGGAAGAAATCTCCTTAGAGATTAAATCGAATTTTCGCGTAAATGTATCAATATATTTAGGTAAGTATTTAAGCCGTTTCCAACTTGAAGTGACTTAGGAGCAATTGCGTATTTTTTCGGGTTTACTAAACCAATTTGCGTGACCCATACAATGCACACATAGAAGATAAACATAAAGGATAGTGGAAATCGGAAGGAACCTATGAATGAAGAGAATCACAAGGGCCTAGACAGTTATAGGCAGACGACCTATCTTACAAAATAGAGTACCTATTTTAGAAAAAAAAAACCGGGTCTTAGATATTTACAGGTTTGTGACGTCGCTGTGATTGGTACCCACGACACACTCTAGTGTGAGACCAGAAGCAATGATATGTTATGTTACGTTAATAAGTGGAACTGGGCTGGACATGTCTGTCGATCGAATGCATCCCGACAAATGGGCGAAATCAGCCACTGAATGGATGCCTATAGATGGATACCAACGTAGGAGACGGCCCAGAAGGAGGAGGAGGGATGATCTGGATAAAATAAGGATGGACCGGAAAAGTTTTACATAGAGATGTGTGGACTCGAACCAGTGAGGTCTTTACCCAGCAGAGGCATAACTAAAAAAACTGGTAAAACTGAGTGCCACTGTGCCACTATGCCTCTGCTCTTTTGTGAAAATTTAACATCATGGTGACCCGAGCACCGGCTGTAATGTATTCGTCAGGTCCCACATCGTGCCGTCACCGGCGCTCGAATGTGCAGACGAAAAATCGATTACGGGGCGATTTGAATGTCGATAATGAGATTTAAAACTGTTCAGCAGTCAAGTACATATTTACATAATGAGGCTGCAACTATTTTAACCGGTACCCAGGTTTTAACCGGAACAGCCTGGGCCGGAATTACATAGCAAATTATTACGCCCGGCGCAGCTAATTCAGTTTCCTACTGTATCTTTATTTTTGGCAACCAATGGGCTTTGAAACTGAAAGCCAATTGCAGAGGGCAGCACTATGGGGTGTCTAAGAACTGCCATATTGTCTAGTTGTTATTGTTTCACGAATAATTGAAATAACAAAATAAACTATATCAATGTATGCGACATGGAGTGTGATTCAATTAAAAGTCGAGCTGAGAAAAAGAAAAGCGTCCATCGTTGGTAAAAAAGCAGTTTTAATTGAAAGGTAAGTTATAAACTGGCATTGTTATGATATAAAGGTTATGTTGCGGTTTTATTGTAAAATCCATTTTCTTGTTGTAGACTAAGGGCGTACGACAAGAATAACCTTCTCGGAGTTGAAGATGAACTCGAGGATGAGATCCCGGTCATTCCTGACTTGGAAGAGTTCATATCCGATCGCTGTTGTTGTGTTGTCTGTGTGATTGTTTTGACCTTAGAATGTGAAAATAAAGACGGTACAGCAGTTTTCTTCAACACTTTGATTAGAGATTTATCACCTGTATACGAATTTGGTCCAAAATAATCGTCAGGTAGGAAATGGGTAGCACATAACCTTGACGAAGTACTTGCATGCCAATTTTTTATACGAAGAGCTTTCTCCCACAATTTTCTTCTTTTAGCGTCTTTAGGGAATATATGAATCCCCACATTTTTGCAATCAACAGCTGCACAACGAGGCATTGAAAGAATTTATTCATAAAATAATTAGTTTGTTTACATGTTTACTAAGAGGAACTGTCAAATTTATAGACGGTCCACAGTGGCGACCTCTGAAGTGAGCAGTAGGCAGTTTATAAGCCCATTGAGAATGTCTAGTAATTTTTATTTTTTTTCTAAAGTTTCTACTATGTATGAAGTTGGGATCTCGTTGGCATACCGAGAATTCTCTGGCCATGTATGTATTCCAATGAGGCTGATGAATTTTTTATCAACGAGTCCAGTCCTATGTTAACGCAGACTATGTAGTCTTCGTTATCATATGACTTCGTTACGTTATCTTGTACCCTCATTGTTATTTATTACCTACATAAGTACTTATCATCTCTATGGCCAATATATAAAAAGAATGATTCCGTAGTATTGAATTTGGCATTATTTGGAACCCGACAGCTCGGCTATCAGCGATTGCGGCATTGCATCTATCCCACTTTAAACAACGGCTGGTTATTCCAAAGTAAATATTAATTTTACGGGAGGCATGTTTGCAATTAATTACATACAACAATCAATAATTTCGCGCTCCGCCGAGTGAAAACTGAAATACCGAACCAGCATCAGGCCAACGTAGGACTTCCAACAATATAATGGAATTTCTTTCAGCAGTAAGTACCTTTACGGCAGAAAAATATAAAAAAAAGTATTGTTGCACTTTGCTATCGAAAAAATGCCGATTTAAGGGACCAAATTATCTTCTTCATTTTGGATGACACGTGTCAAAATTTTTGACACCTGTCAAAAATAGTGACACCTGTCAAAAATAAAGTTTTTATGTGAAGTTATGCTTCTATCACCCCATCTGGAAAAAAGTTTATTTTTTGCAAAATTTTACAAGTCCATGTCCCATACAGAATAATTCTCAAATTATTCTAATTCTTTTCTGGCATTATGAGTTGCTGGCATTTTGCGTTTCTGGCATTTCGCTTTTCTGGCATTTCGCTTTTATGGCATTTCGCTTTTCTGGCATAGTGCGTGTAAACGTTTTTATTCTTCTCGCCGACCGCTTGGTTCGGGCTCTTCATCTTTCACTTGGTAATTTTTGGAAGCCTTCTATAGTTGCGATTAATTATTCTGTCATCTTTCGGAATATCTAACTTGGTAATATAAATATAGGTATCTGCCCTGCTGAGCACAAAATGTAAAGAGAAGTAATTTGATGTCGCTTTATTTCTGAAAGGAGCTCTATGACATGAAAGCATCTGTAGAGCGATTGAAACCCGTATAAAATTTAATAGCATTTTAAAGTAATGCATATAAATTACTATCATCTCACACTATAGCCTACAAATAAAAAATTGCAGCCTCTATAATGACGCGGCTTATCATAGCGTCATTTTCATAATGCACAGGGGGTAGGCAAGGGGGGCACGGGGGTGGGTGCTCCCTCCTCATCTCTGTATAATGCATGTGCTGAAATGGGCTAACAGGGGATTATGATATTTTATCGAAAGAAATAAAATTACTAACCAGTTTTGCGGGCTCAGGATAGTATTAGATGACTCGTGGTATAGAAGAAGTATAAGCTGGTAGTGGATGAATGTGGACGGCTTGATTTTGATTTAGCACTTATAATATCTTAACAAAAATAATCTAAACTTCAACAGCGTGATCACAATTACCACACACAAGTACGATTTATCTGTAGGCAGATGTAGGAGGATAGAATAGATAGAATATAATGCACATTTATTCAACTGTCACAATATACAAGACACAGCAAAAACATGTAAACAGAAACAAGCTCTGCCATTGTCAATTCAAAACTAATTTAAATCGCAAATCGATGATAAATCAAACTTTTTTGAAGTAAAACTTCTTAGGGCACGGGGGTAAAATTTATTTAACCTCTCAACTGTGGGTTATTCATATATTTGCTTTTCAATTGCTACTAGCCGGGTGCTATCACGAGTGGCTAAGAAATGTAACGGAAATTGGAATCGGTGACGTCAGGGTCGGCTGAAGACTTTTAAAACCGCAACTATTTTCAATACGGTTTTTAACTAATCAGATAAGATAATAATACATTCGTACAATAAAGAATGTTAATTAGTGAGAGAAAAACCTGATGAAACGTTAACAAATAAAAATTATTTTAAGCATTCTTCCACGAGTTCTTGATTTCCGGTATGGCCAAGATGGCGCCAACGCCGCCGCCGCCGCTGGCTGGGACATTAAAAACCAACTAGCATGACTCAAACTACTTCGTTCAACCTCTTTGTTGGAACCGGAACTTATGTTTGACAGCTGTGCGATTCGATCCATACAGTTTGTAAGAAAAGAGTTTCATCAATGTCACACGGGTCGATATGGATTTCTAAAACAAGCAATGCAATGCAAACATTTGAGCGAGACGGCTTAAAGACGTGACGTCAGATGGTATATAATCTGAGCGAGATGCAAATAGTAGTGACACTATTGAATGAGTTAAGTATATCACCACGAGCGCGACAAATTGTAGATAAGGAATGGTGGGAAATAAATGACATGACGTATTAAAAGTAAGTACAAGTATAAAATAATTTCAAATAATCGGACGTCTGAAACTTAAAAGTAACTTGAAGTAGAGATTGGATCTCAAAATTGGAAATTTAAATCTCTTTTAGTATAGGTAGGTATAGGTGTATAGTATAGGTACCACTTAATGATCTAGCTACAGAAGTTTTACTTCTAACACGTGTACGGTGCTACACGCGTATTTTTTTTTATTGACTCTATCGATATCAGAACATGTTAGTTTTTCATAATATGACAACACTGATTGACCGAGCGAGCGAAGCGAGCGAAGCGTCTCCGTTTCAGGTTTGGGCAAAAATGCTTTCGTATGTCCGGTTGTTCTCCTCTACAGGTCGCATTTATGAACCGATTCTCGTGAAATTTTGTGAGCAGGTTGGAAAAATAAATAGAATTTTTTACTCGAGCCAGTTTTTTGATTTTTTTCAAAATGGCGGAGAAAAAAAATCGCTACAACCCAAACGGCTCGATGGATATTAACAAATGAGGTGTCGTTGGATTCGTAAAGACCATGAGAGTGAAACAGATGAGCGAGCGAAGCGAGCGAAGCGTCTCCGTTTCAGGTTTGGGCAAAAATGCTTTTGTATGTCCGGTTGTTCTCCTCTACAGGTCGCATTTATGAACCGATTCTCGTGAAATTTTGTGAGCAGGTTGAAAAAATAAATAGAATTTTTTACTCGAGCCAGTTTTTTTATTTTTTTCAAAATGGCGGAGATATGGGGTTTTAAAATGTAAAAAAATCGCTTCAACCCAAACGGCTCGATGGATATTAACAAATGAGGTGTCGTTGGATTTGTAAAGACTATGAGAGTGAAACAGATTATATAATTTTAGTAAAAAGTCAATAGGTTGTATAAAAGATCGCGAAATGTAGTTTACAAAGTTATTGGTGCGGCTACTTTCATACTGCATGTACGTAACCAGGTACATTCATAAGTTTGTATGTGCTATTGAAAGAAAATTATTTGGGTTATTTTTTTTATGTGTTTTAGCAGTTCAGCTTTCCCACCGACATACTCGCGAGGTCTACAGCTCACAGAGCCACTAGTTTTAACGTTAAGAAAGATTTTTGAATCTTTAGAGCATGATGAAATACTTTTCAATAACAAAACCTTTTATTTTCATTCACGAAACCTCAATCTTTATAGACCAAAATAATATGTCGATAATTGATGAGGATTTATCATCATTATTAGTAATTATCTAGTGGTTGGGCACTCTTGGGCCTAAAATGAGCATTCTCCTTTACTAAGTAACCACTCATTTTCCAGTAATGATTTTAAAAATACAAATAAAATATTATAAGAGAGTTAGAAACTTATAAATAATCTGGATCTCAACATAATTTAGGTTTATGTGTATTAGGGCGCGGTCGCAATTGGCCGGTAAAGTTTCTGAAATGACAACCGCCCAGCTAACAGCCGTCCGCATGGACACCGGGTATTAATTACATACAGCTCTTAATTATTGATTTTTAGCATTAAATACACGCGCACTACGCATTGCGTCCGGTCATACGCTGTGGAGTGTTTTTGATTTTGCTCGGGGTGGGCAGGTGAGTCAAATAAGGAAATAAAACAAAAAAACTTAAAAGATAAATCACATAGCGGAAAAAAACATATTATTCCTTATGGGCTTGATCATTTCCCATGAGGTGATAATAAAATTAATACCCACATAAAATGGTAAATAAATTCCAAACAGCCCGAAGTAGTTCGGCGTTTCAACAAACCATCTTGGTTGAGTATGAATTCTAATTTTTAAATCTACCGGAAATTGTTTCCAAGAGTCCCAGGTGGCCCGAATATCGAATTCATGTTTACTATGTTCATTGTATAGAATTAGTAAACATGGATTCGATAGAAACCGTAAAAGCATTTGCTGTGGATTAGAATTGGCAAATAACACAAACCAAATCATAACCATATCACAATAGGCATCGAGCATTCATCTTCCAAAGTGAAATACACTCGACATAACTGGTTAAATTAATAGCCTTACTTAGTTGAGTTGAACTTAGTTGCCAATGCACCCGGTGTTGGTATGAGCAAGTTATTTCATTATGGAACCACCACTGTGCCGTCCCAGTTATTGCTCGTCGTAGATGTATCGTATTGTTTTATTTGATGGAAGTTCCGTAGAAAATGTAAGTCATTTAGTCCCGGCCTGTACCTATTCTGCAAAAAATACATAGCTATGGGACGATTTTAAGTCCAAACAGAGAGATAGACAAGCGAGGAATTGAAAAATTGGCCAATAGTGATGTATGAACCTGCCAGATGGACGGACGACATTATCGCCCTATCTGTGTCTGTAGATAGCGGCATGGAGAAGAATAGGCCTATACCCAGCTGTGGGTGAATGGGTGTTGATTGATAAGTGAGTTTCGTTTCGGAAGGCACATTAACCCGGAAAGGTCTCCGTGAAGAATGTTGTTTGTAGGATACGGATGTCGATTGTTAGTTCACAGTTCACACTCACAGAAAGTACGAAGTTACCACAAGCAATCTATCGAGGATGTTCTGGCAAAACCGAATAAGTGCAAGTTTTTTTTGCAAAAAAGTTAAGTAAGTAGGGATTCTCCGAATCTTCTGCTTTTTTACAAAGCAAAACCGTATAACTTCAAAAAACTTGCTTATTCAGTTCTGGCCAAGGTTTCAGTATAAACCTTGAAAGCGAAAACCTATCACCGATAACCAGCCGATAACATAGTGAGCCGATATAAGTAACAGGCTCAACATCACTGACTGGTTCACAATTCCCAGAGAAAAGGAATGCGGCCATAGAAGGTTTTCAATTCAAAAGGTAGAAATCAAAGGTCAACGAACAAAAAGTCCAAAAGCTCAAAGCCTATTACAATCTTTCTGCTCCCATACGTCCTAAACCGTCCATAGGTGCGTCCTGCGGCTTTGATTGAGCCGGTGCCTAATTCATCGTCTAGCCCCAGTTAATCATCGGAACTGACATCAGTAGGGTACTGTCGAACTAGTGTACCTCGGAGGGGGGGATAGTAGGTTGGGGAGGCGACGCCAGGGCGCAGAGCTGCCAGTGTACAGAGATTTCCCTGGAATTTTGTATTCCATGTTCTGTCATGTTGTATGTGTTGGTTGGTTTTATGCTGATTTCAGTGGAAATGGCCAACTTGGCCATTAACAATAGACAAGTAATTGTTATAATTTACCGACTGATGAAATAAATGGTTAAGTTTTTGTAGCTAGGCAAACCGTTTTGTGTGACGATCGATATGATGTGTTTTTCACTGTATAATTTTCTGTCATGTTGGGCGTTGAATTACTGATATATCTGTTGGTGCAGGTTTGTACCTCAGACACCCAACAAAATGCGTAAGTCTCCAATGATGAAACCTCTCATCATACATCACATAGCTTTCCAAAGATTTGGCGACTTAGGCGCGCAGGGACAGCTGAAACTAAAGCTTTTTGACAGGTTCGTTGCGTTAACGTCACCCATAGTGCCATAAGCTCGTTGGAAGACTATCTTGAACTTGAACATTGTGTTAAAATTCATCGGGTCCCACCCTAGCAACACTGCCCTGGCGTAATTTAAAACCGCACGCCCCCGCTGCTGAAATTAAGTGCGAGCTGGCTTGTACGTGACAACGGCAAATGCGATGCGCCTACCGTACTGGGTCGTGTGTACCCCGCCTTAATTGTGCTGCTTCATTTGTTCGGACGAGATTTCAAATACCTAGGTAGCCATTTTGATTAGAAGGTGTTGTATCTGCTACTGTGGTTGATGGAATTATCCAGAGCTACGTAGCTGTTATATTATTGTTTGGAAATACTGCTTAATGAGGCCACACACAACTTATTAAACAGTAGTGTCCAAAAGTATTAAAGTTTGATTGTAGTTATTAAAGAATGAATGAATGAATGTATAACTCAAAACTGTCAGCTAGAAAAAACACTTCATAAACTACCTACGACCATAAGCATTTTTCAGGTACCGCTAGGAATATTGCCTTCATTGCTCTACACTACAGTCTAGAATCATAACCAAGTCTAGACCCATACATACTTGCATCTAGGTTGGATTTAAAATATTCTCTTATATTCTTTCCTGTAGTTCCTATCCTGTGCTCGTATGTAATATTATTATCGTCATCATCTATATCTATAATCTATAAGACAGATAACCTCGTTAACAGATAATTTAAGCATCTTCCGATAAACATCTGCGACTGACTATACGATACTGGTGCGGCAGACAGTACACGATGTAAATCAGTCATACTTGCTAGGTAAACATTGCAAAGCCACCCAAATCGTCTTCCACAGCCATATGTAACAATTTCAGACAATTAGTAGCGAGTTCCCAACCCCTTTGCCACGCAAGAAACAAATGTATGCCCTGTGCCTAATTACACCTTTCATAGGGCCCCTCTTCATTACATTCCTTTTGTTCTTTTGCCAGTCTTCCCAAACGCCAATTATTACAATTACAATAAACGAATGTCTGTACTGAC
The DNA here is from genome assembly GCA_963457715.1 of Argyresthia albistria. Classification (NCBI taxonomy): domain Eukaryota; kingdom Metazoa; phylum Arthropoda; class Insecta; order Lepidoptera; family Argyresthiidae; genus Argyresthia; species Argyresthia albistria. The sequence goes on along the minus strand of OY735268.1, from coordinate 7,740,581 downwards.
GAACATACCCAACACAAACTAGTAAAATTCTAAAGTGGCATCTATGTCAAGGGTAGTAAGGAATGAAAGTAGCATGTTTTCAGCTGTCGACTCTACATTTGTCTCAAGTGACAGACAGTCACTTTGTTTTCTGTTTATTCGTCTTGGGGGATTGTCAAAAGGTTATTTTGTAAAATTACTTCGAAATGCTGTATAAAGATGACATATGGGGCGTATTTTAGTAGATACTTACAGTATTGCCTGTACCTTTGTTCTTCTTCAAATTTTCAGAAATTTTCACCCAATTTGCATGCAACATCTCCGCTGCTAAACCCCTTCGCAGTTAGAATAGAATAATTTACAAGTACCGTCAAAAATCGTCAATGCATACTAATTAGGGTTGTCGCAGTTAATCAGTAGAGGCAGTCTCAAGTAGAATATTTTAATTATCACAGGGCCCGAGTTTTCCCACGGCTGCGATAAAGAATAAACATGGCAGTGTTAACCCTCGCCAAGAAACAGTGTTTGCTAGGGTTGTCACTAGTTAATATAAATAAGGTTTTATTATTAAAAAAACCGTAGTCGACTCTTTTTCAAGCAATGTTTAGGCTATAGTTAATCAAGAGAAGACATGTTAAGCATAAACTTAATACTTCTAAGTAGGTACAAATTCCAGATCTCTCCCTTACCTCCTATCATCTCCGTCTTCACCAACATGGTTTGCTGGAAAAAACCTTATTAGTGATAATAATATCGCCTTTGTACATGTTTTTTCTACCATAAGGAATCTTTATACTATGTCATGTGAGTAAAATAAAGAAATGATGAATTGCAAAATTTAATATAAGGGTTTATATTGTAGGGTTGCGTACCCGAAGGGTGCCAAACGGGACCCTATCACTGAGACTTCGCTGTCCGTCCGTCCGTCTGTCTGTCTGTCTGTCTATCACCAGGCTGTATCTCATGAACCGTGGTAGCTAGACAGTTGAAATTTTCACAGATGATGTATTTCTGTTGCCGCTATAACAACAAATACTAAAAAAACCATATAAATTTAATATTAAGGGGGGCTCCCATACAACTAACGTGTTTTTTTTTTGCGGTTTTGTATAGATAATAGTATGGAACCCTTCGTGCGCGAGTCCGAATCGCACTTGGCTGGTTATTCTATTTTCTGTTCATTAAATCTCGTCGTGACTGTGCCCCTGCTGCACCTTATGGTTTTATGTTTAAATACGTTTTTAAAGGACCCGTACCCGAAGGGTACCAAATGTATAACTAAGCATCCTCTGTCCTCTAGGAAGTATAAAAAACACAAAGAATGTTTATTGTGTCTATTGCCGCTACAGCGTCAAAATTGAAAAATACCATGGTTCTCCCGACAATAAACTTGATTTTTTGTACTGTTTTGGTACGATGGTGCGGAACCCTTCGTGTGAGGCTGACTCGCACTTGGCCGATTAATTCAACATCAGTACTTTTTTTATTGTTTTCTTTTAAAAAAAATAGCAACGACAACCCTAAGTCACCAGCGTCTCAAGACTCGTAAGCTCCGGGGTATTCTCCGAGGGGCTATTACGTGGTCACCGGCTGATTACCATCCCTCCACGGCTCACGCTGATTTCAGACGGAACCCTTTCGTGCGTACCGTATCGTTATTTTTACTGAAGCTGTATGTCGCGGCGAAGTGTGATTATTACGAGTCGTGATGATATTGTTAAATTTGTGAGAAAGTTTATGAAGGTTTGTTTAGTTAGTGTGGAGTATAAACTGCATATTTTAACGGCTTAGTTTACGACACTAAACAAGGGGTGCAAGAGGATAGATACACTGAGAAAAAATTATTGTCAATCCAACAATAAAACGTAAACGCTATACAACCCACATAGGAACTTTGCCTTTGACTCAACGTTTTTATTGTCGCCAGTTTATTGTCGTTATAACAACATTCCTTAACAACTTTAACCATTGTTGGAAATACAAGTTACAGTGACAATGTTTCCAACGTTGTCATAAAGTCAAAACATACATTGTGAGTCACAGATCTAAAATTGACACTCTAACAACATAAGTATTGTCTGGGTAACAGCAGAGCTGTGTCAGTGTAGCAATGTGTTCGGCCGAACATTGTGAGACGCTATCCTAATGTTGTCACTCTCACAACATAAATATTGTGTAGGTAACAGCAGAGCTGTGTCAGTCTAGCAATGTGTTCGGCCGAACATTGTGAGACACGACCCTAATGTTGTCACTGTAACAACAGAAATATTGCTAATTTAACAGCTTAGTTGTGTCAGTTTAGCAATGTGTTCGGCCGAACATTGTGAAGCACGAACCTAATGTTGTTATTTAAGCAATGTTTCCTGAACTAAACTTTGTCGTCGTATTTATTCTCAGATAGAACTTTGTTTTTCTATTTACTTTACTTTGTAAGGTTGGCAAACTACTTGTTAATGTGCTAGCAAACTAAATATTGCTGTCATGGCAACAGTACGTTGTTAAGTTAACAACTCTTTTGCACAGCATTTAGTTAGCTATTCCAACAAACTAGTTGTTGCTACCCTATCAATGGTCGCTCTTCCTTCAGGCCGTGCTTTTAAACTGTTGCGTACAGTCAGCATCAGATATATCTATATCTAAGCATTATAGCTGATATATATATACCTGAAGCTGACTGTACACAGTTGAAGTACACGGCATGAAGGGCAAGTGACAATTGATAGGATAGCAACAACTGGTTTGCTAGAATAGATAGCTAAATGTTATGATAAAAAGTTGTTACAAACTTAACAATATACTGTAGCTGTAACAAAAATAATTATAAGCACACATAATTTCCGAACATCAAAAATTAGTCTGCCCTCTACCTAAAAAATGGGTCAAAAATATTGAATAAAAGATTTACTTAGTTAGACGATCATGTTCATTTATTAAATCATTCCAATAATGTTCAGAAAGAAAGCCGTTCCTTGTTCGTAATCGTGCCAGAAAGCCGTTCCTTGTTTCCTCCCTAGTCAGCTTCTACAATTTCTTTTTAACGTCCCGGTGACGGTGTGCATCTGACGTAGGAGAGCGACGATCGCCAGTAGTGCAGCTACATTTGCTTGTTCTTCACCAGCTGTAAAATAAATACAGACTCAATTATTTTATCTAGCCTCCCTCCAGTATTATTAATATTGTCTTGTTTTTCATAATAAATATAACCCTACATCTGTTGATAATGCAGTCTTGTCCATAATCCAATACTTAAGATTTATTTTTTGTCTCAATAGTTTCTAAGATAATGTAGGGGAAGTGGTAAATTTTCATCTTTTTTCATAAATAACTTTAAAACAGTGGATATCTTGTGGCTGATATGATGATTTTACACAATTATTTGGTCAAAAAGTTTACTTACCAGAAGCTAATTCCAGCAGCTCTAATATTGTTCGGTCAGATGTACTGGATTCTGCCTTCTCGGTGACAGCCCCTCAGCTGAAATAATTTAGACAAAAATAATCAGTTTTTATTTCTGGCAACATGAAGGTTTTTTACCTATTACATTGTACCCCTCAAGTTATGTGGTACCACAGATACTATAATAATATTATGTGGTACCTAGCAGGCCGGTGATTTGGTTTGTCGCAGAAATAGCCAACAACGACTGCACCAGACACTTCAGCCCTTGATATAAGAATATGACATATGCTGCTAGCTTTTAAAAAAATTACAAGGGCTTCACGACACTCTGACCCTAAAATTGCTAAATTTTGTCGATTGTATTCTGTTTGCAAGATACCTAAGTAATCAGCGTACTGAACGCCCTGCCCAAGTACTAGTACCTATGTACCCTACTTACCGACGCCATCACGGAAATCAAAGTAATACCCTAAGTACAGATAGGTAAATACTTACCTAACATAGTCTCCATCAAGTGTGGCAGCCCGGCACCCACTAAGAACATCTCCATTTTATTTTATACACTCAACTCACTCCCCTGCGTGGTGGAATCAACACGGTGCACATTGATTCGCAATCGGCAGACGACTGATGGCTCACGGCACGGCGCGGCGTGCTGCGTGCGCGCGCCGTGGTTGCTATGACAAGGTCAAACCTCCCCCCTTGCAAGTCCTTCGTACCCCGCCCCGCGGCATGTTGTCGAGTTCTTTATGTATAATTTGCCGATACGTCGATAACAAATTAAACGTTAACAGGTTCTTTAACTTTAAGTTTGTCAAATTCAAAGTTATGTTCTCACAACAACAAAGATATTGTCAAGTTCTTTACATTAAACTTTGTTAGCCTCTAACAATGTTTTCCTTTAATGGCTTCTCAAAGTATTGCTGTCATGGCAACAATAAAGTTTAGATAAATTTAATTTGACAAAAGTCAAGTTGTGTGTGGCTCAAAAATGAGTCTCACAATAAAAACATTGCGTCTGTAGATAAATGAACTTATGAGCTTTAACAAAATATTTTGTCCCACAAACAATAAAAAATCGACAACGCTAAAATTGACCTTTGTGAGCCAAAATTTGTCTCAGTGTAGATAAGTAATGAATGATTGAAGAATCCTAGCTAAACTACTTTTAAATCAAATCTAATACAGGCTGTTAAGTATGGGTAGGATACGTAAAATTTTGATAAGTTTTCATCAACGTTCGTCTAAAATTATAGTTTCTTGTAATGGCTACTTAGTGCTATTATTAGTATAATAATATAGTTCCTATCTGTGGTATTATACACGAATATGTTAAATACTAAGTAGTCACATAATTTTGCACGCATATGTCAGTATTACTACTTTATGTACTTTGTGTATGTGCTTCTATTTAGCTACCCGCACCTCTAATCACTATATCATTATACCTCACTATAACTGAAAATACTGAGCTTTTATACGAGCTCTATCATCAAAACCGATGGGTACATCAGACTGATAGTTAATTAAAACGGCTGAACAGTTTTCCGACAAGGCCGTTAACCTGCGACTAACCTCTTCAGGGGGGAAGGGAGCAGGGTGTGGGGGGGATAGTAAAACATACGGGCGGCGCGATTTAATGTGACCGACGCGAAATAAATAGTCCAGAAAATTACCAGCTTACCTCCCTCCACGCTGCATCGCACCCTGTGAAGGATGATTCCCAATACTACATAGCGTTACGGCTTTCTAGAGGGTGGCAGAGGATTATAGCCACCGGGGTTCGAAACCGGAAACTCTTGCAAGACAGTCAAGCGTGTTACCCTTAAACCACGGAAGAACTTATCCCATGAGTCAATCTTGACCAACCAAAACCATTAAAATTATAAAATTTCGGAGGTTAATGATCGTATGTACCTTCCCAACGACCAGTGACAACAAACAATGTCCTCATAAGGGCTACCAAAGAAGAACAATCTTGTTCAGAGTAGAATTTCAAAAAGGTGCGATATTTTTGTGGCTTATGTTGAGGTACACGAAACTATTTTTGAAATTTAAGTTGTCACTTAATCGCGAGAATTTAATCGCGATAATCTCATAGGATAGTCATTTGTTTCAGTTGCTATGCTAAGCATTTGCTTAAATAAAAATTTTTTTTCGTGAAACTCAGGGCAAGTGTAGGTGATATTGTCATTGGGAGGTGTGATCGTGTGATCATTACATTGCCAATGACAATGACAACTAACAATGTCCTCTTAACGCCTTCTCTCGCAGAAGCACACCGCTCGAAGGACCTAAAAATGGCGAACTATTGTTATCTAAGATGTGTCGGCAAACCATTAGGCCGGGACTCCACCAAAGCGGAGATGTGCGGAGATGTAGAATATTTGTATGGCGCCATGGAAGCAGAGATGTGAGCTGTTTCCATCGCGCATACAAATATTCCACATCTCCGCTTTGGTGGAGTCTCGGCCTTAAGGGCTACCAAAGAAGAACAATCTTGTTCAGAGACGAATTTCAAAAAGCTGCAAAATTTTTGATGCTGAGTGTATTTTTTATTGGGTTTTGGTAGTGAACGAAATTTTGAGAAGTGTTGAGTTGTGAATAACCTCGCAGGGGACCCCATACAAAATGAGACCGTATAATCGGTAATGAGTAGTGGCTGTATAGTAGAAGTTATATGGCTGTATAGTAAAATAATTATTATAATAATGGTGGTTTTGATAGTTGGGGTGGGTATGGGATACAGGAAAATCTGCTGATAAATATCTATCATTTTGATATAATGTCAGATAAGCGAAACACTATTCTTCTAAAATTGTAGATAATTAAACCCTTACACTGATAGCAAACCTATAAAATTTTAAGAAATTTATCTTATCTTTACCCAAACCAACAAACTCACAGAAGCATTTAGTTTAACCACAAAATCGACCAGTTGCGCCATCTGTACTTTTATATTAACACTGCCAACTCACTAGCGCCACTCGCTTTTTATGCCCCTATCCATACAAACACCCACACAAAGCTGTTGAAAAGTCGACAAAAATACGCAATGATATTTTTGTTCTAACAATAATTCTGAGTTCAAGTGAAAAACCCTAAAGAGCAACATGCAGAGCTGAACTTTGAATCCAGTAAAGGGGAGGATACATCGTTTTGGATCCAAAGCCACACTTTGAAAGATTCTAGGACCAAAAGTTGGGCAGGGGAAAAGCAGTTTAGTTCAAGGGTTTTTAGGATCATTTTCACGCGGCCGGGGAAGGAAAACTCGCCCAGAACCAAAGAGTAGTAACTTAGATAGAGCCGTAATATGTGAAACGACTTTTTGATGTTGGATATTCTCCCCTCAGGAGTTGTAAAAGCTGGTTCTATGTGTGGGTGTCGTTTTTATGTGTTAGTCGACTTTCTTGGGAGGTGTTTGCTTTCTTGAAGAAGGCGAAGAAAGCGGAAGGGTCGCACTTGAAGACGTTTTGTTAAAAATAAGTTGGGGACGGAGTTCTACACATAGCCGGCAGAGGGCGCATGGAGACTTTTTTTAAAGATTTTTGGTTGAGTCTCATTCCATGTAGTAGGGTATAGTTTAATTTAAAATTAAATCCATTAGCTAAATACTTTAAATATGACAATGTCCGATGCTATAAGTTTCAACTGTGTACAATCATATGGGCGTTTGCATTCCTATAAATACCTACTTACCTATCGTCGAAAGCGCAGGCTGACCGCACACCCTAATAAAGAGCTGCGGTTGGCTACAGCAAACACCCTGCGATAAGCATTCATTAAACTCGGTTAGTCGGGAGATTGCGAATCAAAATCGACAACCCTAACCACAGCGGGCGAATGAAACCGACGACAACCCGCGACAACAAAACCTTCCAATTGCGACCGCGATTACCATCTTAACGAATACCAATCCGTGGTTAACCGCAATATTACTCCGACCAATCAGAGCTCTACATTTTCACATCCATTTTTCCGAGGGTGAAAATCTTAGAAACCGCAGGACTAACCGCAAAGGTCAGGTGATCGGCCAATCAGAGTGCGTGTTTATAACCGCAAGCCACGCCCATCTAACCGCAAACCAACCACATCGCGAGACGCTTGCCTCGCGGCCGCGATCGATCACCTCGCACCGCTCTTTTTCGAATTACAACAGCCGGTTGGTTATTTATGGGCGGCCTTATTTATTTTCGTAATGTAAACTGGGCCAACCATTTGTTTCAACGTCTATCAATACAGTGGCAATGCTGGTAATATGCTACTATAAAGCTGGATTCCGAGAATTTCCGAGATAAACATGTCCATGATACGGGACGCTTGAGATATCTTATTATTAGCATTCTGGATCAAAAGATAAGTCGCTTCTCAGAAAAATGCTCTATAGGTACTAGGTTGTAAAAACATTTTGTAATAGAGCAGAGCGGACAGTCGGTCGTTAACCCATTATTCAAATTAGATAGCAGCCAACCTCGGCCTGGTCATTGTCCTTCATAACAAAGATGAAATATTGATTCCCCGCCATTTTACTGAGAAAAGCCGAACCCACACCCGCGTCCTAGACGTAACTACACGATCGACGCACGCACACAGCCGCAGCCTGCATTATATTCATAATGAATACAGCTATCCTACTCACAGGCCGTCTTTGACTTTGTATAAATATATTTTGTCCTTTTCCCGCAGCACTTGCGCGGGTGGTTGGCTGTGGTGGGAGAGGGACGGGGGATGGCTAGGAGCTCGTCTTCGAGGTGGCCGATTTCTATTTCATTAAGTGGCGGGCCCTGAAACCACAACGGATCGATACAGTCTCCCGCCTGAAAAATGTTACCGCTCTATGATTTATGTCTGTCTAGTCTAAAGCCTAGGTAAAGTATATGACGATTAATTCCTTGTGCTACCAATAGGATCTCAAGGATACTGTGGCTAGTTCGAGACCTGCCATTTATCCTCTAGACATTGTATTTAATCAACATGTTTTTTAACAGTTTATGTGTCCCCATGTTTACTTCGTATGAGAGCCCTATACGCTGACGGGTGACAGAAGGAGGTGATGATGAAGATGTTTACTTGGTAGGCAAAATAAAAGACTTTAAAATTTACTTCAAAATAATAGTTAGGATATTTTAAACTAGTTGATGGAAGGTTTTATAAAAGGATTTACCCTTTACTCTCATGGGCAATTTCATGGTCAGAGGCAGTGTCTAACTCAATAATTTGACTGACCGGTAATCGCCTTTTTATCGAAACTAGCACACCGCTTGACCATCATAATTATAACAGTGAATGTAATCGTTTATGAACCCTAAAACACATCATACCGACAAAGGACATTGAAGGACACATTGTCATCCTAAATACATTTACCTCCGTCGGAGCTTAGAAAGAAAAGTAGACACTAAAAGGTTTGCATACGAATTCATTCTATGTCGAGAACACATCTCATCAAGTATTCATAGAGAACAGGGTACATTGAGGTCTCTACAGTACAGTGTAGCAGCTTTGCTAGGGAATCCTGGTGAACCAAATGCTTTGAAACGACTTAAAGCCAAGATATAATTACGATATTTTATATTTCTTTAATGTTCCAAAATAAATCTCTCAGTGTGCATAAACTCATTATATTTAATCCTCTTGGAATGTTTGAAGTTTTCGTTGAAGCACACAAAAATAATCTAGCTCCTCTCAATTTTTCTAACTTGGAAAGAGCGAAATCATTTTAGAATAAACCAAACAAATAATATATTTTTTATCCCAGTTCGATTGCAAAGGGCACATTACCAAGCTATGCTTTACCGTCCTACTTACGTTCAATACCTTTCGTAGTCTACCCCGAACATGATTTACATGTTTTTGTAAGGTGATCCGCGCACAGAGTGACTCATCCACTATTCACAAGGGGACTAGCTAACACTACTTACATGTTTCAGTAGGTGTAATGACAGTAACATATTATGGACTTTGATGTTCTACATGGCTAGGTGGAATTCTTTTGAGTGTTGCAAATGCTCACTGGTGCATAGGGGGCATTATATGGTTTAGTTTGTTATGTGACATACACATCTTTGTATGTGGTAGGTAGGTATAAAGATCGGTTAAGTGCGAGTCGGACTCAGCGTGAAGGTGATTCAAACGTCGAAAACGTCCACAAAAGACCCAGATCTTTTGTTCTGTTTTTTTTTCATAGGTTTTAAACTTTATCGGGCTGTGGACATAAGACGGATGGTTGTGTACTCAGTACGGTATCGTAATAGTATCTACATTATGAAACAAGTGAGCTAAGTTGGTCATTTGCTCACGAGTTTCATACGAAGTTTCCAACACACTTGTGAGTAAAATTTATAATTACGAGTATCAATATCGGTACTCGACATTTTCACAATAAAAACAATGAAAGAAAAGTTTTATTTGTTGAAAAATTAAAATGGCGCGCACTTATTTTTTTTGGTTTCGCTCTTTGACTCTGACTGCCAGGAGGCAATGCGAAAGCCAAACAAACAGCCATAGTACGAAGTACTTCATCAAAGTAAACGAAATACATTTCTGTTTCCTTAGTTTGCTTGTAATTTGATGAAAATAAATTTTAATGTTTAGTCATCTTATTTTGACAATAACATGTATTATTTAATAATTTAAGTCAATAAAAGTACCTACCTAATATTTTTCCAGCATAATTTTTTTTTGCTGTTATTATTGTCCAAAAACTATATCCATTACAACACTAGTGTTGTAATGTGTATAATAGTCAGCATTATGATTCTAAAACCAACGTCATAAGGGTCACTTTACGAGCAGGTGTGTTGAAAAATATATTTACGCAGGCAAACAAGCAGGTATGAAAGTCAGTAAAGTGCAATTCGGACTCAGACATAGGGTCCCGTAATATCGTACAAAAAATACGCAATTGAACACGTCTATTGTAAGATCTAAACAATCAATAGGAAGAGGAGGAGGAAAGGGAAAATTTCAGGAGTAACTACCTACTCAACTCATTGCTTCACTTGCTCTTATCTTCCGCCCGCAAGATCTTTTCATTGTCTGTTTCATCGCTTTCATAATTCAAAATGTTCACTTATATTTTTAAGCACTCTTACAGGTGCCAATTTACATTTTTCATGAAAATAAAGCACATTTAATTAATAGCCCAACCGACTTCTATCGCAAGGTGAAGACAACCCTTTACGACATTAATCTAAGTATTTACGGCCGTGCTAAGTACTTACTTTCCTGAATGGCGCATATTTCATTTAGGGGGCACTAAATTAGACTTTATTGGGTAAATAATAAGCCCCAAAATATTCGTGCTAATTAATATGAGGGTAAGCGGGTGTTTCGTTTGTTGGAGCGTTTCTTGTTGTTTTATGGGACTGCATTTGGCTGATATCTGATACTTTATCAACAAATCTTTAACCATTTTGTATAATACAGCAGGTGATTGCTTTACGATTTACTCTTTTACGTATAATATGATTAAACGATATATTGATGCTTGAACTAAAAAATATGATAATAGTAGAATTAAATTCATTCATTTATTTATACTTTATTGCACAAAAACATAAAAAACACGTAATATTTACAGAATGATATGTAAAAAGGCGAGCTTATCTATAAAAAGAGATTTCTCAGAAATCAGATAATTTGTTAGATACCTATATAAAGTGTTTCTAATTAAATATAAAACTTTCAAATACCGGTCAACTAAGCAAACAAACGCTCAAAATTAAATTCCGCATCACTAACACGCTGTCATCCGCCCCCAATCATTTGGCCCTCCAAATCAGCCGACTGAAAAAAATCGACGGGAACATTATTTAAATACAATAGCTGTTCGTTAGGCGCGGCAAGCCTCAGGAGCTCGATGCAAGATTTAATTAAATCGGTTCCTGTCTTCCCTCCCCCCCTGCTGCCCGGCAACACCCCCCTCCCCCTCCTTTATCCCCCCTCGCCCCTCGTCGCAATTTCCTCCCGCACGGGTGATTTATTGTTTGTTTCTAGAGGCAAGCCGCTGTGACCTCTGACTTTGGGAGTAAGTCATTTTTTTCTGAGATTGTCAAGTGTGTCGAAGGTCGTTTATGATTATGATTGATCTATATAGGTCAGTCTTACTTGGAGGTTTGACATATGATGGTCTGTGTACAGCTGTACCAAGTTATCTAGAAAACGACCGCCCGACCTCTTTAGATAGATAGATAGATAAATCATTTATTCAAAGGACATGGTACACACACATAAATTAATAACGAAAAAAATCAATTTAAATAGACAGCACTTAATGGCACGCACTATGCAATTAACAGTAGGTACCTACAGCTGTGTGGTTATGTGACTGTACCACGGCAGTGAAATGGCCCTGACTCAGCAATGTCACAGACGAATCTGTGACGCTGGTATTCTGCCAGGGCCAATCTTTGAAATGCCATTCTATGCTCGGTCGGACACAATTCGAAATATGGCAATCTAGTAGCCACTAGCGACATCAATTTACACCCATTATTTCACAATAAAGTTGGTAGATCTGTACCTTAACTTAGAGTTAATAAACATAAAATTTGACATTGAATACTCAATAAATATTCTTAGTGTCACTTGTACCAAAACACAACCATGATTAACACATTAATCACAATTAAGTTTGACATATTTCATACAATTTGACAGCTGCTAAATATAATTAAGACGCTAATCGTAATTAAGTTTTTGTTGCAAATGGACCTTATATTTAAAAACAGACCCATTACAGCGCCATTGTGAAAGAGAGAAGTAACATTTACAGCCAAATACAGAAACATTTTCTCATCATATAGATCCTTACACGTTATCTCTATCCGTACTTGTGGATCAAATTCACACGCACCGAACATGCCTTTTTACTCAAAAGCATGAAAGGGCTAAACTTCCTGGAATCCTTCAGGCAAGTAAGTGAATTTCCTTGTCCAGTATCGGGATTGGGTTATTTTTACCGGCACTGTATTAAGTTGAGATAAATCCGCCCTACACGGCCCCTAGGGCGGCTAGGGCGGCTAGGGCGGCAAGGCAGGCTATGATTTATACCTCTCGCCTCACGCCTGCTGTGGCTATCAGGGTGCTTCCAATTTGATACTTCCAATATGTTCAAATAATCAAATCAAATATTTTTATTTGTCAAACATATTTACATACATTAGGATGTTATAGTACCCATAGTAAATCAGTATGTTTCGCCATAGGGCATACAAATATTTCATAAATCTAGGTAGCACGTTAGCAGCCTGTATCATTAGCAGCTTAGCATGTTAAATGGTGGGCACCTAATTCAGGTTTAAAAGATGACCTAATGAGTAGAGATAGTTATTTGTAAAGATCAAATTCAAATCAAATTGATTTATTTTCCAGAACAACAGTTACAAGTTCATTATGCTTATGGTCTCCACATAGGTATGACCTGTGTCGTGGAGGCCTAGGTACAGTTTTTATTTTAGGAAATAGGTAAATAAAACTAAACTGAGTGATGCGTATTTTGATTGATGGGGCAGTGTTTGACGCTTAAAGTTTTAATAAAAGTTATACAAAACAATGAACTGTTTCAGACAGGTACATCCGTTGTGACTATTTTGTTAATATATGAATCCATAGGAATATCAGAAAATGTATTTCTTCTTTTTAATTATCTCTTTAAATCTTTTTATAACAGATCGTAGTTGAAGTAGTTGGGTATACCGCACGGCTTTTACTTTTTACGGGTGATTTTCCAATCGGCTTCAGTAGGTACCAGCGAGCGAAATGACAGGTCCTTGGCTCTACCTTCTTTATCAAGTGTGGAATATAGGATCTCATAGGAAGAGCCCCGAGGCCCAGAACATTCGGCCAATGCGTCTTTGTCCGAATTTTGCTGACGTCACATTTCACACCCGCCTCCCGACAACATATCATTGGAGGCGGAGGTGTGTTACGTACCTCATATCGCACCAATTTATCTATCAAGCAAGATGGAAGGTGATAGATCCTTACATTGTTACATTTCTTATTTCTATTTCTCATTTCATTCTATTGTCACATTCTTTGAAATGTGAAATGTTTCTTCAAGGTGAATTAGAACGTTGCATAGCAATTCATTTAGATTCACTACAATACACAAAGTCACACCTTTTTCTATTCGGGATGACACTTGCGCAGATGTATCCAAATGTTGATATCGTCACAGGGAGCAAGGTCATCGCTGCAGTGATGCTGATATGACGATATCCTAACGATAGGAACTCGAGATATTATGTGTATCCTTACCAAATAATTTGTAATTCTTTTTCCAGCGGTAAACCATTCAGTGTCAGGCAAAAACTTAATAATGAAGACTGCCCATAGCCAGCGACCCCACACACTTTCCCAAACTTTCTAAGCAGAGGCAAATTACAGAATATAAAGTCCAACATTTCAACTTTGGCTGTTTTGCCAAACTTTCTTCGCAGGCCTTTCTAATCACATTGGAGGGTTCTGAAGCCGATGTTGGATCCGAAAAGACGTTCTGTGAACAACTTTCCTTATTAAAAGGCAACAAAGTTTTTGACGAAAGCCTACTTTTCATATCAGCCCTCCTAATTAATCAGAGAACTGAAGAACAAGTATTGAATTACCAAAGTTCGATGTTTCTCGGTAGCTTTGTAATACAATGATATAAGTAAGCGAGTAACTAATTGGAATAAACTCACGGTCAAAAGAACCTCACAGAAATAACTGCATTGTGAGTATTGCTAATGGGTATATGAGAATGTAAAAAATATTATTCACACAGAAGTTGAATATATTCAAGTAACAATTTGCTGATGTGAAGATTTACCCCCGTGGATGTACAAGTTCTGTAGGTACCTCGGTTTCAATGACCACGGTCCCCCTAACAAATATTTTAGCAATATCAAAACGCCCTAGTCTACTGGTCTATACGATCGCCCGCGACCCCACATAGTATAGTAAATCATTCTCACACGACGCGCACGCACGATATCGCGTATTTATCATTTCTTCGTCCACGATTTATGGAGTGGGCCGACGAAGACAAAGGAGAAAGAGATCACACTGCAAGAGCTTGCGTTCAAACGATGTTATACAGAGTGTAACAGAAAGGTGTAGTCATATTGAAGGTTTGTTAGGGACACCATTCTGAACACGTTTTACTATGACCCCGATTTGATCAGATCAACTTTATTTTTCATTCCTTCATACGATTTGACGCGGGTGGTCAGCTGATTTGTATTGAGAAGTAAAAAATAAAGTTGCTCTGAATCAAATCGGTCTCATAAAGAAAGTTACTTAGCATTATCCAACCCCATAAAAGACGACTACACCTTTCTGTAAAACCTTGTAAATAAGAAATCACTCGTGCAGCACAGTACACGTAAAATGGAAATTCATAAAAGAAGTTTTACTTTGATTTCGTTCTTCTTATGGTACACAACAGACTATCATGAAATTAAAATTATGTAAAAAGATGAGTGGTTATGAGCAGATCGTTGAAGGTAGTAAGTGGAAGAGGTTGTCTCGTATATTAACTTGGCTATAGTCCGTATCGCATTAACCACCCGCACTCTCCTCCTCTATTTCATAGAAATGTGATATGATTAAACCAACGGAAATGCGATATTTCTTGAAGGTATCTTATTTATTTGATAATAAGACAAAGGGCCGATAGTGTAAAATTAAGTATATTTAATTCTTGAACGTTATGCCTCGGTCACACACAGCGATCAATCGCTGCGAATGCCTACTCGCCGCAAGTATTCGCTGTGTGTGACAGGCTATTCGCTGCGAATAGATTCAGACGCCCCGCGAGTTGAACTCGCCGCGATTTGAATTGAGCATGTTCAATTTTAATCGCGGCGAATATGCATTCGCAGCGATTAGACGCTGTGTGTGACAGTGTACCTACTCGCTGCGAATAGCTATTCCGCTCTCTTCCGCGCTCTCTCTCTCGCAGACAGTCGAACTTCTCGTGTAGAACTTGCTGTGTGTGACAGGCACGCAGCGATTACAATTCGCAGCGAATGCCCTCGCAGCGATTAGTCGCTGTGTGTGACCGAAGCTTTAGGCTGGCAATACGAACCAACCAACTCTCGCTCCCGCGTTTATTGTTCTCCATTGTTTGTTTCTTTGTTTGTTTGTTTGTTTGTTTGTTTGTTTGTTTGTTTGTTTGTTTGTTTGTTTGTTTGTTTGTTTGTTTGTTTGTTTGTTTGTTTGTTTGTTTGTTTGTCTGTTTGTTTGTTTGTTTGTTTGTTTGTTTGTTTGTTTGTTTGTTTGTTTGGCCTATGTCCTTACGAGACTATACCGATTATTTGCTGAGAAAAGCTTCCCCATTTTCAGACCATACTTCCCTGGTATATGCCAACACTGACCACCCCGGCAGAAACTTGTCGAGGGCATCACTCTATCTCTATTTAGGCCTGCCCTACGCTTCTAGCTGAAAAAGATGGTATCAGTCTGTTTAAAATGCGAAATTGAAGTAATGAATTAGGTATAATATGAATATCAGACATCAAGCACGAACTGCTTCTTATATTTCCTATAAATAGGTATTCCTACCTTTTAAACTAAAGTATACTTCCAAACATGTAACCTGTAAGTTATTTATTTATTCTGAGGGCGATAACCTCTAGCTAAATGGGTTTCCTTGCACATAATTTAAATTTAAAGTACTTACTTAAAGCAACCTTTCCTTGGACGGAATAAAGAACACCACTTCGTGTATCCACCATACACGCTTACTTCAGGGACAGCTTTAGTCTCCTATGTTGGCGAGCTCTTAAGTCTTCCTTTAGCTTAAAGCTAATTATTAATTAAAGGTGGCTCTTTGCCTAGACCCTGCCCCCTCAAGATCTGCATATTAATGTGGACATATATTGCCAGTGTATTTATACAGAGGTAAATAGAATAGGTACCTATGTGTGTACAGTTAGCAAAGAGCTACGAATTGTAGGAATTAATTATTTACTGAAAGTCTGACTTACATCCGGACAAGGAGCTCGAAGTATTCTCATCGGTGACTTTCGGGTTATTTTGAGATTTGATATACAGATATTTATCTTCTGTAATAAGATGGGTACCTACACTAGCTGTCCAATGGCTGCTCAAGCTGCCACCTTTGTAAATTGTGATATCTGTAACTGTGACGTAGACGACAGCGACCAAACGCAAATGTAAATTAGTCTAGCGATACTTTAGGGCGTTATGTGAAACATTTATAATGATTGAACGCTTTGTCAAAACAAAATAAATAAAACTAACTACTTACTTAATCATAGCAACTTGGAACCTACACAACGATATGTCCCATGAATCAAAGCCCCAGAGCGATTGTCCCTCATAATATAGCTGCATCCCGCTAGCCTCAGCATACCCAAAGCCCATATTAGCACGGCCATCCAAACTACAATACCGTCATACCATACCATGCACGATTTCGGACAGCTAGCACAATTCCGAATCTTGCCTGCGTTCCGACCGTGCCGGAAGACGGGCCAACCTGAACATAGCTGCAGGTATAAACAGTCTTGGAATGTGTCGGTCGGTTGGTAGTGGCTCGGCCAATCGCTGTTGAAGATTGAATGCATATACTTGATTGGTATAGGTGGCTCGTTTGTTTTAAGTTTATACTAAAGGTATCTAGATTAGATTGAGTTAACAATAGGACTTGACAGTTAGATGAAAATAACTCATTATAATACGGCATCCAGTCTGCTGGATAATCGTGCACCGAGGGTTCTGCACAAATCACATGTTTTTTGATGGACGATAGAGAAGCTTTCTAGAGAAGCTGATTTAATTAATTTATATATTTTTTGTGTCTAGGTCAACGGGAAGTACCCCAGGTTCTGATTCATTTGCTTTTGAGGGATTTGCAATTTAACGCATATAGGGCCGTATCTTTTGATTGCGTTGACCTCTAAAGGCCTCTAAAATCTGCGCCTGCTGGGTTAGGCCGGCGGCATTAGCGTGAGGCAGGCACTGTTCGCTCGCGCGCCGCTCAATCACCCGCCGGCTTTCATAACGTGTAGTGACTACAGGCCGCAGAATGCCGCAGATGCCGCGGCCGCCCGCGGCCCTCGTGCCGCCGGCAAAGGTCGTTCCGGCTGCTTCACGCTAATGCCGTCGGCCTATACGCCCCGGCCTAACTCGGCGGCTTAACCCGCCGGGCGCGGCCAGCGGCCTGTAGAGGCCTTTAGTTTATCTTTTTACAGAAATCAGAAATCAGAAATCAGAACATTTATTGTGGATCGTAGTTTTAGATTAGTTCTTAATTTTACATATGTGCTTACGTCCAGCCATTAGGCATACAAACAGAAATACAATAAAAAATGCATACATATAAAGTCATAAAATAAAAGAATAAAAAAAAAAAATTGAATGTCAAAATGTCAAAATACATTACACACATAGCTGATTGGTTAAAGGTAATTGTAACGTCAAGATTAAGATTTGATTATTATTATGTCTACACAGCATCATTTCAAATATTCATCTATTGAGTAATAAGCCTCAACAGCTAGGTAATCCTTTAATTTCTGTTGGAAAAGATTCGGATTTTCTATATTCATGATCTGCACCGGGACCCTATTATATATTTTTGATGCCATACCAAAAACACTTTTATTGAACAGTGCAGTTTGGTGGGTAGGCGCATGTATTTTTTTGTTATTACGGCGGCTGGTAAGATTTTGAAAGAGCTGAGGGTTTGTTTTAACAAACATTATTATTTCATAAATATATAATGAGGGCAATGTGAATAGTTTATGGCGCTTGAAGAATGGTTTGCAGCTGTCTGTTCGTTTTAATGAGAATATAGACCTAATACATTTCTTTTGGGCTTTAAAAGCACTGTCATTGTTAACTCCGTTACCCCAGAATATTATGCCATATCGTAGTGTAGACACTACAGATCCATGATACGCCGTTAATACTGAGCTAACGTCCACAACTTTGCGCAACATAAATAGTGCGTAAGAAAAATTATTTAGTTTTTTGGTGACGCAATCTATTTGGTCTTTCCAACTTAATTTGTTGTCAATTTGCAGTCCCAAAAATTTTGTGACCTGCACTTCGTTAATGATGCTGTCATTGTGTTTGATATTCAGTGGTGTCCGTTCCTTTAATTGTTTAAAATTCATTATGTAAGTTTTATTTAGATTTATTTTTAAATTATTATATTTGAGCCATGTAATTATGTCATGTATTGAGTTATTAATTTCATTTTCAAATGTCAGATTATTGTGATTCATATTTTGTTTATATACTATCGTACTGTCGTCAGCAAATAGTATCATAGGATGCAATGTTGATTTAACAATGTCATTTATATAAATTATAAATAATAGAGGGCCCAGAACACTTCCTTGTGGAACCCCGATTGTAACTTGAGATGGCTCAGATGAGTAGTCTAGTTCTATGTGTGAATTTGTGTGATTTGTCTTCGATCAGACAAGTATGATGTCAACAAATCTAAAATGTTGCCTCGGACTCCATATGTGTATAGCTTTTGCAGTAATATTGTATGATCTACATAATCGAAAGCTTTAGTCATGTCCATATATACTGCTGACACTGGTATCTTACTATCCAGATTTATTATAACCCTTTGTAGGAAATCATAGATGGCCATGTTAATGGTTTTATGTTTTCTGAATCCCTTTTGTTCGGGAGCCAAGATATCATTTTTTTCTAAGTAATTATACAGGGCATTATTGTCACATGAAGATTCTGGTATTGTAAAATGGTTGTTGAATGCCTTAGCTATGTCTGTAGGATTTTTTATTATTGCCTTGTTTTGTTTAATTTGTTCAATTTGTTCCCGTGGTTGATTTAACTTTGTACTATTAATGATGTTCCACGTGGCCTTTGATTTGTTTTGTGACGACTGGATGTAAAAAATATTTTGAGATTTTTGTGTCAATTTTATTATTTTATGTAATTTTTGTGAGTAGGTCTTAAAAATGTTTCTATTTTCTGTGTTTGGCTTTCGCCTGTATATCCATAACAGCTCCCTTTTTCGTTTGCTGCATTTCCTAATACCTTTTGACATCCATTTCGGCCTTCGTTTGACATAGATTTTTACCCTTATCTTGGGGAAGCATAAATCATACAATAATTTAAATATGTTATAAAATTCAGTAAATGCTTCATTTGGATCTGATGTGCCGTACACGTCAGCGAAACTTAAATTGCTAAGATAATCTTTAAATTTGATCATATTTTCTTGACAACAGTCTCGTTTCATAATGTACCAGTGACTATGATTGCATGTTTTTTGTACTGGACATCTAAGTATTTGTGCCGTGTGGTCGGAAAGCGCAAATTCGTGAACTTGACTCTTTGCTCCATGTATGTTATGTATTATGTTATCCAGACAAGTGCCACTACTCAGTCTTGTTGGTTCCATAACTGATATTTTTAAATTGAAGCTCATAATTAGCTCTTTGAATCGCCTAGTTATTACACTATTATTCAAAATGTCTATATTAAAATCGCCTACTACTATACAATGTTTATTTTTACATGCGTATTCCTGTAAAATGTCGTTTAGATTGTTAATGAACAGATTATAATCTTCTATTTTATATTTCGGTATTCTATATATACATATATACATACAACTTCAACAATCTACAGATCTGATTAATTTTAACATTAATTTCAACTTGATTTAAGAAAACGGTTTTGACAGAGATGGGTGGAATACCGAAGGACATACGAAGTGAACCTATAAGTATATAACCTATTACGGTAATACGGAGCCCTAAAAAATAACATACCAGGGTACAAACTTGACATGACAGCTCTACAAACATAGGTCCCATGAGCGTCCCATAAACGATAGGGGAAAACCGTGTTTGGCATGCAAGTATGGCGTGATGTGACGCGTCGATTGTTACACACCGTGACATATTTACTCGTCACCCGCCAGTCGGTCGGCTCGGTATGTTACTCAAATTGCTGTTTACGTATACGGCAGGTATAGGGAGTTTTGTAGGTAAAATAAGGATACCCTTTTGTTTTTCCTTTGGCTGCAGCGGCCTGGCAGTTCTTTAACTGCTAAGTCTTTGGGGTTTTATTTACTGTGAATATGGTTATATTATAATCAGTGATCGGAGTAGGTAGAGTGATTTGGGGTGAGTGACCTCAAACTTATATATTAACACATCATGGATATGCCTCAGAGATTCCGGGCTATTTAAATGATTATGTTTTTTTTCGGAATTTCATAATGATGATTACGTAGAACTAGGTATAAAGTGCGAATCGAAATGAATTAATATGAGCAAGATTTTCAACATAAAAGCAGCATCATCGGCATCGGCACAATGCAAAGTTTGCGACTTCGCGACCAATTAGAGTGCAGTCTCCAAGATGTGTCATCGTTAACCTGTATGTATGCACAATGATTTTTTTCAAGCTACTTACTAAAACACTATTTTAATTTTAATTCGTTTAATCCCAAACCTTCCAGAAAAAAGCCATATCCATGTTATGACTTTCCTGACGTAAGTACCAAAAATCACTCTACCTATTCCGATCACTGATTATAATACTGGCACGACTGTACCTAACTTACTACCAACTTGCATGGTTTATGAGTAAAATTACAGTAGAGCCCCAATAACTTCCATGTACTATGCACAAACAACATACAGCTTAACACATGCGTAAATTCATGCTTGTAATAGTAATTGTCGCTGACAGCTAGTAATACAGCGGTAATACTAAGCAAACACAGCATTAATTAGTACAAATAATAGCTTGAATTAACACCGTAAATCATCGCTACACTGTGCATTGTTTGATTCTATGAATGGTTCACACAATGCAAATGTGTTTAAGAATAAAATTAATAAATATATAGGTTATATTATATGTGACGGTAAGCGCAGTTAGGAAATCAAACAAATCGTAACTTTTTTTAATGCGAGGTTTCAGAGTCACAGCCCACATGAATTATATTCTATTCTTTACTATTTTTGTTTTGTTTTTCAAGGTTTTAGTAAATTAATTAATTCAACATATCAACATAAGACGTAGTCATTATAAGCACTTTATTTCTCAGAGGCACGTTACGACTCATAAATTCATAATTAATATTTCTACCATTTTATAATATTGAAACAATAAACTGTACATGTTATGTACCTAACAAAGTGTTTATGAAGATCACTAATTAAGTATAGGTTTGTCATTGTATCCCACATCTCTATCATACCAATAACAGCTAAAGCGAAGGTATGCGAGTAGATTATTAATTAATTCATTCGCAGTCGGTATGCGAGCCTGCGTTCCAGATACTCGACTCTGATTCTTGGCATGTCACTCAGTTGTTCTGTTATCGAGAGAAGTAACCCTGAATACACAACTGACAACTTAAACTTTGGTCGAAACTCAAAGTCATGGTATCACTGTCTCTAAATAGCTTGGGTACTGAAGACACCTGTAATATTACTTTTTGAGTGGCACTTTAAATGAGCAGCTATATGTGCATTAGATGTGTTAATGAATAGTTTCTATGTACTTTAGATTATACTAAATGCCTTGCCATGAGTCAATGAATGCTTTGCATAAAGTGGATAAGATAATGTATTTCTCGTCTCTGACATGACACAAAATCTAAATACTTGTCTAAATATAAACCAATTTTGATACAAAAGCAAAACGAATAATTATTTAGTACAATCATTGTGATATGACCTTATTCAAGGATATCCAAATCGGATGACAAGCTTCTCAAATAAAGGACGAAATAGAATTTCTCTCGAATTCTCAAAGTGCACCAAACGTCGGCAAAGTTCGGCCTTTGTCCGTTCCACGTGACACCGTGTGATCAGGCTAATACACCGACTGTAGACCTAACAGACAAATACACACCTTGCCACCTAGAAAATAAGTCCGAAGTCTGAAGACTCCAGTAAAAGCGAAGGCAAAGTTCTTTATTTGAAGTGAAGTAAAATGTATCGCTCGATTCTTGTAGCTTTTGTATTTTGCGTAGTCATTAGATTTGGCAACGCGGTCAGTGAATTGAACCCCAGTAGAATATGTTTTTGGTAGACATGTATGGCAAAGAGTTCACTATCAAATTTTCACTTCATAACTTCGACTAAACCCACCAAAAAATCAACATCAACATCTTTACTACAATTGAACAAAACGCAAGTGGCCGTGCATCCGAGATTGTTCCGGAATGGACGAACGAAACGTCAACTCCTCTCATAACGGTAATTTCACACGCGAGTGGACACCCGCTCCGCTCCAAGATATGGGGAAAACTTGTTCAATCAGCGTAAGTAGCGATTTTGTCGACCGTACACAGAGGTTCGAAGGGGAATTGGTAGAGGTGTTTGTACGGCGTACATCACTGTACTTACTGATGCTTCATAAATCATCTGAAAACCAGTTTTTTTTTTCCAAAGGTATTACGCGTCGTCCTAATAGAACGCGACTACGCGCGAATCTTATACTAAAAATCTTAATCTTTGAGATAGCATTGCATCGCGCGAATGCCACATTAGGACACCTATTTGACATCATAATAATAAGTTCCATCGCGGATCGAGTGGTCGCGTTCTTTTAGGACGACGACGACGCCGCCGTAGACAAGTTTAACTACCGTCAATGACCGCAGTAGTTTTAATCCTAAAACAACACAAATATATTAGATTAAGTTCTTAACGATAAATCAGACTAGAAACCTACCTACATACTGGGGCCAATTCTCTAGGGCACACGCACTAAAATTACTTGACAATATTAGCTCCGACGCTCTTACGCGGTTGCCATAGATTTCATTTTCGAACTCACTTTTGAATTAGTTCATCAGTACATTAAAATAATTCAAAAGTGAGTTTGAAAATGGAATCTATGGCGACCGCATAAGAGCTGTCGGGCTTAATATTGTCAACTAATTTTAGTGAGTGTAACCTAGAGAATCGGCCACACTAACAAAATAAATAAATTGTATAAAAGTTTGTGTGTAACAAATAATAAATCAGGGCACCTATCATGTAAGGTCTTTCTTATCTCCATGGCACTTATTGAATTAAACGCTTGTCCAGACATAAACAGTAGAAACAAAAAGAATAAAAGAAATTAGTATCGATCACGACAGGGTGCAGTGACGCAAATTACGACATTTCTAATGTGAACCAAAACAAATACTCGAAAACTAATGTGATTTGTTGGTACGGAAAGCTTTTATAACATAAGATGAACATTGTTTTACTCCATATAAACCTTGAATCCATAAAGTAAGAGTGGTACAGACGGATATGTTTCCAAATAGGAGTAGGTAGCTAGATTTAAGCTAACAACAGCTATAACTTATCGAGTAATCGTGATTATATCCAGGCCTGAACTTTTTTAAAGGAATAATGAATTTGACCCAAAACTTTAGTGGTTTTCTATTGTAGAGGTGGGCCAAGAATTACGCTTTCAATCTTAAAAATACCTCACAATAACACACATAAATCTTAAATTTGAAAAACCACTTCGAGAAAAGGTAGGTATAGTAATCGTAGAGTGGGTCTCGTGTTGTCAGGGACACTTATGTGCTGTGCCTCCAGATAACTTCAACCAATATTCAAATTCTACCCCAACTAGTGACACCCCTACATCTACTCGGGCCCAGCATAAAACGTCCGAGACCCAACAAAAGTTGTGGACCGCCTAATCTAATACTTGTCAAGTCGTCTAGGGAAACAGCAGCTGCAACGGCAACTCAGTTTAAGTCCACTTACCGGGCATTTACATACTCACTCATGGACTGTCCTTCGCCCTCACAGAGAGGTTTTTTGAGATGACTGACCCGATTAAGCAAATATCTTGTACATAAGGGTAAAAATTTTAACCCTCTCGTTGTTCTCCATTGTTCGTTTGTTCGACCGGTGTGATTCTGAGAGTGAACCATTGATAATTGTAAGATAGTTTGTTTGAATACGCGAAAAAACCTATCTAATAGTCATCGTAATAAAAAACCTATCAATACCTACTTATCTTTATACATTAGTTGATATTTATTTAATATTTGTACTCAAGATGCTGAACGTATTTCCTGTTCAGTAAAACAGTCAACACCAGATATTGCTCGGTTTATCGACCGCATCATGATAATGGCCGGTATGATCAAATTGGTAATATTATAGTGAAAGTTACTATAACCACAGATACTACTCAAACCTTTCTACAACTTAGGTGGTGTACATCCTTCAATTACACTATGTCTAAAGGAAAAATAAAGGCACTAATTCTAAA
The DNA here is from genome assembly GCA_963457715.1 of Argyresthia albistria. NCBI lineage: Eukaryota > Metazoa > Arthropoda > Insecta > Lepidoptera > Argyresthiidae > Argyresthia > Argyresthia albistria. The sequence goes on along the minus strand of OY735268.1, from coordinate 7,715,951 downwards.
ACCGTGCTGTAAATCTAAGCCTATATAAGTGCGTGTAAAACGGACGATGCCATGTCGATGTCGGATGTCTTAAGTGGCGAAAGGGCTGCGGGAAAACCGGAAATTTATATTCCCAATATATCCGAGACGCACAAGTTCACAAGTTGGGGACAAGTTAGGGATAGTTTGAGACTTGGGGAGATATGCATGAGGCCTTTTCTTAGTTCGAGTGTGGATCTCGCTGCAGTGGGCCAATTTTAGTGATTTTACACATAGACATATTGGTCGTTATATTGATTCTGCTGTTTTTATATCGTATTTCAATTAAAGAAACTTCAGTACTAATTACAAAAATAATAGACACAAGCCAGCAACATAAATATAATATCTAATTATATTTGCTTTATTGGAAGATATGCCTTTTTTGAGTTAAGGTCGCCTTTGTACACTTTGATGAAATTGTTATGATAATAATATTTTAATGTGTTACTTCTGTTCTGTGTACCAAATATAATAAATAATAATAAATAATAATCATTCCAATAAACATAATTTCAATCAAAACGAAACTATACGTGTCGTCTCTATCATTAAAATGTATATTCGTAACGCTTAGCTACGACCATGCTACACATCTGCTACGGTTCTGCGTAACGCCCGCCGTACAAAGGAAGCTCAGTCATTGACCCTCGTTGTCACATTTTCCACAAAGCGCCTTTTCCCGCGATCAAATTTAATTTCACCAACAATACCACGATCGCTCTCCAACGATGCTGCAATCATCTATCTAAAGTATTTTGCTTCATTAAACTGATCTACGATTGAAAATATGCTGTATTCCTTTTACACAGAGTGTATTGGTGTGAAGTTGGGGCCCTGACGCCGGTGATGGAGCATTTAGTCTCTGGGGTAAACAGCGCCAATATTGGAAACTGATTCACGAATACGGAACGGTTTGGGCGCGTCACGTTTGATCTAATTTGTGATAAAAAAATGCTTCCTCACTGCAACATGGTGGCCTGAAAATATATCGTCTATTATTTTTTAACCGACTTCTTTATATTCTCTCATAAAATATATGTTTTAAGATATTCTTTCTCAAAGTACTTAGGTTCTTATATATGTGTAGATAGATAGCATGGTCTTTTCGAGTACGTAGAAGCCATATGAATTATCTAGCAATTTGCAAATAAACAAAATCGTAATTCGACATAAAAATAATTTAAAAAAAAGTTGACTTCAAATCAACGACTTATTAACTATTTTTTATTTCGTGATTTTTAGCCCTAAAGAAAAAAATTAAACCATAATTACATAAGGTTTAATAAGCGCTGTCAGATTCTTTAATTAAGTGCTTCTTCACTGCAAAAAGATCAAACAACGCCCATTTTCAAGTTTTCTACCTTTTCAGTAATTAAAACTGCTGAACCGATTTTGACAAAACTTTTTTAAGAATGATCACAGAAAAGTCTTCTAAGATTTACAGAAAACCGCATTAAAATCCGTCCACCCTTTGTCCGCTATTCCTTGTTAAGTATATAACTTTTGAACGGCTGAACGGATTTTGATGAAACTTACATTCTACCCTAAGTTGGAGTAAATGTAAGTAAATGTAAGCTAATAAATAAATAATCGGTTAAGTGCGGGTCGGTATCGCACACGAAGGGTACCGTACCATCGTACAACAAATCAAAAGCACTCAAAACAATAACAAAATAAACAAAAAGAAAATTTAAAAAGTTTATGCCTTCACGAGATTTGAACCGACGACCTCCGGATTGAGAGTCTACACTACATCATACCGGCTAACCACAACCATGTGGTTTGACGCGAAATATGCTATCATATTTAAATGTGTAGTATATGTGTCTATGACATGGTTGGTTGCTATGACAATAAATAAACAGTTTCAGTCAAGATCTCCATTTTGAAATGCGTAAGTGTATCTAAACACGTCTCTTGTATCGGGGCCCCCTTTAATTTGCAATATCTCTCGTATTTCAGTATTTGTGGTTGGTGCGGCAACAGATATACACATTCTGTGAAAATTTCAGCTTTCTAGCTATTACGGTTCGTGCAGACGGAACCGGTGACAGACAGGACGGACGGACGGACGGACGGACGGACGGACGGACGGACGGACGGACGGACGGACGGACAGACGGACAGCGAAGTCTCAGTAATAGGGCCCCGTTTGGCACCCTTCGGGTACGGTACCCTAAAAATGGTCAAAATCCGATTCATGGTTACGGAGAAACATGAAGACAAACATAGATAGATACATACATACACCCATGAAATTTTGTAAACTCGTTTGGAAGTCCACAAAGACTAAAACGTGTGAATATTTTGAATTTCTGATAATATTACATGCATACGTATAGAATTGACAACCTCTCCTTTTTTGAAGTCGGTTATAAAATAAGTTAAGAACTATGTAGATGTAAGATGTAGGCACAATCGTCCGAATAAATAAGAAGGCATCCAAGAAGTCCTCTAATTTACACACTCATATTAAATTGTACCTCTATAATTGAAAACATCTAACAGAGACACCTCTCATCGATTATTCAGAGGCGGGTCATCCGGACAAGTATACTCGTACTTATAAATTTCACATGATACACGGGTTTTTAGGAGCCCGTTTCCGGATCGCTAGCAAACCCGGTTTTGGGCTCCGTCGGGGTACCCGTCGTGTCCCGTGAGACCGTATTTGCACAACGGTCTTTGCATTGTCAAATTGTCACAAAAATGGCAAGACTGTCCGTAGAGCTAGCGAGAGATACCTAGATTACGAATATTACAATTTCAATGATGTTATCGTCGATAGCTTGCAGCTTGTTTCATCTTTTACTTTAAGCACAGGCAGCAATTGCAACAGTCATTTGTTTAGTTCTATTCGTCAAATAACCTTGATATCATTTCTTAAATGTTTTCACCATACCATTACCTGCTAACGAAACATTTCGAAGTCCTTATAATCTCAATCCTCCAGCATTTTTTCAAACAGACAACCCCGATGTAACATCATTCGACTATTTACTCAGTACCAACTCTCATTTAGGATGGAGATGTCCGAACTGCTGCCTCATTTGGATAACGCTATTCAAACAGTTAGAGGGACTGAATACCCTCGTACGAGTACCTATTTGAACATTGTTAGTGTACTTTTGAATTTCAAGCGTGGTTCGTGCTCGCATATACATAATGAGCTTGCCTTCGTTTAAGGGACTAGGGGAGGTACGACATGGCAAATATTGCTCTGGTCTGCTGAGGAAAGCGCGAAGTCAAGTTTTAGGATGTACATTATATCAACGCTTGTGAAGAATAAACGGAAAAATAGGAACATAAAAAATATACCATTTAAAAATAATTTGACGCCATAAAGAGGGACGCCAGAACAGGGAGAACTGACAGTAAAATTAAGTCTAAATTGTGCGTACGAGAAAGAAAATGTGTGCTCAAACTCTAAGCCATTTAATTAAATAGGTATATTTTTAAATCTGATGCCAACAGCATCGTCTGGTGAAAGGGGAGTGGGGGGCGGGCGCCGCCAGCGACAATAAAATTTCACGCGACATAAAGCAAAAACACACCCCAACGCATAACCACCGCTTTCCCAAACAACCAGTGTAAATGGACCTACAGCTAACCAACCCTAGCCATGATACTCCTTACTAAACCAAAGAATTAAAGGAGACAAGGAAGGCCAAGTTATAATTTGAAGATGGATCTTGTTATGTTTTCACGGATATTGGCGAACTTAGTCCGGATGTCGCGAACAACTATGAAAAGTAATGCCATAACAGTCATAAAGCTTTACTGGCACTTGGACGATATAAAAAGGCTATTATTTTATTGTTCGCAATAGGAGAGAGGCTTTTAAAAAATAAGGACAGCAAGAGCTTAGCGGCCGTATATTCTTTGCAATAAGGGCCGGATTCATTGCTAACATTCAACATGGAACAAACTTTAAACATACATTTAAATCGGCATGAAACCTAACCTAACCTAACCGTATTTTTATAAATGAAAATCATAATTTTTCAGGTCACAGCTTTCTTGTTATCGCTGGCTAACGAGAGCAAACATTAAAATTCAGAAATACGAACAGCTACTATAAACTTCTTGATACTTTTATTATTAGAAGACTTTTCTTCCTGTCTGACTTCTGGCATTTTATCATTTGTAGAAGTACCATCATCAGGTGTGACTGTCCAAATACCAATACTTACAGTGTTCCTCAGAAAATATGTCTGATAACCTTCAGCTTAAAATCTTCAGGAGTATCAAGTTGTTGCACTCGCGAAACTCAAAAGAAGAAACTGCCTCAGGGATAATTTGATTGACTCCTCATTATTTCGTCGCCAAAAACAGTAAAACATCAAAGACATTCTCGACTCTCATTCGAGCTCGGCGAGTTCAATACTTAAAGTCATACATACTTACATGATTTTTTAGAGTTCAGTTACCTACAATGTTTCAGTATTTATTATATTTTTTCGGAGGAGACTATTGAGGAGCAAAATATATGCGCAATAATAGTAACTACTTAGTATTAAAATGGGCAAAATTTTATTAAATTTAAACGATAGTATAATATGGTGGATTATCATCTATGTAAAGTAAATATTACGCCATATTCTACTACCCTACACTATAATAAAATGAATCTAAAATAGAAATCACAAAAATCCTGCAGCGCTCGTTAGTCGACCAAAACCGAGAGACAACACAACCTCTACACATTCATACGTATACAAATACAGTTAATTTACATACAGTGCATTCATGTACATTCCACGTTTGCATACAAATTACAATTATATAAGTTGCAGGTCAGACCCGCAAGGTACCTTAACTAAAGCTTATTAGGGTTCCGATCCTTAAAACGGAAAAAAGTATCCCTTATAGGATCACTTTGTTGTCCGTCCGTCCGTCCGTCCGTCCGTCTGTCTGTCTGTCTGTCTGTCTGTCTGTCTGTCTGTCTGTCCGCCTGTGTCAAGACCTTTTATATAAAAACGCGTTAACATAATATCAAACTGAAATATGTATCAATGCTTAAAGTCTGTGGTCGCATATAGCTGTGTAAAAATCAACCTTCTAGGTCAACGCAATCAAACGCTACGACCGTTTATGCTGTAAAATAGTTGGATTTTCATAGTACCTAACCGCAATATTCGCAATGGACCAAAAACCGGGTACTTCCCGTAGGCCTAAAATCATGAAATTTGGCACAAACCAAGGTCTCATAGCACAAGTAAAGGGAAAAATGTGTCTTTCTACAAAAATATTAAACTTGGTTTACATGGATGACATCATACTTTAGTTTTTTATGTGTCTAATTACACGTGTAACGCACTCCAAATGTGATTAGAACCCTTGGTTTGCGAGTCCTACTCGTACTTGACCGTTTATTTTTTCTTTTTTATCCACGTTGTGTTTTATTTTTTCTTTAGGTGTTTTCGCGGATAATCGTGTCTGGGATTAGTGCCTCTCACTGGTTTTTTGTACTGAATTTGATTAGCCAATACGGATTGAGAAGAAGGGTTTCTGTCAGATGTTAATTAATCCCACGTCAACATGACCCATTGATAACAAAAGCTTCATATGTCCATAGTTGCCAAATAACCCGCTTAACGTGGGCGAAACAATGACTATGCTATGACTAAAGGTGTGACGCTAATTTGTTTGTCAGTATATGGCTTGGCTCGGCGACTGTGTAAAGGCCCGTTTCCACATAACTCTACCCAACTGCCACCGGTCTAACTAACCCGGTTACCTGACCGCAGCTTGACGAAGACGACCTGCGACTGTTTTCACAGTTTAAATTGGTCCAAAACACAATCATGTCTACATATAGTGCAAGTTAGAAGGTCGCTCTGTATTAATTTAATCGTATGGCTGAAGCATTTTACCCGTATACTTGGACGTTTGCTTGAGAGATGTAAAAAGCTCGCCCTTACGTATAATATTAAAAGGGTAAAATGGTCGAGGGTAAAATTATATTTCATTTATTTATTAATACACAAACAAACAGACAGACAAACATTACAACATAAAGATTAAACCAAACCAAACCATTTCCGTCTGTAACACCAAAAGCTTTATGTACGAGATATACACTCTGCTTTTCACTTCGATTGTGAGAAAATTAAACAGCGCAATATTTCAAAAACAATTGCAAAATGAAACGCAAAAAAAAATAAGACCTTCCCGCCGATATACTTTTTTATACGTGGCAGTGGCAATTACTTATTGTGGCTGTTTACCTGACAACCTTTGTCAGAGTCTGAGATTTAGACGAAGATTTTACTCTAGGCACGAGTGCATGAAATATGACTTTATAAAGCCTATACATTATACCCAACATAAAGACGAACTTTACGAGCATGAGAAGTGAAAAAGTGTTATATATAACTTTGAAAAAGTGATTTTTCAGATAAACCTTTCTTTGTTCTCTACACTAATTCCAAATCAAATAATGTATTGGAGTTGTAACTATCCAAGTCAGATTAACATTGTAGATCGACCCTTTATACTATAGCAAGTAAAAAACATAACAATCAGAACAGGATCATAGAGAAACTTTCCACCGAGCCTGTACTGTTATGTACACCTTATCAACCTATTATTATTAATATAATTATTTATGATCCACAAGCAGCATACAGCTGATGCGTGCATAACAGTTCACATTTTACTGCACTTGTTTTATAAAATTGTCAAGTCTATTTTTAAATTGTTCACTGATGGTGCACTAATAACAGTTTCTGAAAGTCTGTTCCACTCGCGGACCACTCTGTTTGACAGAAGGTGCTTGAAGGACCTATGTATCGTCAAACAATAAATATCTTTAACATAGCGTTACGCCTTTTTCCATACGGGGTGGCAGAGGCACAAATGTGCCCACATTTAGCTAGATAAACAATACTCCATTTTACGCAACTGTGGACATATGAAGGTTACCACACGTTATTTTCCATCTCCGCGATTCGGAGTAACTGAGGCCGTACCCCTATAGTGTTCTTAGTTACCAGACAGCAGAGCGTAACCTAGCAACACTCCGTTTGTCGACGTCACGAGGCGAGAAGCGTGAATAGGCAGCCGTGCGACAACCAGACATAACTTGCATTGTGATATAGCTGGCACCTAAGGTGTTACTTTATGTGTTTATTTAACAGCAATTTAAGTAAATAGTTAGCCCATTGATGTCCTTACTGAGGGACACATGCCTTTACCCAGATACGAGTCAGATTGAGCCATACTCCACCACGCTGGCACAGTGCGGGTTGATGGAGGTGTGTCGGGATAGTGGGCCAACCCGACTGTCGGAAGTCGTCAAGCTGCCCTCTTAGGTCCTCTATGTTTACGGCTGATAGTAGCCGAGACGGGACCTACAGCTTTCCAATGCGCGAATACCGCTTGGCCACAGACGCTTCTTTTCTATTCTGACAGGCCCCCAATAGGCTTGTGGCCTGTCAAGTCAAAATAGATACTTTTTATGAACTGTCAAAACAGAACTTTTGTTCCTGAGTTCTATGAAATAACAACAGAATGACGTCATCTAAAAGTGCCATGAAATGCTGTCTTTTTTTGCACAAAATTGACTTTATAAAATATATCTGCTGGAAATATAGAATTCTGAGAATGTCAAGCGATTTTTACATAATGCTTCAACTTAAGACTTGTTCCTAGATTCATTGGATTACCTTGGCCACAAGCCTATCATAGTTGAGATATCGGTTGCGGTACCGCAAATCTACGTAAAAAAAACTTTTTTGGAATTTATTTTATAGATTCTCCATTCAATCAACCACATAATAATGTTAGCATCGCTGAACTATATACAATTTGAAAATAACGAGTGGTTCCTTCTCCCTTGAAACTGAAACTTTCCGGCCCCGCAGCCCTGTCTTTGTTAGGCGTGATCTTATTTCGCCCTTTGTCACTGTCTTTGATGCGGCACAGATGGTTTCTTGATGGCTTAAGAACAAGCTCGAAGGTTTGAGGGTAGTTTAAAGGTAGGTTATCGAAATAGGTGTCGAATCGTCAAGAGCGTTCATCGATCTTTCGGCCAATTGTTACATCAGAGACTTGTATGCTCGACGAATTGTGACATCAGTGATTCGATATTTCGAGGAATCGTAATAACGGAAAGTCAACGAAAATCTTTTGCAGCGATGTGGTTTTCGACTACTATTTTGCACTGAACATCAAACTCAAGAAGCACAAAATATACTAAAGAGAACGCAGCAATAAAATGGTAGTACAAAAGCAGCGATTTTGCCTTTTCTTTTTACACTCGTAAAAGCAAGATTCCTGAGGAACCCTGCCCGCCGCCTCCTATGGTGTTTCGGGTCCTTGGGTCTGTCTCGCGGGGGCGAACAGCGGGGTGCGGGGGGTAATTTGAACAAATGAACGACGGCTACGGAACCAAATTAGATTCCCGCCCGGTCACCGCCCGCCGGACGCCCCGCTTCGCCGCCCTAGCGTAGACAGATTACTACGGCTTGGTGTGGATAAGTTGTATAGTTGGTTCGTGGGTTGCTACGAAGATACTGCGATTTTAATGCCTATGAATGCTAAGGTATTATTTTTTGTTACGTGTATATATTGGAGGTGAAAGATAATCGCGTGCTGGGTAGCTATTAGGTATGCAGAACTATTTTCTGTGTCAATTTTCGTACATGAACTTTTCCTCAGCAACACATAAATTCTGCACTAATGTAGATTGAACTAGTTAATAAATGTTTTATTACTTACGTATTCTATTAAAAGATTTCGGGTAAAACCTGCCCAAGTAATCTCAAATATCCTTAATAAGGATCAATGGCACATTTTTCCTCCTTTCAAAAAACGTCTTCCATACAAACCCAATCAATAGACTCAAGAAAGAAAAAATAAATGCCCTCTTATCCGGTGTTTAAACAGTGCTTGGGTACGGAACCCTCGGGTTTGCTTCTAATCAAAAAATTGAACTTTCAATAAGGGGCATCATTAATTTGCTTTAGGGCAGGAAACTTGGTAAGCCCGAGAATCCCACAGGATACTTAAGGATTTTTTGGTTTGTATTCTTGTAATCTGGTAAAAAGTAATTTAGTCGAGCCGCTGATGACTTCATATTGATATAATAGACTCTGAAAATATACCACTAGTAATGAAAGTCAAATTACACATGTTTGTGACATCGTCGCTGTTTCTGGTTCCCACGACACAGATAGGGCCAGATGAAATGTATACCGTGCTGAAGGTAAATGTTATTTTCAGTTACCTATGTTGTAATATTGATTGTGCCATACAAACTTAATTCAGCCGTTTTTAGGGTTCCGTACCCGAAGGGTGCCAAACGGGACCCTATTACTGAGACTTAGCTGTCCGTCTGTCCATCCGTCTGTCACCAGGCTGTATCTCATGAACCGTGGTAGCTAGACAGTTGAAATTTTCACAGATGATGTATTTCTGTTGCCGCTATAACAACAAATACTAAAAATCAAAAGAAATTTAATATTAAGGGGGGCTCCCATACAACAAACGTGATTTTTTTGCTCATTTTTGCTCGATATTGATAATGGTAGCAGGTAGACGCTTAAAATGTTCACAATATATTGAGTATATTATTTACTTAAAAGATAAATAATTAAATTAAAATTAAATTAATATTTAGTGGGGGCTCCCATACATTTTTTTTGCGGTTTTTTATAGATAATTGCACGGAACCCTTCGTGCGCGAGTCCGACTCGCACTTGGCCGGTTATTAATACCAACAACCACCCAACTCAAATTTTTACTTTTTAGGACCCCCAAGTAATATTTAGTAAACCAAGCCAGCAGTCAACATCCGTTAAATATAAACAAGAGTTGATCGATCGGTTATTTTTCTTGGAGGCTATTACTGTAATGCAGGCAATCCCCACGCCGCCGCCGCCGCCGCCGCCGCCGCCGCCGCCGCCGCCCCGGCGAGAATTAATGATGGCCTTTATTGGAAGCACAATTTTTAGGGTTCAGTTAAGGTCTCTTAGAGTTTAGAGTTTAGGTTGTTGTTAAAACCAAACTGTAAATAAATATGTGGGAGAGATGTTTCAATTGTTATAATAATTGTAATCCATCTAGCTAGCTCGTATCGTCCGTCCAAAGTCCATGGCCCGCGATTTTCAAACTACCCACATCGAGATGAAGTTCAAAACCTATGAAAAACACAGAGAAAAAGATCTCGGTCATTTGTAGACGTTGGACGTATGAGTAGATATTTAATTGATTAACACTACTTTAATGAGATGGTACCAAAGGTCTTGACATCTAGTGTGTTTCAAAAAATGTATACGGAACCATCAGCGTAGTCACACAAACGTGATTGACAGTTCTGATTTTTTGATCCACCTCCCCCAGTATAGCCGAAGGCGACGGGAGCTTGTTTACAAGCCGAAAACAAAGTCGAACTCAAAAACGGATAAAAGGTATTACTTTGTTATCTTTAGCTTATAGAACTGATCCAACTTGGGCGATTTAGACGAGAGTTTAAATAAAAGTTTATTTTTATTTTTTATAAACGTTGTTGGTCGGATCTGTTGACGATAAATTTATCCGGGAATTAATGATAACATCATGTTTATACTTGTTAAACGAGATCACTTACATAAGTGACATAAATCACACAGCAAAGTGCAAAAGGTTCAAAGTTACGTAAGTATTTAAAGTGAGTAAATGAGAAAACAACGAGCTTTATTTATTTTCAGTTACTCTAAAACCAAACAGTTTTCATCATGAAGAGTACTCCACAAACTTACGGCATCCATTTAAAAACAAACGCCATACTTGAGATTAGCGAACGGTGCTCTACATTTCAATTAACCGGGGTGGCAGCATTTCACGCCACTATCTTCACGTAATCACATTAATTAGCGCCCGGGAATCGAACCGGGGGCCTCCCCTCCACGAACTCCTTTTAGCGCAGATTAGCTTCCCGACTCAGCATCTTTATGAGGTTCTCTGAAGTCTGAACGTTGCGATAAGTTTTGAATCGTCTTGGGAAAAGTCTGGTAAAGCGGAATCGAGGAATTTTGGGCTAAATAATGGTAGATTTTTTTTAACCAATATTGTCACAACTATCTGTGCAACTGTAGAATATGTACTTAATTAAACATACTTTGTTTTTGGGGAAAAAAATTGGGCTAAATTAAAATGCCCTTTGCACTTTTCAATACACTGTTTGGCAAATGGCAGGGGTTGAAGAGATTTCAATGATTTTCAACGATCTGATAGAGATGCTTCCTTTTCATCTCATCGGCAATTCCGCTAATTCCCGTCCCCAGTCATCGCACCAATTATTTTTGTTATCTCTAAAACAAAAACAGTGTTTTCTAGTGCCGCGAAAAAGCTGCCGCCGTGAATTATGTCCGTCGACCTCCGAATCCATCTCATTTATCCGCATTTATCTGCAATTAGTCTGACTGTGGCTCAACATTGCGAGTGACTGATGAAAAGTTGCTGTGAAAAGTTCGCGGTGCTATTCTGTTGGTATAAAAATTGGTTGCCTGTAAAGTCGGTATACGGGCGAAAGTTTTACGTGACAACGACTTTGAGTGGTAAAATAATTTTAATGTGAATATTCATTCGTATAGAGGAAGAAGGATGAAATAATAGTAACAATTTAAAACATTGTGCTCGAGTGGAAGGGACGCGTGCCTTTCACTTTTTATGTCTGTCTCTCTCGCTCTTAGGCGGGCTAACCAAGCCCGAGTGGAAGGGACGCGTGCCTCTCACTCGCTCTCATTGTAAGCGCATAACGTGAGCGGAGCGTAACGCAGTTTCTTGAAGTGTCACCCGGCAAACCAATTTATAAGACGTTGTCACGTCAAAATATTCGGCTATATGTGTTTAAGAGAGAAGAAAAACCAATAAAATGCGTAGGTAACTTTACGTTCTATACCCTATCCAACATAGGATGATCTCTGACAGCTTGTCACTTTGACTTTACTAGGCATGGGGATAATGTCGATACAAATTATCAATATTCTAACTAAAGTTTCTGAATGTTTCAAGCAAATCAAAAAAAAGAATGTTGTAACATGTTTTTATTCTTATTAAATCGATTCACAGCCCAAATCACCATCATCAAAGTCTGATTCGGATTCGCTGGAGCAATCTTGTAGAGTTTATAATCAGTTCCTGGGTAGATTGGTCGAATCGTACGTCACGCTTCCAATCTTCATCCATAATTTTTCTTGTTCTGTCGATTTCTTTCAATATTCTATTATATGTTTCGAGTCAATATCGATAACTTGTCTTACGATAAGTGTAGCACGTCACTATTTGCCAATAAAGTATGTTAATTGTCTCTATACATTTTTACCGTCGAAAAATACGATACTTCATAGGCGTGTTTTGACACTGACTTCTGTCAGAGATCATCCTATGTTGGATAGGGTATAAATATATGTGTAACGTTCTGATTTCAGAGTAGCGCATAGATTCCCAGTCACATAAAATGGACTACTCATTTAGTATTCCAATTAAGTACAGCTTTGTAGAATCTAAGCAACCCATTTTAAGCGAGCAATCCTTAAAGTGAAAATATATTATTATGTAATTTAATCGGTTGTGTATGTACTGCAAGTTGTTTTTACAATTTCTCTTTATTTGTCTACATCGTCTCATTTACAGAGTCAACGCGTAGTATTTATATTATCTTTGGAGTATACGTTTAACCACAGGGTGCTCACCCCATACAAATTAGAATTAGTAACCCCTCCTCAAAAAGAGATGGCGTGAGGAGTAAGATTTGTACTTTAAACGCCATGGTTCCAGTTAACATACTTCTAGGTGGCGCTAATCTTAGAATAAATCTTATAGTTAGCGCCATCTCGTGGTATTTGCAATTTTTCGACGGTACTGTTCCAAGCGATAATGGCCTCGAACTAAAGAAGCTTCCGTAGCATCTCAGTTCATGTCATATTTTGTTCTAGGTGGTCTATCTGCATAGTATCTGTGGTTTAACGCAATCACCGTGTTGCCCCTGCAAAAAGGTTGCTACCCAAAATCCCCACAATAATTTGAAACACGTGATTTAAAACCACTGACCTAAACAATCAGCGATTTCACCACTTTCGGAATAGTCCGCGCTTAGTATACCAACTGGTTGGGTATAGAGTCACCGCAGCCGCGGCTGCCAGCTTCCATAGTTTCAGTCGAGCCCGCCGCTCGGCCCAGACCGCTAACCCAATGCATGGCTGCGGTTTTCTAAACCGTACCGGGTTATTAAGAAATACAGTTTTTTCGAGGCCTTGTCCTTTTAGTCATTGCGAATTGATAACAATTCAAAAAAAATAGCAGCTGGTTTTATTATCTCATACGAAAATAGATGGGAAACGAAGGGGACCCGTATTTTTTATTTTAGTGTTTATTCTTATTTTTAAGTTATAATTCAAGATTTTTAGAGTTACTCATTCGTAAGTACAATGTCAGGATTATAAAACGTTGAACTTTTGCCCGTCATTGCATCAATAAAAATTAAAAATTCATTATTCTGTCATAATATCACCCCCTGTTCCGAGTCACGCCAAAATCGATTGCAGTCCGAGTCAGTTTTGAGCTTTTGGCGATACAAAACGATGGCATCTTAGACGCTGTATTCGATTATGGCGCTGACGGCGATGTCGCGGAACGCACTGTCAATATGTGTAAATACTCTTTTGTTGTTGTGCAACTTCGTGACAAGTTGACAACCAGCAATGACAAAATTTAGATGACAGATGATGACCGACAGTTGCTTTTTTATTTATATCTAGCCTGTGGAACACATGCCATAAATCCTGAAATTGATAATTTGGACAAAATTTCAGTTTTTATTATTTAACTCTTAAATTACTGATCTAAAAATTCTGAAAAAAATATCTAAGAGCTCAGAACACTTAAATCTCGAAATGGTTTTCTAATTTTAGTACCTTATCAAAATGAAAGGTTATCAATTGCGATGATAAAAAGTGGCAAGAAGCTACAAACATATTCAGGTACAATTTTTTTCAGTGCAACAACGCAACGGTAGGAAATGTCATTTATTCGCATAGGCCTACCCGTTTTGAGATTTAAAATGTATCCTGCGTCCATCCTGGGCTTGCTGGAATAAATCTCTTTTTAGAGATAAGCTTGCCTTACTTCATGTATTTTCTGTATTGTTTGTGTTTTTTTCTGATATGTGCAATTAATATATTCTCTATTGCTCGCAGAAGCACAAAATAGTGCTCGACTTTAAGACGTCAATATGTCTTTTGCAAGGGGATGAGAACTTAATTTCCCCTAATTTTAATGTCATTTTTTTTTCCTTTTCGGCCAGGAGTATGACAATCTCTCGACTGAAAGGGATGAAAATATATATTCGAAAAGTAATGTTTTCCTTAGCGATACCGATTGCCACATATTGCATTGTTTAATTACAGGGGGGTAGAGAGGTCGAGTAGGTGCGTCGTTGGCACAGGGTCGGTGGTATGTACTTATGGATACGATCAAAGTATTATAAAATACAGGGTGTAACAGAAGGGAGTAGTCATATTTTAGGGGGTTGTTAGGGTGACCATTCTGAGCAACTTTCACTATGAAACCGATTTGATCAGAGCAACTTTATTTTTCATTGCTCCATATGTCTTGTTTCGGGCGGTAGGCTGATTTGTATAGAGAAGTGAAAATTAAAGTTGCTCTGATCAAATTGGTTTAGATAGATAGATAGATAATCACTTTATTCACTTCTTACAATACACGTTTGACAGGAAAACAATTAATTCAGCAGCAGTACATAAACAAAATCAAAAACATGCATTGTGAAAGTTGCTTAGAATGATGTTCCTAACAAGCCCCTTAAATATAACTACACCTTTCTGTTACACCCTGTATACTACGTAATGGATATGATCATAGTCTCAGGATCATAGTATCCCTGTATAGTCTGTGGATATGATAAGTTGTTCGGGAGACCCGACGTGCCGCCTGTATGGGCTCGCGGAACGGAACACACGTGAGGTGCTAGAACATCGTTCGGATCGTTCCACAGCGACGCGGATTGTTCCGAACGATAAAAAAACAGTTGTTCCAAATTCGTCACTAGATGTCGTAGGGGAGACATGGGATTGGCTTTTATATCGTTCATCCTTAATTGTATTATAGAAAGGTGTTTGATGGATAGCTGGCAGTCAATTTTCATACCAAAGTGCTTTTCTTTTTGCGAGGAAATGCGTAGTTCTTCTAGAAATCGAAAAGGAAAATTGAAAAATTTTGGTAAACGAAACGAAAGCAAACGTAATTTGCTACTAAAATCGGCCTAACAAAACGTCAAAAGTACCATACACATGCAAAATTATGACGTATTGTCAATATTATTGTCAATTAGCCTTTCCCTACCCCCAAAAAATCAATCAATCATCTAAGCCCAACCCCAAGTCGAAACTACAAAGCCATCTGTTGGCAGCTTTCAGAACTATTTTTAGCTGTCAGAAAATCGCCTATTACATTATCTTTGTTAGACCCCGTACCGTAAAGGGCTCTATCTGCGCCCCGTACGGTATCGATACAGCCCTCGTTTCGGAGCACTGCCGCGTGCCACTGCGGGCGTGACCCGTACGGGTCTCCCGTGTACGGTGGTCCAAAGAGCAAGATGTAAACCAAAAAGTTTCGCTGAGGTTATGAAGGTTATGAATGTCTAGCTTGGAGGAAAACCTAGGAAAACAAAGAGTCTGAGATGTCAAGGCACTTCCATCAAAATAACTAAAACATCTTGTTTTTATGTCATATGTCATTGATGATGGAAACAGCTGGGAAATTATTGTAAAATTATAGTTATGCGATTATCAGACAAAATTAATTGTGTGATGTTTCAATAGATGCTTTTTTGTAATTAATAACGCATTTTATAAAAGATGGCTTCAGAAGATAGTAATAATAATTTGCTATTAACAAAACACGAAAAGATGAGTGTGTCCATATGCTCTAGTCATATAAAGAAGAAATTAAAGAATCAGTTGTCTTATAATGATTCACCTAGCAACTACGATCAAATCACGGAGAATGGCACTCAAACTAGACTGAGCCCGAGCAAAGGTAATGATCAACACGTAACGAATGAATTATTGTAATAGTTTGAATTGTAATTCTAATGAATAGGTCTCATATAGATGAAACTATTTTTATAAGGAGACCAAACCCGGTAAGTCTACCAGGGTTCTATCATCAGACCTTGCATATTGTCACCCAGGCTATCTTTATATCTGGAAAGCGTCGGCCATCAGTCGCATACAACAATTACACTAACACAGTGTGGCATATCAAGTTAGATTTTGAATTAGCATATAATATCCATTAATGCAATACAGCCTGAAACTAGCTAAACAAATCGTATTTATCTTTTTGCAGAAAAATGTCTACACAAACCAATTCTTAACACGAAACACATCATAGCGAGACAGAATCCTAAAAAGAGAAAAAGTAAGTGAACTCAAAATCTGCTTTAATTTCAAACTAAACGTGAGGATTTGATTTGAGATGTTTGCAGTAAAGATAATGGACTGGAAGCGGTTTCACCGATTGAGCATTGTCTACGCATTCCTGGACGACCTAGAGAGAGACTATCCGGCGATCTGCACTGTTAGTGTTATCGGCACATCGGTCGAAGGAAGAGCTATAAAGGTAATCAACCCACTTTCCTTAAATAGAAAAGTGATTTCGACCCCGATTTCAAATATTTATAGTAAGCGCATCGGACTTTTAGGAACTCTTGATTATAAAATGAAAATACTATGATTTAGGCTCTTTTCCTTTTTCGATAGTCAAATTCACAAGAGTCTGTCTTTTTTCAGATGCTAAAAGTGTCGAACAGTGATGCATCAAACACGTCTGTATGGTTGGATGGGGGTATACACGCTAGAGAATGGATCAGTCCGGCTGTCGTCACGTACATAGCCGATAATCTTGTTAAAACTTTCCATGAACAACCTGACTATATAACAAACAAGGATTGGTAAGATTATTAGCTGTTTCAGTCTTACTTCAACTTTAGAAGCCTAATATTATTGCAGCCTACTTATCCTACTCTATAAAATAGCCTTTCTTTGGGTAAGCATATTCGAGCATTTTATGTTTCCTGGGATCAACTCCAAGAGTTCCACACATTGTTTTAGAAATTTAGGCCGTTACATATTTCCATGTTCGATTTCTTATCTTTGTGTTCTTTCACTTTGTTACTAACAGGCACTTTGTACCAGTACTAAATCCCGATGGCTACGAATTCTCGCATACGACCGATCGTATGTGGAGGAAGAACAAGGCCATACACAAATGCGGAAAATCCGTGGGTGTGGATTTGAACAGAAACTTTAGGTACAGTCGAGGTCGAGTCTCCATCAAAAACCACAGCAAAGGATATTACCTACGTCAAGTAAATTGAACCAAGTGCTGCCTAAAATGCGCACATAGTGCAATTTGTTCCTTAGATCATCACTAATCTGTAATCCAAAATACTGTTTTTCTCTAGACTCCCGGGATAGATTTTCAATGGCTTTGGATTTACATATTAATGATGATCTGAGGAACAAAATGCACTATGTGAGTTTTCTAGGCAGCACTTGGTCCAGTTTTATGTTAATCCCTTTTTTATATATTATTCTCTCTTGGCTTTTCACTAGGACCATTAGTTTAGCCGGCAAATATCATAATTATCTTGGCAAATGACCCTACCGACAATTTTCCACTTTTTCGAATAATTTGCCCATCTTTGACTAGCTGTATCTCTGCAACTAATAGACCTAGAGAGCTCATGTTGGCCTTTAATTGTAGAAGATTTAGTTTGCTTCCCAAAAATATACATAAATATACCTAAAAACGCTTTTTTAAGGTAGGTACTTTAAAAAAAAAACTGTAACAAGAGCCAAAATTTCGCCATACCATTGGAGTAGCACAAGGTTTTCAGGGTTGCAATTTTCGGTATAAACTACTCTCAGGGGACCTAACAACATATACAAAAATCGGAGATCATGCGCGTTTGCGATTTTTAATGTTGATAATGACTGGCCTAACTAGCTTAGACGCCTCAAGACGAGGACAAGTCAACGACCTGTCAAGCAAATGACTAACCACATGGTTGTTAGTCTGTTCTCTGTCTAGGCTAGAGAAAGGAATGAGGATATGAATGTGTTTGAAGGAGTATTCGGTTTTTTCAGCTATGGTTGGGGCAATAACGGTGACGAAGGATCATCGGATGAGCCTTTCAATGTTTTTTATCGAGGACCGGCACCATTCTCAGAACCTGAAACGGCTTCAGTCAGGGTAAGAGTAACAAATGGTTGATTAAATTACTAAGTACGGGTGCTAAGAGTCATCAAAAATAATCAAAGACCTGCGATACCGACGCGCAAATGACTATGACAGTTCTTCGATACCGAGAAACGCATGTAGTTATGTAACTTGAAAACATTTTTAGTATAAAATTCCTATTTTTCACAGGACACAATCCTAGGCGCCAACACCAAATTCCAAGTGTTTCTATCATACCACAGCTATTTTGAGGTCATTATCTTCCCATGGGGCTACAAGACGGATCCGTGTCCTGACTACTTGAACCTCCTAGAAGGGGGGATAGCAATGGCAAGGGTAACCACGTAAGAGACATAGTAGTTGATTTAGTTGGAAAATGTATGGATATTATGGCACTGCTTAGAGGTTCTTTATTGTTGAGCGACTATACTTTAGTTGGTTAGCTATTTACTTGGAAATAATTCGAATCTGCCATTTTTTGAAGTCTCCTATGTATTGAATACTTACATTAATAGAACTAACCTCTATAGGATGGCTGCGGGGTCGTGATTCTAACCTATTTTTCTAACTCTGTAAATGATTGCGGTTTCAGCTATTAAGATAGCATTTAAATAAATGCAACTATGCGTTAGTAATTTCATAAATTAATTATCCTAATTAATTTTGAAATTTGGTCACCCAAAGTCAAAAGTCAGTTGCACTTGTAGAATGTGTAGGGTGACCAACTGAATATGACCCAAAATAGGATATAAATAATGATTTTATTCTACAATTAAAAATATGACTTAGCCAGCTCTAATCTACAGCGTTACATTGGTACCTAAATCATAGGCAATTCATAGTTTACTTATGTCCGGTTTAAATAACCTATCTATCCATGGTTTTCACATTACTAGAGTTAGATTTGACAGTTGCGCTATAGAACTTATGTCAAATTCGACCCTATCTATCTGAAGATTGAGGATAGATAGGTTATTGAAACCGGACGTTAGTAGCTACATGACTCCGCGACACCCTGTATATTGAGACGTGATTAATGAAAAAAAATCATTGTTTCATCATCCTGGTAAAACAGACAAAAGTCATTCAATCAACGAAATGACTTGCCATTCTTCACATTCCAGGCTATCTATAATTCCAGTGGCAGGATATACAGAGTCGGAAGTACTAAAGACCTGACTTACTTTGCATGTGGGACTGCAATAGACTGGAGTTATGGCATTGCCAAGATTCCCTTCTCGTATATGGTGGAATTGGGCAACAGAAAACACAAGTGAGGATCTCACAACCATCTTTGTTACATAACAACTCTAGATTGAACTATTATAATTGAAACAAAAAGTAAACTTTAGAAAAAACCGACTTCCACAAACCCTATTTGATTAGATTGAGTTTAATACAAACTGTAACCCCTTATCCCCCCACCCTTGGGGAATTAATTTTGTCAAATCCCATCTCAGTGCTACCCCACGCTACTAAGGAACCTCTGTACAAAGTTTCATGGCTCTAGGTCCACCGGTTTAGGCTATGCGTTGCCTGCCCGTCAGCCACGCATTGTATTTGTACCTAGTATTGAGCAGATCTGGTGGCCATATGTGGTCTTCATCAGCAGTTCCGCATCACAATAGTATGCTTACCATGTGCATTTGCACGAGTTATTATGAAAAACACAAAAATCACTATAGGTCTGCCTATAATATTTGAAGAGTTCCCTCAATTTCTCCAGGAGCCCATCATCAGATCCTGACCTGGTGTCAATGGGACCACCCTTGAGGTATTACCTATACGCCGAAAAAAGATTTGTTCAAATCGGTTCATAATTGGCGGAGTTATCGCGTAACAAACATAGAAAAAAAAAACATACGGGTCGAATTGAGAACCTCCTCCTTTTTTGAAGTCGGTTGAAAAACATCAACAGACAGACGGACAATCAAGCGATCCTATAATATAAGGGTTCCTTTTTAAGGTTCTGTACCCGAAGGGTGCCAAACGGGACCCTATTATTAAGCCTCCGATGTCCGTCTGTCGGTCTGTCCGTCTGTCACCAGGCTGTATCTCAAATAAATGCTTATACTGCACCTTTTTGAGTCTTTTAAAAGTATTCATTAGCAAATTTCAAATATACTACAAAAACATTATAGCGACACGCCTTTTCTACACGTAGTGGCATTAGAAACAATTATTTATTATTAGTGACGGCTTAATGTAAGTAATGTATTATAATTGAAACAAAAAGTAAACTTTAGAAAAAACCGACTTCCACAAACCCTATTTGATTAGATTGAGTTTAATACTAACTGTAACCCCTTATCCACCCCTCCCTTGGGGAATTAATTTTGTCAAATGCTATATCAGTGCTACCCCACGCGACTAAGGAACCCCTGTACAAAGTTTCATGGCTCTAGGTCCACCGGTTTAGGCTATGCGTTGCCTGCCCGTCAGCCACGCATTGTATTTGTACCTAGTATTGAGCAGATCTGGTGGCCATATGTGGTCTTCATCAGCAGTTCCGCATCACAATAGTATGCTTACCATGTGCATTTGCACGAGTTATTATGAAAAACACAAAAATCACTATAGGTCTGCCTATAATATTTGAAGAGTTCCCTCAATTTCTCCAGGAGCCCATCATCAGATCCTGACCTGGTGTCAATGGGACCACCCTTGAGGTATTACCTATACGCCGAAAAAAGATTTGTTCAAATCGGTTCATAATTGGCGGAGCAATCGCGTAACAAACATAGAAAAAAAAAAAAAACATACGGGTCGAATTGAGAACCTCCTCCTTTTTTTGAAGTCGGTTGAAAATACGAGTACATTCTGTGGATAAAAAAAAGTTTACCAATAATGGTCAGTATAACGAAACTGTCAGTAACAATGAGGCCTAGATGAGAGTTGATCTTAGCTTTTCAACCGACTTCAAAAAAAGGAGGAGGTTCTCAATTCGACCCGTATGTTTTTTTTTTTTTTTTTTTTTTTTTTTTTTTTTTTTTTTTTTTTTTTTTTTTTTTTTCTATGTTTGTTACGCGATTGCTCCGCCAATTATGAACCGATTTGAACAAATCTTTTTTCGGCGTATAGGTAATACCTCAAGGGTGGTCCCATTGACACCAGGTCAGGATCTGATGATGGGATCCTGGAGAAATCGAGAGAACTCTTCAAATATTATAGGCAGACCTATAGTGATTTTTGTGTTTTTCATAATAACTCGTGCAAATGCACATGGTAAGCATAATATTGTGATGCGGAACTGCTGATGAAGACCACATATGGCCACCAGATCTGCTCAGTACTAGGTACAAATACAATGCGTGGCTGACGGGCAGGCAACGCATAGCCTAAACCGGTGGACCTAGAGCCATGAAACTTTGTACAGGGGTTCCTTAGTCGCGTGGGGTAGCACTGATATAGCATTTGACAAAATTAATTCCCCAAGAGAGGGGGGGATAAGGGGTTACAGTTAGTATTAAACTCAATCTAATCAAATAGGGTTTGTGTAAGTCGGTTTTTTCTAAAGTTTACTTTTTGTTTCAATTATACAGTAAATATTTGATCGAACCTGTAAATAGACCTATTTTTGGATACCTACATACTGATTAATTTCTAACCTCAACAGGTTTAAACTACCAAGAGATCAAATCCCAATTACATGCGAAGAAAACTTCCAGGGCGTGTTAAGTCTTATGGAATACGTCGATGAAAAATTACTAAGTTTAAGGTAGATGAAGTCATGAAGGTGAAATAATTCCAATGTCAATGAATTTAATTGTTTCTTTATATAAGCGTTACTTACATCAGCATATTTTTATAAGGTTTTTAGTTTCATTAGTACCTAACTAAAAATAAAAATAATTTCGTTACTTTAACAATTTTTATTCACTTTTATTTGCATTATTTGCATGGTACCATGGACAAAAGTTACAGTATTTTTCGGCACATCGACAACTCTCAAACTAAAAAACACGAAAAAAGTGTAAAACTTCATCTTTTCTTTTTGTTAAAAGAAGAGGTATTGTGAAACAGCGCCGCTTTTTCTGCGAACAAAGTGCAGTTCTTACACTTTTGCTTATGAACGTATTCTGAAAGAGCCATGACAGCACTCATTGACTCTCTGCAGCAGTCCAAGATCTCGTCCTTGGGCAGCAGAAACTTATGGAGTTTAGACCTTAGCTCCACGAGATAAGAGAAGGGGATGTGTGCCGACCCATAGCTCCAGTCTATGCTAGTTCCGCGAGCTGGATACATCAGGTCTTGGAAGCCACCCACTTTATACATACGCCCGGTGGTTTCGAAAATTGCCTGGGGACAAAATATTCGAGGTTTATGATATCTAAGTACTAACTCCCTATATGAAATGCTTAGTCTGAAAGATCTTCCACTGTAAAATACTAAACACCTAAATGACCAACATATAGCAGCTGCATACTTTGACTGCTCTTTTTGCGGATTTAGAATTTTTATACAGGTTGACATTTAATTAGCTGACCATATTTTGGGGAATGATAGTACCCATCATTATGAAGAATTTACCCCAAGGAACATATGATCGGAAACGAAAAAAATATTTGGGTCTCCCATAGTAATTTGAAATCAGCTGTACTGGGGGCCGAAAAAAAATTTTCTTTTGCGATTATATGTTTCATAGGGACAGTAATGTTGTTCACAATGATGGGTACTATAATTACTCAAAATATGGTTAGCTAATTTAATTTCACCCTATACAGTACGGCATACTGGCCAGGATTTTCATCTGTTTTGACACAATGGGCAGTGTTGAACAGTCTTATGATGAGGATCATTGAAGGTAGCTTACTTTTGACATGACGGTTCCACCTTCCAGTAGGTTCACGTAGTCAGGGCAGGGTTCTCTCGTGCTACACCAGGGGAAGGCGATCACCTCACTGAACGAGTGGAACGATAGAAACACCTTGAATGGTGTCCCTGAGTATAAAATAAAGTCCTGAAAATATTTTATTTGCATTATTTGCATGGTACCATAGTATGACAAACGCAATGTAATCTGGCTGGAACATCATACGATTTTGCTCACCAATCATCTTGGAAAGTCCTGGAAAGTCTTTTCAGTACTACATATTTCATATCAGAAGTTGTCTTGGTTCGACGAAAGTGAAGAAGTGTTTCTTTATCTTCCTCTCATTTTAAGGTAACTGAGCATCTACAGTCTATTCGTGATTAGAATGCACTGAAGTTTAAATTTAAATCTGTTAAAACACACTCACAGGACACAACCTTCGCGTTCAAAAGTTTGCCTTCAACTGGTCACTGTGAACTTGGCTTGATAATTGGAAACGATTTGATTGGTTAAGGGGCGTGGCTACGCCCCGCCGGACAGTGATGACTTTACTGCATTCTTATCACGAATAGACTATAAACTGGTTTTATACTAGATTATTGAGTATTTGAATATATTAAACCTTCACAGCGGCTGTCTCAGGTTCGGAAAAAGGTGCTGTTCCTCGAAAATTCATGCTGTATGGATCTACTAACGCTCCTTCACTCGTATCATTCTCGTTGCTAAAATAACTGAAAAAAATAAAAAGTTTGATGCAATGTGGAAATCACAAACAACGGATATGTAAAACGTAAAATCTGAATTAATTCCTGCAATATTGCTGTCTTAACGTGTGATATTAATTATCATACCCCTTCCGCACCATTTCACTGCCTCGAGGACTCGTTCAGTTAGCACTATGAGAGTTATAAGATAATTATAAGTACCTGAAATTTCTGTTGAGGTCCACTCCAACAGCAATGTTCTGAATAATGGTGCGACTCTTCCTCCACATCCGATCAGAAGTGTGTGAGTAGACGTAACCATCTGGGTTCATCACAGGAACGATGAACCTGCGATGGGAATAGTTCTACTCTTTTAAGGTTATTTGATACCAGTTTGTTATATACCTATCTTACTGGGCTGTACCTGTAGGGCTAAGACATAGGTCTGGTCTAGTCTGGTTTTATATCAATGTCTAGATTCCTCACCAGTCCTTTCCCGTCATGTGCGGTGGCAACCTTTCAAAGTTCCTGACGATGTAGTTGCAGATGTAAGTGACAACGGAAGTGCTGATCCATTCGCGAGCATGGATGGTGCCATCTATCCAGACTCCAGTGTTTGAGGCGTCACTATTGGATATCTTCAGTAACTAGTAACAAGAAGAAAAATAATAATGAAGTATTATCAAGGATTCGGATAACTCAGTTAATAGGCTCGTGGCCTGTCAAGTCAAAAAAGATACTTTTTATGAACTGTCAAAACGGAACTTTTGTTCCTGAGTTCTATACTAACAGAATGACGTCATGTAAAAGTGCCATCAAATGCTGTCTTTTTTTGCACAAAATTGACTTTATAAAATATCTGTTGGGAATATACAATTCTGAGAATGTCAAGCTATTTTGTACATAATGCTTCTTACTTAAGACTTGTTCCTAGATTTATTGATTGGCCACAAGCCTATTCTGCACGCGAATCGCATGAAAATATGTAGCTGTAGCAAGGGCATAAAGAAGTTTGTATATTTGTAGTCGCTGCTGCTGCTGGAGCCGTGCGGGCGCACTAGCTTGCTGACGCACGCGCCGCTCACGCGGGCTATCAGGATAACTAATATTGTATCTGAGTCTGTTGATATTTTCAGGGTTGCTCTGTCTGAGTTCACAAGAACAGCACAATTTGTTATTTGTTAGAGTATAGGAAAGATAGGATAAGATAATTTACTTCCAGTAGATTATAAGTTATTATGTATTTACCGCATTAGGTCTGTGCCTGTAATGGTAGATATTTATATATAAATGTCTCGGCGCCATCGACAAGCCATAGCCATACATTTTTGCGCCCTCGCTATAGCTATTGCAATGCGATTCGCCTACAGAATCCAGCCCCTGGGCCGGGAGTCGCGAACATCAGGAGTCGCATGAAAGTCGGTTGTGCTACAAACAAACCGGAGTTTTGCGCCCTCGCTATAGCTATTGCAATGCGATTCATTTCATTTTCATTTCATTTATACTTTATTGCACAAAACATAAAAAACACGTAACATTTACAAAAAGGTATGTACAAAGGCGAGCTTATCTCTAAAAAGAGATTTCTTCCAGCAAACCTAGGCATGACAGGAAAAAACAGATAAAGAGAGGGAAGTCAGTGCACATAAATGATTAAATAAATATACTTCAAACATAATATAATAAGTATACGAAATTACTAAATAAATACACATAAAGCAAATAAATACACCTATACATAATTAATATAAATACGCACATACAATATCTATCACGAAAGAGAGAGGAAGTGCTCTTTTATCCGGATTCCTCTACGCGACTCCTGTGGCATGATTCTTGCGCATTCGATATACGATATTTACACCTTTAACGAGTGATTTGTATGGGAATCTGTCAATATAGGTCTCGATATCCGTATATCGAAGGCGCGAGAATCATGCCACTGGCCCTAGCCCCCGATTCTCGCGCTATCGAGATCATCTCCCTAGTCGAGATATTGGTTTTGATATCGCCTAAATCCGTCGAAAACGATTTCGATTCACATTTATTTCGATCGAAAACGGGCCGAGATATCTCGCTTGGTCGTAAGGTTGGTCGTGAGAATAGCTTTTTCTTATTTTCCATGGAGATTTCGGTATCTCTAAATCGAATTTCAACCATGGACATGATCTCGCTAGTGCGAGAATTGGCCCCCTGTAATGGTGTAAACGAAAATAAGTTAACAACTTTACCTTTAAATCCCTTCCTTCTCTTGTTTTTCCTATCACAATAACAGAGCACCTTGATGGGTACTCAGTCTCTAATCCATACATAAAGTTGTACACCTTTTCGAGTGGGTAGTAGTCTGTCCAATCTATATAATTATCTGAATTATCTGAAACACACCAACGATATGTTTTAGTAACATCGGATTTTTTAATAACACAACCGAATTGATAAAACCCTCCATTTTTTTAAGTCGGTTAAAAATGGAAATCACTCATATCTACTCCACTGAAGATACAACCTAGTTAACAAAGTATTTCAGTAGTACATATGTCCCTGAGCGAATGCCTTATCCTGAATGATGACTTGACGACTGCTCAAAATGAAGTCATTCGAAGCTACTTGGGGTTGGATACTATATTCCTGTTCCCTTCTAAATCTAATAGTTGCCTATTAATTGTTTTATAAGACTTTGTATCACATTGTTTTCCGTGCAGTAAAGAATTATAATAACTGGCCAAGTGCGAGTCGGACTCGTGCACGAAGGGTTCCGTACCATTATCTATAAAAAAAACCGCAAATAAAATCACGTTAGTTGTATGGGAGCCCCCCTTAATATTAAATTTATTTAGTTTTTTAGTATTTGTTGTTATAGCGGCAACAGAAATACATCATCTGTAAAAATTTCAACTGTTTAGCTACCACGGTTCATGAGATACAGCCTGGTGACAGACAGACAGACAGACAGACAGACAGACAGACAGACAGACAGACAGACAGACGGACAGCGAAGTCTCAGGAATAGGATCCCGTTTGGCACCCTTCGGGTACGAAACCCTAAGAATTATGAAATCTGATCGGAAGTCTCACTTGATGCGCGGATTTTGAGCCAGCTGCTCGTAGGTGATTTGACCCTGCGTGGAGAGGAGTACCCTACAGTGGCGTCCGTGCTCGTCACATCGTACCCTATCTGTCTCTCTTGCAGCAGTTTCTTCACCTGCATCACCCTGGTCCCCTCGACAAGAATGCTGAATAGGTCACCAGCTTCCTTGCAAATGTTTACCGCTGCGGAGGTTAATTGGTATTGTGATTCAAGTAAATTGTTTAGTAAAAATAAAACTAATATCGGGGCCGTCACTAATCACACGGCAAAATCTATAGCCAGGGCCCAAAACTCCTGTTTTGATGGCACCGAGACGCACGCGCCGCGCCGGTTACAAGCAAATCAGTATTTTTCACACTCGCTATGGCGCCATGCGATTTCGTATATATTTCGTATGTATTTATTGCACATATCAGAAAAAAACACAAACAATACAGAAAAGGCATGAACAGAACAAAGGCAAGCTTATCTCTAAAAAGAGATTTCTTCCAGCAAGCCCAGGATGGACAGGATACATTTTAAATCTCAAAAGGGGTAGGCCGATTTGCGTATAGAATCAGGCCACAGAAACACTGTAAGAAAATTTTCATTACCACGCAATTTTGAATAACTGGCTAAAAGTGGGCACAACTGTTTCTTTGCCTACCCGTAGGGGAAAAGGCGTGAAATTAAGTTATGCTCGTCAGAGTATATAAACTCTATAGTCTATTCGTGATAAGAATGCAGTAAAGTCATCACTGTCCGGCGGTCTAGCCACGCCTATCAAATCGTTTCCAATCATTAAGCCAAGTTCACAGTGACCAGTTGAAGGCAAACTTTCGAACTCAAAAGTACTCCTGTGAGTGTGTGTTAACAGATTGAAATTTAAATTTCACTGCATTCTTATCACGAATAGACTGTAGTGAAAATATCAGCAGCTTTCTTGTGCAATCTGTGCCACTAATACTATGCTTTGTGCAATCCTTGTGCTAGAGGCGAAACTACCGTAAAGAATGTAAAACATTATTTGCGTTCATGGTAATGGCGTTTTAACATTTGGTCCATGACCAGACCCCCGGTATTGTGTCCATGAGCTGGCAACACATGGCAACTTCTCAGATATTTAATAATTCTTTCCAATGATGGCTGAACCGTTTAAACCAAGACTCTTCCAAGACTAAGTATTACAAGTAAAACGAAGTAACGTTCTTAAAGAAGTAACCGCACCGTTACCGTACAACAAATAATAGAATAAGTGCCATTCATTGGATGTAATAAAATGAAATGCTTAGGTTAGGTTACATACACCCTTTGCTCTCCAAACTCTTGACGAAAATCTTTTGGCCATCTTTCAAACACTTTACGTCCCATGTTTGGTATATACGTTCGTGGCGTGCCACTTTGAATCTATTACATGAACGAGAATTTAGAAAATTTTATATAGTTGTGATTATGTACCAGAAATTGATTTGTTAGGGTTTTGGTTGACACATGACGTTATTCAGTTTGGTTTTCAAAGTAAAACATTTTTTAGTATTTGAAAGTAAACTTATCACGTTGGCTTTGGAATAACTATACAGGATGACTTTTTAGCAAACTGTCAAAATTCTGTGAAACGATAGTAGCGATACCAAACCACTATCAACAACCTTTCCTTTCATTTAATAAAAGCAATGCTCCAATCACCTACTTAACCAGCTGATTCTTAATCTTTACGAGGCGGAGTTTCAACAAACAATGAGTGTAATCAACGAGCTCTTTGCTCTGTAAGGCGGTAAGCGCCTCTGCTTCGCTGCACCGCTCGATAATTAGATGTTATCAGATATTTTCACTGAACCACCCCCTTCCCACCCTTCCCCACGGCTGTGAACCCGCGCGGGTACCCGAGTCTCGCCAGTGGCTTGAGGGTGGGGTACGATGTTCATTTTTGGAGTTCTAATTTTAACCCGTTGACTTGAAGTTCATTGTAGGACTGTTTTGCCCTTTGTACTGTGTATTATAATTTATAAATCCTTGATTTTACATTTTATGCATTGAATTAACCTTGTTTGAAATAAAAGTAGACATTCCCACGTAGACTAAAAAGTCCCTTTTCTATCCTTCTCTCCCAACAGGCACCCCCTAAGCTCTTCTTTCACATTGATCCAATGTAGAAATGCGGCCACAAATAATACTTGTGCTAAGCATATTTTTAAATGGCTATAGGTACTAAAGTAAATTTAAGATAAAGTACTTAGATGTATTATAGAAAATCAGTTAAAAGTCAGCTATGCCGTAATAGTAGTGCCAACGTATCCATGTCAGAGTGTGTAAGGTAGACAACTCCGCATAATCCATCTGTCGGCGGCCGATCGTAGAATCGGGCACATCATGATGTGCCGTCATGTCATGGGCACATCATGATGTGGCGGGTTTTAACGAAAACATGTCTTTTAAAAGCATTTTTATTCACCACTATACGTGATGTTTTTTGTGTTATACATGTCAAATGAACTCGAAGACTATTCGGGGGCTTCGCTGCGCTCACCCCCTTGTAGTCTTCGCCTAAGCTACCGCAGTGTTTGCCTTAAGAGATTTTATCGTTTCATTGATATTTTAACATCATGATGTGCCCGATTCTACGATCGGCCGCCGACACATCCGGCACGAAGAGAGGTGGTCATTGTTATAGGTGCCGCCATCCACGAAGACGCGTAGCTATTTGCATCTTTGTCTTTCAGCAGAGTGCCCCGATGAACGAGACAGATGCAAATAGCTACGTCACGCGTCTTCGTGGATGGCGGCACCTATAGCAAAGCACAGTCCTTGGCAAAGAATATTAAAATGAATTTGAGAGCTGGCTGCCAACCTTTAATAATTTACAATTAGAATAAATATTAAGAAGTTTTAAAAGCTACAAAATAAAAGGTCGCCTTTGTGCACTTTAATAATATATCTCTCGAATATAAATGTGTGTCATAAAAATATCAAGAAGATTTTCAATCTTACTGCAACATGGTACCCCATCGTCCCTGGTAACCCGCTAACCAGCCGGGGCACCCGCACCCCGGTGTCGCCCGACCCGCCTTCTTGCCGCGCCGCATTTATCTTTTTAATTGTGCCCGAGACCCAGGCTGGTATTCACGTATGCCTATCTACTCCCTTGGATTTACTAAGGGAGTTTGATGCCCTTGCTTGTGAGATGGATGTGTTATTGGTTTGGTCCTTCCTAAGCTGTGGCGATGAGCTAACCCCCTTGTTATAATCGTGCCTCAGCCACCTCGTTGACATACGCTATTAGTACAGTAATTTTATTTAATCAATGTATGGGAAAAACAAACAAACTAATAAAGTTTTGAAACTTGTGGGTGTGGTTTTCAAAACTCACAACTCCCCCCCCCCCCCTTTTCACCTGTTAACAGTTTTTCACTTTTTATTCGAAAACCGTACATAATTGTTAAAATATGTGTAGGTATCAGTAAATCAAAGAAGACAAAATTTCGCGTCGATATTTTTTATTTTATTAAAATTGGTCCAGTAGTTTGACTTTTACGGGGGTCTAAAATACTCCCAAAACAATCAAGATGGATTTTCAATACAGAATCAGTAAGTATGTGTTCCATCTCTTGTATTTACCAAGCCACATCCGCATACTGCGTGTTCCAGATCATCTTCCAGGTCCAAAAGGTTTTGGGCCATACCCGTTCAGGGCTTTGAAAATATGTACGTGCATAATGAAATTATGTTAAAGTATTTAAACAATTTCTCATATTTTCCCGATAGTTCACGCCAAGTTAGATGATTTATTTTGTCTGACATTTTCTGTTTAGCTCACGATAACCGTATTTGCTCATTACCAGAAAACCATTTTCTGGACGCAGCCAACAACGCTTTTACTGTTTCCTGGTAAGGTTGCTTTTCGATTGGTTCATTGTAAATGGATATTCAAGGCTGCGTTTGACAATTAGTCGCTTAGCTGTGGGGGGTCAGGGGGAGCGGCCCCTTGCTTTGTTTTTCATTAGAGTCTGCTTATAGCCCAACGGATACGTGGAACTACAGTTATTTGCATTTACCGGGACAGAAAATAGCTTAGAAATCAGTGTCAGTTCTATGTAGCTTCTCGTGATAATTACTTTAACTTTTTTCTGTGATTCAGTAGCTATAAATATCAAGTCCAGTTTTAAAGACGTAACGAGCAGCTTCATTCAACATTTGCCCTTAATAAGTATACAGTAATTTCATACTCCTTTGTCAATTTCAAACAAATCCAAGCTTTGTCAAGAATAGGCATTTAATCTGTAGGGCTGCTTGACATTCTGTGGTCATTTGTCAATGTCAATATGCCCAAAAATATTTTTTCCTAAATAATGTAGAGCAATAACAATACAAATACCGCAACGGGCGGGACGGACTATAGTTAGTTCGTCCCAAAAACAAATTCATTCGAATATCACAAATTCACAGTAGAATAATGTACGGGAACAAGTATTATAACGATATGCATGCCCACAATCCCCGAAAAAAATTCGTCCAGAAGCTGGTAGATGACTTCAATGTTTCTGATGGTGGTACTTGTCTGATTAAGTTCGGGCAGAGACCCACAATATACCCGGACTATAGAAGGTCGTCGTCTTACAGTGTCAGTAGAAATAAAATAGGTTCGGACGACTCGTCCCTGATTTCAGGCAAAAAATTGGGGTTAGAAAACTCTGCCACCAGTAGACGGAGAGAGGAAATCTCTTCAGGTTCGTCAAATAGTAGGGTCATAAATATGGATTCAGCGACCTCATCCTACAGCAGGAATGTAGACGTAGTGTCGTCACTTAAAACGAGAGCAAGAAGCGAATCTCCAATTTCACGCTTCGCTCGAAACGTAATACGCCTCGGAGACGAAGTAAATGCACGAAAAATACCAAACAAGTTCAATACTATCAAGCCTCAAGCGTGCACCAAGACTTTTAACGATCAACAGACCACTACAGTTGGCAGACTCTACAGCAGACCTTCAAAAACTGATTCGTTTCACACGGACCTAAAAGAGAATAAGGGGTCAGGGGCTGTGATTACTAATGATCGCATGACACGCATGCCAGGTGGTATACCAGGTATTTACAAAAGGACTATTTATTTGGTTTCGCAGTTGTACTCCTTACTTGATGGACTAGGGCTTGATTATTATTTAAAGTGTGAATCTTCATAAAGAGCATAATATAGCAATCAGGGTTCAAGAAGATCAAATTTTATCGTCGAAAAATATATTTAAAAAATCTCTACCCCACTATTTTTAGGCATTTGAAGTAACTTTTTTGCTGACTATGTACCTACTGTAACAAACTAACATAATTACGATATGGAAGAGATTACAGGGTTAAAATTAGTTAAACTGGATAGTGATGCTGAAGGACAGGTGGTACTGCAAGTATCAAATAATCACCAAAAAATATCTTGTTACTACTTATATTAAGGAATGTTTAAGGCGAAACCCCTATTTTTTCGAGCACTTTTTCAGTTATTGCCAGTTTTTACAAAATTTTGTACTGAAAACAATATTATTTTATTTACAATATTTATTGTGCATCTTATTAGCTTTAAAAAGGCACCAAAATCGTGTTCGTAACTAAAATGCTTTTAACAAGCGTTAAAAGTATTTTAGTTACTTTAAATAAAGCTATTTAACGTTATTAAATCGGTCAGTAGAGGGACAACTCGCAAAAACTCTCAAGATCGCCTAGATCTCTGGAAGTATAGCACCTATGAGAGTATTTTTAATTATTTTTTTTAATAAAAAGAAGATATTATTTGAGACTTCATTTCGTTACATAGGGTTTTTGCGAGTTGACTGACCGACTTTATAAACGTTAAAGGGTATTTTAGTGATTTTAGGGTCTTTTGAAAGCTAATGCAAAATAATATCTTTTAATAAAATAATTTTGTTTTGGATACCAAATTTTGTAAAAAATTGAAAACTGCTCGAAAAAATAGAGGTTTCTCTATAAACAAACCTTAATTTAAGTAACTAGTTAAAACTTTTCAGTAACTATTTGATACTGACAGCACCACCGTCACTTCAGCGTCACTACCCAGTTATCATTAATCCTGTAATCCCTTCCATCTCGTAATTATGTTAATTTTTTGCAGTTGGTACATAGTCAGCGGAAAAAAAAAACTTTAAAAACCTATAAAAAATTGGAGGGGTCATAAACCGATAAAACTTGATCTTCTTTAACCCTGATTGCTTTACGAAGATTCGATCACTTTATGAAGATTCACACTGTATAAAAACGTATGAACAAAAAAATAAAGCGTGTGACTATTTGATTCTTATGGAAAGTTGTTCATAATATTTGGTATTATCGTTCCCAAAACTTTGATTAGTATATTACAATTCCACCATAGTTTACGCCTTAACTTACCTTATCAATAGGTCGAATCTCCCGGTCAAAGTATTGGAACAAATATATGCCTGCACCACCGCTCGTCTCGACAAAAGGTATTCTATCTTTTAAATTGTTCACCACTCAAACAAATTTACGGACAGCTTACACAGCTTAAATATTATGCACACAAAATTACTTGAAAAAAAAACTAAACGGAATAACTGGTATTAGAGGAAACGAGTCACTACACAAACTATTTCGCAACTAGCAGCTCCGCGCTCCGTATCGTCACCATTGATAATACGGGAAAATACTCAAAGTAATGTATTCAGAAATTAGTGCCTTTTCACACACACAAATACAAATATAAATAAAAATAAAAATTCGTTTATTTTGCCAAACAGAGTACAATAATTATAAAACTTACTAAAATGTGTGGGTACTTAGAGTTTTTAAAGTTACTGCGATCTCCGCACTAGGCTAACCTGTATCGCGGAGACCGCCACACATCGAGTGCCATGAACATATCGATCGATCGTAAGCGGAAACGTGTTAGATTTATTGTGTGGGATATGAGATGAGATAATGTATTATTATGTACTTAAACAAGTTAAAAATACATAAAATAAAGATAAAATTGTAAAATCGGTAAGTACCGAGTTGACAAAATATTGAAAATGTAAACTATATAAATTAATGTTAAAAGCGCATCTGAAGTTTCTTTATTTATCTAATTATTCGTGTTTACTTGCTTGGATTAAACATGCTGGTTAATTTTAACACCCTCACACATACACACACACCCTCCCTCACATACACACACACTCACACCACACACACCGGTTGCTGGGTAGCCGATGCCCGCTAACCGACGACGGTGAAGTATATTGCCATGTACGTTAGCTTTCATACGTACCGATGACGTAATCTGCAAGGTAATCGTGTGAATATGTTACCGGTTAGCCGGCATCGGCTACCCGGCAACCGGTGTGTGTGAAAAGGCACTGCTGCTCGGGTTGCTTTGCGTGCCCATTTTTTATATTTGGATAATATCTACTTCTAGATGCAGTTATTGATGCCAAAGAAAGTGCTGCCAGCGGCATGGATTGGAACGACTACCACCGCCTCGGGGTCATCCACCAGTTTATGGATGACCTGGAAGTTAGGCATCCCGCCATTTGCACCATAAATAACATTGGCCAGTCAGTCCAAGGACGGGATATCAAAGTAAATATAATTATTATCAGTATATTCGTAGAGTGTTTTTGAGCACAGAACTATAGGTACTCTAGCTAGACCTACAGATCCAGCAATTTGTTTGTGAAACGACAGGTGTCACTTGTACGTCCTAGTGTATGTTTTCCCGAGGATCATTATTTACAGAGATATGTCGATAGCAAATATATAATAACGTATATCTCGAGAAGGGTGAGGTGCACGACGAATGTGTTACGACATAAAATTATGGCAAAGAGCAGGACTAGTTATACAATTCCGCAGTAAAACAATAGCAAAAAAAATATAGGTAAGGTAACGCGAGTAACGTCACTTTAAAAGACACGACACTGAATCATGTACGCAACTGTACATGTGTTGAAATGTATGGGAAATAAACACATTGGTTTTTTACGTACTTCTTCAAAGTAATCCAGCTCGAAATGATTATTTTAGGTGGCACCAATTTACGTGGCATAAATTTCAAACTGATAGTCATGCGCAGAGATCGGAAAGGGTGAGCTAAAAAAATAGTGACAAGTCCGAACCGGATTTCTCGGCCAAGAACGAATCAAAATTCTCGAGAAATTCTCGAGTCGAGAAAAAGGCGAGATTGGAAATTATGTTTATTCCCAGTCGTCCACGACCCGCCGCGCCGCCCACACTGTGGAGGAATGGGGAAAAAAGTCCCATTAGTTAATAGTGCACACAATCGAAACTTTTTATTTCCCATACGTTCCGTTGCTACTTAGTTCATTGCGTGTCGTAAGTAGATCGGAAAAAATATAAAAAATAATGTCGAATGAAGATGATTGACGATATATGGCCGCCATTTTGAACTTTTTAGTAATTGGCTTGTGGCGTGATTCTCGCGCATTCAATATACGATATCTACACCTATATCGAGTGATTTTGTTTGATAATCTGTCAATCGAAGGCGCGAGAATCGACCCGCTGATTTGCTTCAAAATCGATATCTGAGGATCCGGGCGGAGCCCAAACATAATTCTGAAGTCAGATTATGAAAAAGTCGCCGCCATCTTGAACTTTTTAGTTACTACACCAATTTGCTTCAAAATCGATATCTGAAGATCCGGTTAGAGTCCAATTATGATTCTGAAATCAGATTTTTGGTACTAATTCCTGAGACCTCAATCAATTTGAGAGGACCTACCGTTTGCTTGCACCAGAAATGAGGCTGACAGCTAGAAGTCTAGCTGTAATCCTCACAAACTTATGCCTATAACTTCGGAACTATTATGTTGATTTTGGCACTAATTGGCAATAGAGTACAGCCGGCCCGACATGAGGAGAGGCCGCGGAGCGCACGAAATGGCGATCAATTGGGGAGGAATAAGTCCAGCAGTGGACGCATAAATGCTGGAAGAAGAAGAAGAAGAAGCAGGCACTAATTATTGGCATTGTCAAAATTCCTTTTCATGCAAGTTTCAAATGTGAGGATTACAGGTCGTCGTATATTAAAAAAGATCTTGGAAGAAGCTAATAAAGGTGCCAAAGTAGGATATAGTAGGCTCGTAATAATAATACATGTGTACATATGTACATATGTACTGTACATAGGTATTAGTGCTGCCATCCACGAAGATGCGTGACGCTATTTCCATCTTTGTCTTTCAGCAGAGTGCCCCGATGAAAGATAAAGATGCAAATAGCTAAGTCACGTGTCTTCGTGGATGGCGGCACCTATGCACGCACACATTTACTTATACATTTTAAGTAAGATGCATTTTAAACATATCTACACAGAGTTGCCTGTTACATTTTGAATCTACAACCATTACATTGAACACATATCACAGTATTTCCTTCCTCCGTTTCATCACGAATTGACGATACAACATTTCTGAAGGACATTATGATCCGGTGTTATCCGAGCTTTGAGTACGCATTATGCTTCCCTCTAATTTGTACATATCCTATGGCTGAATCACCATAGCATTCTCAGTGAGCCCTGAAACAAACATGAATTCATAGGTAATGACGTCGGCATGGCGCTAGACTCCAGTGTGAGGATCTCTTTCGATGCGATCGCGTTGCGGTCGATGCTGTGCTTCTGGATGATGAATGAATGTCACTGTTTCTGGTTCCCACAGGGTATCCTAGTGTCAGAAGAAATTTATGTGCCTTTATGTAAATCTTATATTGCGTTATCTTTGTACCTTCGCCAGCTGATACATTTATCGAACAGCAACGCGTCCAACCGCGCTGTGTGGCTTGACGCAGGCATACACGCCAGAGAGTGGATCGCTCCGGCCGTGGCCACATACGTCATCAACCATGTCGCAAACAACTTTGACAAGCTGCAGCCGAGTATGAAGAATAAGGACTGGTTAGTCATAAACAACGATTTCGTGATTGAAACAAAGTTTGTTCTTTCTAGATAACCAAGGATACAGAATATAGACAGACAAGAATACTGGTCCCTATTATAGTAAGCGTTTTGTGCAATTGGATCTTAAAAGTCTATTCAGACTTTTTACACCATAATGGACTGTCAAAAGTTTAATAAAGGAATGGACACAGTATAGTCTTCCATATAATATCATTGCAGGTATATCCTTCCCGTAATGAACCCGGATGGCTACGAGCACTCGCACACTCGCCACAGAATGTGGCGGAAAAACAGGGCGACTGACATTTATGGGAATGTTGTTGGAGTCGACCTCAATAGGAATTTCAGGTGAGACCTTCTGAAAAGCTTGAAGTTTAGGCTTTATTCCGATCACAAATTAAAACCTAAACCTCGCACTTATTTGGATTAGATCCGTCTGGTTTTTTAATAGCGCAGGCTTTATTGAATCAATGAATGTACAATGATATGAACATGAACATTAAAGTTGAGCTAATACTATTGTTTAATAGTTATGGATGGGGAGCTTTAAGAGGATGTTCAAAAAATCCTTCAAATGAATTATATTGTGGACCGAGTGCTTTCTCCGAACCAGAGTCCTGTGCAGTACGAGTAAGCACTACATCATTCTAATCGTCAGTTGCTGAAACGTGAGTTAAAGCTAAACTCAAAGTCATTCAATGCTGGCATTATATCACGTTCTAGCTGCACTAAGTGTCATCGTATCGTCAACTTGTCCTTTTTCTAGTAATGACATAGACATAGATATACGTTTATTCACTGAAGAAAACATGGGTATATCAACAAGCAATTTCAAAGGCACGAAATCGACAATGGGTCCCACAGTATAAGTTTATGCCTTATTGGAAGCTCTTTAATTGCGGCGTTATCTCAAAAGCTTTGCTTTGCCAAAATTATTTTCGTGAATCATCAACGCTGATACCGAAACCGTGTCACCGGTAAATCAGACGGAGATTAAACAGCAAACAGGGCTTAGCAGTAAATCAATTTCATTGCAGCGATTTTATCCTTCCATTACATTACATAGCATTAAAATTTGCAGTTCATTTTAATTTTAAAGTACGGAAATTGTTTTGTTTTTTGTTGGATCATAAAATATTGTAGCTTATCACAGGACATGAACAGTTTTTATTGCACAAAAGCCCTTGTTTATATAATAAGAATTATGGAGAATATCATTGGCTAAACCACTTAGATAGAAATACTGACTGAATAGAGTCTTATCACATTTTTGGTCTTACATAGTTTTGTAATGACTACCAACTCAAGGAAGACTGGAGTTTTATTAATCTTCATTTAATTTATTCTCCAGGACTTTATACTAAGCGCAGGATCGAAAATCACTGTTTACATCACACTGCATTGCTATGGCCAAAATATCATGTTCCCATTCTCATGCAAGGATGAGCTCTGTCCAGATTACGTTCGTCTTCTTGAAGGAGCTACTGAAATGACGAAAGTTAGTATTTTAATACAAAAATACTAATTTGATGAAATAAATAATATCATCTTACCCGACATGGTTTGCTGGAAGAAATCTCTTATAGAGATAAGCTCACCTTTGTACGTATTTTTTGTAACGTATGCCAATCTGTATGCTATAATTATGTCATGTGACCTACTCACATACAGTAAAGTCATTACTACTCATTACGAAAAAAACTATGATCATACAATCACCCATTTATATCCAAAGATTAATTATCAAATGCACCCACGATCATATTATGGCTTTGGCACGTCACTTGCTGGCGGGTCAGAAACGAGTCGGAGGCGGTTTATATCACCTTTTTTCAAATTTACAAAGCACAACAGATTTCGAATCGGCCGCCCCGCCCGCCCGCTAGGTGTGATGTGACATGCTTCACACAGTTTCTTGTATTAGATGTGCAAAAGTCTTAAACCACTGTAAATTAGTTCGCAAGAGGTCATACCCCCGGTTTCCTGGATGCTGATTCAGAACTTCTCATCAGTGGGTACTTTATAACAATTTCAATTCGACCATTTACACTGACGAAGGGTTTTAAAATGGTGGTTAAATAAGTCTCAGCCAATCACGTGCCTCATTATCCAAAATAGCGAGATGTGATTGGCCGAAATTGATTTAACCATCCTGTTCACTTAATCAACATCCAGGAAACCGGGGAATAGACATCGATCTAACCCAGAATCCTTCACCCCAGGCGATATACCGAGCAAGTGGGTGTACATACAAAGTTGGTATCTCTCGGGACCTCATGTATGGAGCTGCCGGCACGAGTTGTGACTGGAGTTACGGTATAGGCAAAATCCCTTTCTGCTACCTCATAGAGCTGAGGAGCAAAGAGCACAAGTTCTTAGTGCCAAAAGAAGAAATAGAACAAACTGGCGAGGAGATCCTAAGCTCGTTGCGGGCACTAATGCATTACGTGGATACTAGCACGTGGTAGTGGCTCTTGGATTCGACTGGAGGATAAGTTAGATTATATTAATAAATATTAATTTAATTTTAATTTAATTATTTATTTTTTAAGTAAATAATATACTCAATATATTGTGAACATTTTAAGCGTCTACCTGCTACCATTATCAATATCGAGCAAAAATGAGCAAAAAAATCATGTTTGTTGCATGGGAGCCCCCCTTAATATTAAATTTCTTTTGATTTCTAGTATTTGTTGTTATAGCGGCAACAGAAATACATCATCTGTGAAAATTTCAACTGTCTAGCTACCAAGGTTCATGAGATACAACCTGGTGACAGACAGACGGACGGACGGACGGACGGACGGACAGACAGCGAAGTCTCAGTAATAGGGTCCCGTTTGGCACCCTTCGGGTACGGAACCCTAAAAACCGTGCAAAACATATTCTCATAGGTACTTTACTTCCAGGAGATCTAGGCGATCTTGTCATAACGTAATCTCGTTACATAGGGTTTTGCGAGTTAACCCTCTACTGACCGACTTTAAAAACGTTAAAGTGTTAAAAGTATTTAAGTTACAAACATGATTTTGGTGTTTTTTGAAAGCTAATAAAATGCAAAATAATATAGTGTAATAAAATAATTTTATTTTGTTTACAAAATTTTGCATTAAATGGCAATTACTGAAAAAGTGCTTGAAAAAATAGGGGTTTACTCCATAAACAAACCTTAATTTAAGTAACCAGTTAACATTTTTAGTGACTATTTGATAATGGCAGTACCGCCTGTCCTTGAGCATCACTATTCACTGGATTTTAACCCCGTAATCCATTCCATCTCGTAATTATGTTAGTTTTTTGCAGTTGGCAGAGTTTTTTTTAATATTTTTTGTCGATAATATTTGATCCTCTTTAACCCTGATCGCTACGTCCATTTGCAATAAGCTATCTATCCATGGTTTTCACATAACTAGCGTTAGATCTGACAGTTGCGCTATAGAACTTATGCCAAATATCTATCTGCAGTTTGCGGATAGATAGGTTATTGAAAACGGCCGTATGCAGACATACAACACTGTATCTATCTGCAGATTGTGGAGGTTATTGAAACCGGACGTAAACCTTCTTACTTGTAAGTAAATAGGAACGTTCGTTCATCAGAACTTTTTTTGGAACTTTTTTTCCGTTGACATTAGGTAAAACTGTCAAAATTTCAAGTAGGAAAACACGTATTGATAAAAATTACAATGAAAAAGAACTGTATTTGAAAGGAAATCAAAGAAATCAAAGTGGCCCCGCCAAATAAGAAAACCCAAGTATGGGAAATTAAGTTGATAAGGGAGGGCCAAAGAAATTTCATTAAAACTTTGGATAAAGGTGGAGGTTGGTTTCTGAACATATTCATCTGAGATTATCATATTATACAACTCCCAATCCTTTCCTTAGCTGTCAGCAGGCCATTTTTGGTTAGTTAAGGTCCCATTGGTCTTATCTTGTCCCCAAAATTTTTGTCACACAATTAGAAGCCCGCCAAAAACTGTAAAATGACTTTCAATAGTCACTCATCATCACCAAACAAAATGCCACCCGGGCAGATCCTTAGAAACAACCGGATTCAAACCATTGCGATAAAGGTTGATAATGATAAAATCTTTAAAAAAATAAAGAATACCCAATAAGTAAGCACAATCCCAGTAAAACATTGCAAGGTAGATTCTCGGGGATAAATTCCCCTAAGTCTGAGATCATCATGATAAGTTCTCCATATTTTAGTTGGTCTATTTCTTTACTGAAAAGAAATGACCTCACTTGGTCATAGTAGTCGTATTAAAGCAATTTGGCAATTTCAGCTGTGACTATCTGGAAAGAAGAGCCAAGCACAATGGATATTATGATCGAGGGTTCGAGATCGGCGTCTGTGGCTGGTCTACTGCATGAGAAGGAGATACCATTCTCGGTAGCCATCGGTGACGTCAGTCTAATGCTGGAGAGGGAAAATTCGATACAGTCGCTGGCAATGGGAAACTGTATAAACAAAAATAGAAGGCATTCTCAGGGTCGTGAGTACTAGTATCTATTTAATCTGATGTGAATTACATAGTCTATTTATCAGCCCACACTTGTGCAAGCCAACAAGAAAGATGTATTAAAAGTGTTTTGAGAGTATCGAAACTCAATGTAACTGGTTTTGTATAATGTCCTGCCCATAGCAAATAGCTCTTTATAATGTAAATCACTTGTGCAGACGACTTTGACTCATTACCATCACAAAACAATATTATTGTATTATTATACCTTAGCTGTCGACCAGACAGGTTGAGATGCAGTTCTAGTTATTACACCTATGTCAATGCTCAACTCATTACCTAATGTGTTTGACATGCGATAAGCACCCATACGAACTACAATTACTCAAGTAATTACTAATATTTCTATTAAATTACTCCATTGTTAATTATCCTTAACCTTTCCTAATCATCACGTAATGAGCGAACCGATAATATAAACATTGGGTTCACGTCTTGTCGTTGATTAGTGCTCCAACGGTATAGAGTCAGTTTGACAGCATGCCTTGCTCCTCAACAGGCCCGAATGTCCCTAAAAGGATGGATTGGAAGGGCTACCATCGATTGGATGTGATTTATGAATATTTGGACAATTTGGTGAAAGAGTTCCCTAGTCTGTGCAGTGTTCAAGTGATCGGAAAGTCAGCGGAAGGACGGGATTTAAAGGTAAGAACAAATTTGATTTTTATGCCACTCTATGGCAGACATCGTAGTGTGATGATAATTGTTATGTGTATAATTTATGCAACTTTTTATTTTGCATGCACATTTATTTTAGTCCTCTGCTATTTTAGCGTCTTCCAAGCCGCCACATGATATCTTCTGACCACCTATTGGCTATTGGCTATTGGTTAACCCAGTGCCCTTATTATTAATGTAACTACTAAACTATTACCATATTATAAAACCATACAACCGAATTGATAACCCCCTCCTTTTTTGAAGTCTGTTAAAAATCCGCTTTACATCAGTCGAATAACTAATCTCGTAGCAAACAATGTCCAATGGCTTTTGACTTTGACGTATTATATTTTTTGTACTGGCCATTTTTTCAACCTTTTTGCTTCGATTTTATAATTGCTCATATCATACCTCGTCAGCTTCTCAAGATATCGAACGGGAACCCCGAAAACGAGGGCGTGTGGTTGGACGGGGCGATTCATGCGCGCGAGTGGATCAGCACAGCGGTCGTCACCTACATCGCCGACAGGATCGCCAGGCAATTCAGTAGTCATACGGAGAGCGTTACTCGGAAAGACTGGTAGGTGCAAGTCTCTGTTTCCGTCCCGCAGCATGAATTTTGGTAGTTAGTCTTACAAACAAAAGAATTATCAATTGATTCCTAAGAGCGTGGTCCCCCTAAGTATTAACCACAAATAGTCCTTCGACGTGGCTTGTGTAATTAACTGGACTGATGTTGACGGCCTCTGTAGCGCAGCGGTTGCACGTATGCCTACCATGTGAGAGGTCCCGGGTTCGAATCCCGGCTGGGGACAAAAAAAAGAAACCCCTCTCTCGTCTTGGATGTTTACCTCATGTTTGTGATGTCGCTGTTTCTGGTTCCCACGATACAGGGTATCCTAGTGGGGGCCAGAAGCAATGTATGTGCCTGTATGTAAATGTTTATGTTTATGTTTGTGAGAATATAGGCCGGTACGATCAATTTGTCGTCCACAACTTTTTTGGCTATAACGACAACAAAACAAATTAAACAAAATAGAAGCCAAAGTCTGTCGATAAATTGGAACAGCCTAGAGACGTTAGTCGTCCAACAATTAATTAACCGATACAAAATAGTAGGAATGCGCTCTATCGTGATGAACAAGATGATAAAAAAATACACATTGAATTGAATAACACACATTTTTACTAACGTATATGTTACGCAGTTCATAGAATGTATGATGTTACTTACTGTAAACGTTGCATAGTATGAAGTCATCTAGTCATCATTATTACACAAACCTAATGTATATTTTTCACCAAC
Organism: Argyresthia albistria; assembly: GCA_963457715.1. Lineage (NCBI taxonomy): Eukaryota > Metazoa > Arthropoda > Insecta > Lepidoptera > Argyresthiidae > Argyresthia > Argyresthia albistria. The sequence goes on along the minus strand of OY735268.1, from coordinate 7,672,675 downwards.
GGTTTTTAATACGTGTTCTAGACATCTTTCTCAAATTGTTTCCAGGTACATCCTGCCTGTGCTGAACCCAGATGGGTACGAGTACACTCACACTAACGACCGGATGTGGCGAAAGAACCGCAGACGCTACGGGGAGTGTGTCGGCGTGGACCTGAACAGGAATTTCAGGTAAGCTTATAACCGCTGACACTTAGGAGGGATGACGGTGACAGAATGGTGGCCCAGGGATGCGCGTAGACCGAGAGCACATCTCGGACACTCCATAGAACGCTCGTAAAATAAAAACACCTGTTACTACTACATAGCCCAATGACGTTTGTACACGTGCAAATGTGTGCGTAAACTCGTTCTTTTGTGAATGTGTTCAAAAAATACAAATAGCCTGTGGTTTGCCCTCGCCGCCGGTACCAGAGGTGGAGTGCGGTATCTGAATCAGCGCGGGGAAGGGAGTGCCGTTCTGTACGTAGTACTTGTATTATGTCATCTGTGCCGAGAGGCAGACCACCCGCCCGAAGGTCGGATGACATCGCTAAAACTGCCGGACGGCAGTGGGTCAGGCTGGCCGAGGACCGCAACTAATGGCGTACTGAAGAAGAGGCCTTTAGTCAACAGTGGGTGCTAGAGGCTGGATAGATAGAAAGATTTGTTATAACCGCTGATCGTCTTTTCCCACAGTATTCCAACTCAGAATAGAGGCAGGTTTTAAGATGTTATGAGTCATGACAGTGTGCGTATTATAACATCTGCTTTTAGTCGCCTTTGTGATCTGTAGGGATTATAGCCTGATTTAATTGACTGTATTAAATCAAAAGGTTCCTCTCATTACGAAATATGATGCGTGATGCTCGTGAGCAAAAAGTACAGTCGGTCAGTTATCAATGATAAAGACTAAGTGGCTATTTCCGCAGTCATGGCTGGGGTGCAGTGGGCGAGGAAGGGTCTTCTGACGATCCCGGAAGCATTTTCTTCCGAGGATCCGAGCCGTTCTCAGAACCAGAAACCGCGGCTGTAAGGGTAAGTTTGTATCTTGAGATGAAACTACGTACAAAAGTATACTTACAAAGGCGCATATGCCTTTTCGGAGTGGTAGAGGCAAGGTTATTCCCAATATGAACGATTCCTTAGGGCGTGGACAGACGAAGACGCGCCCGCTCCGTGCCGCTCCGCGCCCGCTCCGACGCCGCTTAGCCTCGCGCGTCGGGGCGGGAAACCATCCTCGCTCGCCAACGCCGTTACGATGTTTACCAACGTCAATAGAACGTATGTAAGCACAAACCAAGTCACACATTTTCTTTATAAGATGGTTTTGCTGCAGAATGTCATTACAGAGTCTACGACGAAGTTCAAAGTGTTCCTGTCATGCCACAGTTACGGGGAGGTCATCATATTTCCGTGGGGCTACACCGCTGAACCATGCCCAGATTACGTTGACCTGCTGCAAGGCGGCAGTGTAATGGCCAAGGTATATATTTTGTACTATGTATGTTGTTGAACTCCTTTCCAGTTATAATTGAATAATCTCGAAATTACAGTCTCAAATTATAAATTCTCATTAGTGTTCAGTTTAATGTTTAACTCTGCTAAGATAAATTAAAAAAAACACAATTTTCAGTCCAATAATGTTAACCTAAACTGTTTTTAACGTTTGGTCTTGATATAATAATAATCATAATTAAAATAAAAATTAAAAGTTTCCTGAATTTATCGTATTATCGAATACAAACATCAACCGTCAGTAATTTTGTCGTCATCAATTAAATAAATACTCACGTTATTGCTTTGTTTGTTCCTCCAGGCTATTCACAAAGTTGACGGCCACACTTACAAGGTGGGGAGTACAAAAGACCTCATGTATTATTCAGCTGGCACTAGCATAGACTGGGGCTATGGGGTCGCGAAAATACCCTACTGCTACATGCTTGAGCTCAGAGGCAAGAAACACCGATTTCTTCTACCTAAAGAGGACATCGTTGTAACCGCCAAGGAAGTGTATAGTGGAGTCCTTCAATTACTACAGTTTCTAAACGATAATTCTGAAGAACAAATGAATAAATCCCGCGCATGTCATTGTCAATACATTTCTTGACATTGTGTTTAACGAAAATCAGAATATATTAAGATTTTATAAGTTTTGAAATCGTACATAATATTTGTATTTAATTAAACTTGTTACGTATTTAAAAACACTGTATAATAAATATACAAAAATCAATATAGTAAGTACCTAGTCTTATTTCAAACAAAACAAGCACACGAAAAATTCGATAACTTTATTTACACCTTATCTGCATTATCTTATAATACATTCAACGACATTATTAAAACCGTACAATTGCACGTAGATTCACATTCATCCATCTAAATTGTCTATTCACACTAACCACTATAATCGAAACAACACCCATAGTCCAATAGTCCTGAACAAATTCAGGTCAACCTGACCTCGCTGTAGCCACCAATAAGTCACTTTACAATCACTGGACTACAGTTTGACGACCTCACTTTTGATTCCACATAGTCTACCAACCGAATCGATGTCTTTCCGTCGTTTGGACTTTGTCGCTTGGACTTTAAGTCACTTGGAATTTACGTCGCTTCTCAAAACCTTCCACTAACGGTAGGCGCGCGATGAAGTTGTTAGTATTCATGTAATATCGTAAAATGTTGACGTATTCTGTGGGTTAGCTTCTAGTAAGGACGCCACACATCTACCGGCCGTCTCTCCGGCGTGATGAGTGATTTGCTGCGCGTCCTGACCTGGTCTGTCCACTCGGGTGACGCTGGCCTTTTCTTTCCCACCTCAGACGCCGTCGAGCCCCCCTCCTCCTCCCTATCAGGACTCGAGTTTGAGTCCTCCTGCGCTGGCGGTGGTCTCAACCACCAATCGTACCCTCCATACAGCTGGGAGTAAAGCCACGCTGGTGGGGTTGGCAACAGTGGAGAGTTCAAGAACAGTTGGGCGGCTAGAGCACTGTGGAACAGGGAGGAGGGAGCTGGTAGATTCTGTGTCGGTTTCCTTGGTCGGGTGACTGAGGTGAAGGCGCCAGGACGCTCGTCTGGAGGCGGGCTGTCGGATGCTGTGACGGAGATGTCGTCGTCCTGTGGGGAGCTGGGCCGCGAGTTGGCTGGGCTGGTCGTGCTGTGCGGGTGTATCGAGGTCGGGTTGTCGGACTTCACGTCTGTGGAGGAATAAAGAAGATACGCTTAGATAGGTGCACTCTCCTTGTGGGTTATATTGTTCTGGTATTGGATCTGAAATTCGCACTTCATATCTTTCCAGGATAGAACGCTTACCTCCATAGATAGAATGATAGACATAGCAGCATTTTGTGGTTGAATTTTGAAGCCCTAGAAAATTGTATACTATGCTAAGTTAGCATGGTACATTTACCCATGCGTGATGGCAGAGGCACTATTTCGCTAACGTTTAGCCAGTTACTCAATACTCCATTTATCCAGTGACAGATCCCTAGACCATCGCTGCAGCAATGGAAGTAATCGATCCCAGTCTTCCAACAATCTTTTGGCACTTGAGTCACGTAAACAGGGGGGCGCTAGTTTTACGCAATACTTAACGCATCGAACCTGACATCAAGCGTTGGTCCCACCTGTCACCGCGTGCTAATCTTTGGATAATGAGGTGGGACGCCCGCTTGAAAAGCAGTTAGACAAGTCCACGTAAGTACCAGCATCAGACGGCGGCGGCGGCGGCGCGGGCGCAGGCGGCAGCACGTGCGGCGAGAAGTGCGCGTGCGCGGGGAGGAGGGGCGGGGGGTAGTGGCGGGCGAGAGCGCCCCACTCGTTGGGCAGGCCAGCAAGTTGGTGCGCTATGCCTGGGGAGGAAACGGGGGTTAGTTTTGTGGTATTTTTAATGCAGCTTAAGGAAAAGATTTGACATTATAAACAGTTCATAAACATAAACAATTACATACAGGCACATACATTGCTTATGGCCCCACACTAGGATACCCTGTGTCCTGGGAACCAGAAACAGTGACATCACAAACATGTAAACATCCAAGATTTTTTTTATGTTACGGCTAATGTTAGTATAGCGGCTAAACCTAAGTTTTGCGGGGTAATGTTAGGAGAGCGGCTAAACCTAAGTTTAGCCGGGTAATGTTAGGAGAGCGGCTAGACCTAAGTTTAGCCAGCTAATTTAAGGTGTCCATTTACGTTTAACTTTGTTGTTACATGTCAATCTGACACCTACCCTGCCTGACCCACCTCTGCGCCCATGTAACAATAGAAAGGCTAACATTATTTCTAACATAAGCCGCTCTCCTAACATTAGCCGTAACATATACATAAGATTAAGAGTGAATTTTACCAACGAAGAGTAACTTTCTACTCAAGAGTATCTTCTACTTTTTCTTCCTCAATTAGTTATAGTTATATAGGTTCCGCCATCCACGACGACGCGTGACGTAGCTATTTGCATCTTTATCTTTCATCGGGGCACTCTGCTGACTATGGTTATAGTTGTCCCGCGGGATAGTTCTTTTTGTTGGTAAAATCCAGCCTAAAGTCTGACAACTCGTGAGAATAACTGGCTAACATAACAAGGCTTTTGGGCCACTAAGACTCAGGGTTGTCATCCAAAGGGGACGACTTGAGGTATATGGAGTCAACTATAAATCCTAAAATTTAGTTCCGAAAAAGAAAGACAGACTTTATGACAGAGCGAGAGACACATACCAAACGCTGGCCAAGTTACATACCGGGAGTAAAGTATACTCCGAATCATGCCTATGTCGACAGCTCTCCCACTATAGCTAGAGTTCGCGCTCGTCCTATATGGGCGTATGTATATTGAGATGCAGGCGAACTCGCGCGTCAAACAAAAAGCATCGCATAGTACAGCCTCAGCATACGCTCAGGGTCATTCATTTAACTAGCCAGGATTGCGTTCCATATTCAACACTCATTACACCTTCACATTGCATGGTAATCAAAAATACATTTTCAAGTATCACAGCTAATAGAGACCACCCGATACCTAACACTCTCTTTGTTCGTCGCGATGGTTCCCCGATCCCATAAACCGTCGTTTAATCAAAGAGACAAAAGCGTGAACTCCCACTTCCACGTGCCTACTTACGTATTTCAATAATCGTCGAGATTACTTCCGCCAAGTTCCCCCTCAGCCTTGCTTCAAGTTCCCCCTCAGCCTTGCTTCAATCACGCTCTTATCTCTGACACTCTATCCGCATACTGTTGTTGGCCTTGATGATAAACTGCTCAACGCATAATTTGACTGACTCTCATTTTTGCTGTCAACAGTGTACCGATGTTTCTTGGAGAAACTTAGTGGAAAAGTTACAACACTATACTATTTATTTATTTATTTATATATATTATAATATACTAGTCAGTCAGTCACGTCATTTAGGTCCTCAGAACAATGAAACTATTTTGGTCATTCATTAACCCATTGAAAGTTTTATTACTTTGTATGCCGAGCATGTCAAGTACTTAAAAATATTTAGAAAGCTTCATTTACTGTTAATTTATCTGAAATAATAATATCTGCAAATAAAAAGTAGACCTTCCTCGATATAGCTTTCATTTAAAATGATAGATTGTACAACAAGGGCATAAAACACACCATTTTACCCGAGACGTATATATCCATGTCGAGGATAGTCATGTCGAGGGTAAAATGGGTTTTATTGTACGAGTTATACACTCTGCTTTTCACTTCGATTGACAGAAATATTGCATAAAAGTAAATATTATGAAATAATTGCAAATTGAAATTACCGAGAAAAAATAAGGACTTCCCGCCATTAACCGTTTTTTTGGACGTGCCTCCGCAGCAGCCGGCTCTGGCCGCCGGTAGTGGCACTTAGCAAATGTGTATGTAGCTGTTTACCTGACGACCTTTGTCAGAGTCTGAGATTTAGACGAAGTTTTTACTTTATGCTCTAGAACATAAAATTTGATTTTATGCTGGCTAACCCGACATAAAGACGAACTTTACGAGCATGAGAAGTGAAAAATACATAACACCGCATTATTTTACGAAAATAGGAAATTCGTTTCACGGCGTCATAATTGCAAGTTGACATTTTTAAGCACATAAATTAACAAAGTTTGTCGGCAGCGCGTCCCGTACATTCGGCTTAACCCTTTAGCACCCACCTTGGGTAATTCCCACCCCGAGCCAACCCAACCCTTTCGGCAATAGAATAAATTATAGGCCGTTTTATGTCGCAAATACCGCCGCTACTAAAATGTAAAACGCATTATTCTGAATTTGGCCGCTTAGCTTTTATAGTGGTAGTGCTTTTGTGAGATGCAATTAGATGAAGCGTTTTAAGATAAGCCTCTAATCTAAACCACACCTCGGACACTCCATAGAACGCTCGTAAAATAAGCACCTATTACTACTACATGACTAAATGATGTTTGTATACGTGCAAATGTGTGCGTAAATATTGCTAGGGCTGGTAGCGCGGCAAATTTAGCGATTTGCGTCGGGCGAACCGAACGACGACGGCGCGACCCGAACTGTCCCGAACACAAGCGTTTGCATTATTATGAAGTGACTTTGTAGGGGCGCTGCCGTTTAAACATACCTAGTCGGGTTCTCATTGAAATCCTAAAAAATGTTAATGTTCACTTTGATCCTTCATACATTAAGTTACAAAAATAGAGTAGGTAGGTATCGAATAACTGTCTAAAAGTGGGCACAGTGCCTTTGCCACCTCTTATGGGAAAAGGCGTGAAGCTATGTTATGTTGTTGTTACCTACTATTACTTATTCTGAAGTAGGTAAGAGACACTTAGCGTGAACTGTAGGTAGGTACCTACCTATGTAAAAACATCGTTAGGATTGTACAATATTCGAATTTGATGTTAAGTAGGTACCTAGTCTCTGAGAGATTCAAAACAACCAAACCACTACAGGGTTCGAGCGAGACCCGGCCGAAGCTCGCTATATGTGGACCCAGCTAATGGCGGCGCGCCGCCGCCGCGACAAAGTTAGTGCGTGCGTACTTGGGTCAATCAACTTAACCCACACCACACCTCGGACACTCCATAGAACGCTCGTAAAATAAGCACCTATTACTACTACATGACTAAATGAATTTTGTATACGTGCAAATGTGTGCGTAAATATTGCTAGGGCTGGTAGCGCGGCAAATGCAGCGATTTGCGTCGGGCGAACCGAACGACGACGGCGCGACCCGAACTGTCCCGAACACAAGCGTTTGCATTATTATGAAGTGACTTTGTAGGGGCGCTGCCGTTTAAACATACCTAGTCGGGTTCTCATTGAAATCCTAAAAAATGTTAATGTTCGCTTTGATCCTTCATACATTAAGTTACAAAAATAGAGTAGGTAGGTATCGAATAACTGTCTAAAAGTGGGCACAGTGCCTTTGCCACCTCTTATGGGAAAAGGCGTGAAGCTATGTTATGTTGTTGTTACCTACTATTACTTATTCTGAAGTAGGTAAGAGACACTTGGCGTGAACTGTAGGTAGGTACCTACCTATGTAATAACATCGTTAGGATTGTACAATATTCGAATTTTATGTTAAGTAGGTACCTAGTCTCTGAGAGATTCAAAACAACCAAACCACTACAGAGTTCGAGCGAGACCCGGCCGAAGCTCGCTATATGTGGACCCAGCTAAAATGGCGGCGCGCCGCCGCCGCGACAAAGTTAGTGCGTGCGTACTTGGGTCAATAAACTTAACCCACACTTTTCTGTCAACGCACGCACTCTCTCTGAAAGTTCTTCGAGGACTGCAGCTCAACGGCACTATCAAAGGACACCATACCGCGCCATGTGAGCAAAAAAAACACAAACGAAGATCTTCGAGAACGTAATCAAGTTCCCCGTAGTGCCTGCTAGCTTAGATACTATTGTTATATTCGTAAAATGTGTAAATTTAACCATTTAGCGTATTTTAATAATAAATGGTCGGGGACAGCAAAGTGTGGGTAAAATAGTTGATTGACCCACCTACTACCTATTTTTCAACTCGAAGTGCTTCGTTCGCGTTGTTGAATCGCACCAACAACGGATAGCACGAAATGAATACCTATAATAAATGTACTTTATTGATAATTATATAATTATGTATTACGGAAGGTTTAGTACTAGGTATCTTAGAAAATAAAATATGAAAGAGAACCTTTAGAGAACCTTTCCTTTTTTGAAGTCGGTTAAAAATAAAATATTACGACACTGACTTATTATCAATTATCGTAGTCAGTAGCTAGTAAGTACTACAAACATATAACTCTGTCTCTGTCTCGCACAAAGTCTGTCCTTGTGAGAGAGCGAGACACACACAGCAAACGCTGACCAAGTTACATTCCGGGAGTTAAGGTATTAGAATTTTTATTTCTCAAAAGAACAACAATAGAGTTGCTGTTGCTTACCTTCTTTCATCAGTCGGGAACCGAAAGAATCTCCTGTCTTTGCTGTTTCTAGTTGACGACAGACACACAAATAATGCACAAAACTTCACCATATTATATTACCGGTTATTATTCACCGTATACGCGCGGTCACTCGTCAGGCGTTCAACCGCGTCTATTGATATTTCAACCAGTTCCTAGACGCCAGGGGTGGGGTGCGGTATCTGAATCAGCGCGGGGAAGGGAGTGGCCGTTCTGTACGGAGTACTATTATCTCTTCTGTGTCTAAACTAAGACCTGTCGGCCTCTTAAATGTTTATTTAATTTAATGAATCGGCGACTTTTCAATATTTTATCTTGTTTTGAATGGTATATATAGTTTTTATAAATAAAATTTGTAGTTTCTGCTGTCAAAAACTTAGGGATAAAACTTAGGGACCTATACTATATATCTATTTCACTCACAATTATGAGATCTGTACACTAAAAAAAAAACAATTAATACGGCAAAATAACAATAATTTCAGTGTTTCAGACAGTATTTTGTTGTGTATCAACATCATGAGTATGATTACAAAAATCCCTAGAAGGAATTTAGTCTAACGATAGTTAAAAACGTAACTTAACGTGTCTCTCTACCGTAGAACCCCAGAGGCAACGTTCCCTCACATGTATGAGTACATACCAAATATAGCGGGAACAAACAAGGAGTTGCTACAGAATTGCTTTGTTTTTATTGTGCGCCCAGAGCCAGGAAAGAAAGGGTCTCGCCAGACGATTTGCATTCGTTAAAAATGCGGATTTCTGTTTGTGTGCACATTGTGTAAACGCTATGAACTGTGAATGCTCGACTGAGAGACATTGGTCTTTGGAATATACTTTGAGATACTTATGACCTGTATACTGATGTGCCGTTCCCGGCAATATTGCCATTTGACAGGCAATATTGCCAAAAAATGTATATGGCAATTTTACCAGTAACAACAAATCTATAGACCTGTATCAAAAATCGAATAAGCTGAATTCATTTTACGCACAACATTTATTATTCATCTGTACAGTAATGCTTATATCGGATTTATTATAACAAATCCTTACTGTCTCTAGAATATCAAAGATTATTCCTTAAAAATTCTGTAGTGTCGTCAAATATGTCAATTCATCAGAATTTTCTCTTCTTCCGTACAAGCTTAGGAGTACTTCGACAAAGATTAAAGAGTACGGGTCGGCTAACCTAACCTGCTATAGCCTAGCTAGACCTTCTACAAATACACAAAGATGCACAAAGATATGTTAAATTATCAAAAGTATCATCTCCCCTCAGTCACCGTCCCCGCGTAGTCTCAGCCGCATCGCAAGACGTGCCACTACGCTACATTGCTCCACCGACTTTTTCTTTTGACTTTGAAAAATCGCGCAAGAGAGGGTTGAGACGAAACATTTTAATGCCATTTGCTAGATTACGTCTTGCGTTTTTCCAGCCTCCAAATCACCACTACAGCGCTAATCCGCGAAGACGAAAGCGAATACAGGGATTAAAAGCATTAGCAGGGTTTAAAAAAAGTGTTCCGAGTTCTTAGTGTGATTCCGATGTCGTCGGATTAGGCGGGAATTTTTAAGGCCCTCCCGGTGATTAGAAAAAGGGTTGCAGAAGAGCACTTTGCAGTAATTATTTTACATTTCTTCGAACATCGTTAGAAGAATGGCTCAATGGGCTCTTTTAGGGTTCTTAGAACTTGTCTAATCTGTTAAGCTATTGTTAAGTTGTCTTGAACAGAATGTTTTAACGACGCAATTTAGTTTATATATCTACAAATATGTAGGTGGTTTCTAAACTCATAAAACACAGTTTGTTTGATACAGACAACTAAACATAATATGTATACCTCTTCACAACTCCAAAACAACATTCTCCCTACATTATTAAACTAAAACTCAAAAGTTATAGTTAGGCAGCACACACAGTGCGTAGGGTGCACAGGCACACTGTATACTCGACTATGTATGCGAGTATAGTGTTACAAAATATTACCGAAGCTCAGAAGACAAGTGAACCCCATTTGTAGGGATGACACGAACCAATTAATTATATCCCGCGAAACTTTAAGCCCAAATTAAACTTTACAAACTTTGGTGACACCCGCACGAGAAAAGATAGCACGTTGTTGCTATTCCAAAGCTTTCTTGAATTAGTTACATCTTTGTATTTAAGTTTTTCTTTGAATGGCCTATTCAGCTGAAGCTCGCGTGTATGTAGCGCCTAAAGCCCTACAAATGGAACGAAAGTAAGCGCTAATCTAAACTAATATCGGGTATATTTTGACATAAAAAACATGGATCTGTCTTTACTGGAAGGTTCTAGAGGAACAGTGTTAACTCGTGGGCGTAAGACATCCGGACACGCTATTCTTGTTGAAGATTTTTAGAAGGCCTTTGAGGCCGTTTTTCTTGTTCCACCCTCTCGCTCGCACGTCTGTTGTTGCTATTGTTAGTTTGGCCAGCATGTCTTAAGGCGAGAGAACAGATTAAAATACCCCCAATCGCATGTATGTAGACATGTACATTTATGTAACTATCGTAAATAGTAAGTAAGTTTGCAACAGTTCTCATGAAAATGGTTTCCCTAATCTCATGTTTGCCATGAAAGGGGAGCCATCACTGAGGCTGGGTGCTCACCAAGACGGATGTCCTTCGTACATCATAAGGTTAATAAGAGGGCTCGAACTAACGAGGACGCTCCGTCACCGTGGCTCAACCCGCCACCTTGGCGCCATTCTGGAGTTTCAATCTGCTTAGCGCCTAATGAATTTGCCACTATTGATTTTCTTTAACCCCTTTTTGTTTAGCTTAATTAACCTTTCGATATAGAAAGTCTGCGATAAGGGGCCGTTGGCTGCGACGGGTAACTTGAGACGGCTTACGAGGAGGTTAATTGAAATTGCAGCTCAAAAGGCGTATAAAAGAGGCGCGGTTATTACCTGCGCGGAATTGGAAATTTATGAAAATTGTCGCGACATGTTAAGCCGTTAAACAACTCGCGTCATGATTACCAGAATTCGCCCGGAACCGTTTAAGGGTGGCTGTTAAAGCGCGAATCACGCCATACAAAAGCCTGTATGAGGTGGGCGGGACATTTAAAATGTACAAATGCGTAATTATGCACCCGCATTGTCGCGTCGCGGGAAGGGTTAGCTCCCTCCCCCCCTGCTTCCCTACCCCCCCTAGAGCGCCGGCTTCCGGGCCTAATGCAATATTTAATTTTCTCTAAGGCTCACTCATTAATAATTAGAAGGTTGCGACTTTAAGTGGCGCTCACACGACTACATGAAACTCGGATGTGGAGACCTCTGGATAAGAAAATGCTGATGCTTTAGGTTTGAATGAGTTTTGAGTCTAATGTTTGCCGTTTCATCAGGTATGCAAGGATTCGAGGACGAGCAGTATTTTCAAATCCTTATTGATGACTGAAGATCCCTTTGTTAGTGTCGTGGTATTATTTTGCTTTTAAAATACAAACAAACACAAACTAGGAGCAGCAGCAGTGTATGTGACTGTGCTTCTGGTCCTCACACACTAAAACCATGCTGCGTTTAGAACCAGAAACAGTGACGTCACATACATATAAACAACCAAGATCTTCCTCCGCAGCTGAGACTAAAACCCGGGACCTCTCGCTTGAGGTGCAGGCCTTTAACCGCAACGCCACAGATGTCATCAATCAGCGCTTTATGTTGATTTGAACCCACTATAGATAAGTAAATTTACACTTAAAAATTTTGCCACTGTACCGGGCTAAACCCTTCTCATCCAGTGGTTCCAGATCCATGGTTCAAGTCATATTTATCAACAGCAAAGAGAACGTGAGTGTGGATAATTCTCGTCAATCCAGCGAGGGTTACCTGTTAAGAGGGCAGGCTTTAACCTCTGACGTCACGCGAGGTAAGCGTCAGGAATTTACATATTGAAGTACTCTAAATTGTTTCAAACGAACAAAGCTGAAGCGCCTGAGCACCCTCTCTATCTACCAACGATGCTTTTCTGGAGTAACGCGAGAGTTGCTTATAGATTTATACTGCGGGAATGGCCTTTTTGCTTGACAACATGGTTGCATTGATCAGAGGTCTCTGCACGCACCATCCATTTTTATGATGCCGCGCTGTAATGACGTCACGAATAAATGTGTTGGTGTTTATCAAACTTAGTTTACACGCGCTTTAATATACTTACATATTTATCGAGAAAGAAAAATAGTTATCTGATAGGAAAATATTGGAAAAGTAGAAAAGTCAAGCAACAACAATTCGTACGACCATACTACTGGACGCTGTCTACTTAACTGTAGAAACACTGCATCAGCACTGTACTGTAGAGTTGTAAAATGCTCCACTCCTTTGCATACCCCTTTCTATAATTTGAATAATAGTCCCTGCTTAAGTCGTAAACCCTTATGTATCGTAGATTTTCTCGCTGTTTGGAATTAAATAAATTGAATTTCTATGATGATGTCACATTTTAAGGATTTCGTCGCTTTCTTAGTGCTGAGTCGTTCGAAACTTATACATGAGGCTGACTTTCAACTTTAAAAGTTTTAGCTTAAACTTAAGTGCATATTCGCAAGACATCTTTTTCCATAAAGATGCTCAAAGCGCCCCATCTCCGCCGCTACGAAACAAAATGGTGATGAAGTTTTGTTTTCTATAACCCCATCTTGATATTCAGACAAAAATAACACCATAGGCACTGCAACATTCTACCATCACCCACGTGTGCCTTAACACCATAGGCACTGCAACATTCTACCATCACCCACGTGTGCCTTAACACTATAGGCACTGCAACATTCTACCATCACCCACGTGATTAAACCTCAAGGGTGCCTTAACCCCATCAATCTACCCACCAAACCCCGTTTCCGAAGGACCAAAAAGTAAAAGTCAACGGAGATCCACCTAACCCAGTTATTATCGTGCATTAATTCGGTCGCTTCTTGTTGTACAGAGCTACACGCGTTTATTTGCGTTAGTTCAGTTATACAATTAAAGTATTTAACTACCTAACTGACTTTTAGCCGGGCTGGTTTGCACAATTCTTTACATCTAATGCAATCGCGGCGACTTACAAAAGACTTTTGACAGCAGCTAAATACGGCCTAAACACAACATACTTATGTACAGTGCACCAACTTAGTTCAGTTGATAGCGTCGCTAGTCTTGTAGTCTGCTCAGACCAATAAAACTCTTTGGTAGTCTTTATGTATTCTCTTTGATGGCACATGACAAGGCATTAGAGCAGACTCTGCTGTAATTCCTTGTCATGGAGCTTTCCAAGAGCTTTCCAACGATCTTTTGGCGCGCGGTGACAGGTAGAGATAAAGCTTGATGACCAATGAAGAATGAACGACCGATGTGGATGACAGGTTCGTTGCATTAACCCCTTCACTCTTAGAAGCACACCGCTCGAATGACCGAACAATGGCGAACTATTGTTGTATAAGATTTGTCGACGAACCAGTTAAGTTGCATAGCAGTGGCACCCACCTGTAAACGTCACTCATCAGCCAAAAGATCGTTGGCAGACTGTAGTTCCAATTTTTCCCACCTGAACAGCTAAGTTGGTGGTTCTGTACAAGCACACGGTAAGGGCTGCCTGATGTCAGCCTGACAAGTGACATGTTTTTGTAGAGTTTCTCGTATTTGACACCCGCCCCGCTACTTAAATATACGTCAATGCCAAAGTAATCGGTGTCATTGCCTATTGGAGATGCGCTTTCCAACAATATTTTGGCTTGCGGTGACAGGTGAAACTACCGCTTTTTGACATTAAGTTGCGTAGAACTGGCGCCGCCCTGTAAACCCGCCTTCAACATCAAGTCACATCTGAAGGGCTACCAGTGCAATATGATCATAAATTCTACTAAACAATCTTGATGAAATAGTTATCGATACGATTTTATTTGAGGTATATTTGTTATATCAGGCAAATAATCCGAATTTTGTCTGTTCAACTACCAATAAACTCATTTTTTAAAGTGACACTTTTATCAAAATAGTAATCTACTATTAGACAAAATGACATTTTGTATGGCAACCCATGTATTTACGATTTTGGCAGTGAATTAGAAATACGACTATACTAAGAAAGAAGGGGAACAAAACTGCCTCGATACCAGCTCGCCGGATGTGCCGAAGCCTATAAAGTTTGGTTAGCCGTTGGAACACTGAGCTGGCCTGCCTGTACAAACACGTCTCCAACACCGGAGGTGAACTGCGTAATCCAGTTACAGCCCTTTTGGCACCCCTTAACTAAGTTTGTGACACTTGCACTTGCTTGGTGAGGTTCCGACACAGGCAGATAGCGTACAGGGTGTTTTATATGTCATCACATCAACGACGATAGAGAGAGGTATTTTTTAAGATGGAAGCGTCTGTCTTTGTGTATCTGTTTCTGGCACTCTAGCGCTCAGACGGGTTGACGGATTTTAATGCGGTCTTTTGTAAATGGAGGAGACTTCTTTGCAATGGTTCTGAGGCATGTTTTAATAAAATCGGTTAGTCAATAGGTATCAGCAACCAGGTACTTAGTAAGTCAGGGATGTCTTCTTCAATAGTTCACAATGAAGATACACATGATTGTGAAAAGATACAGCAACTTAATCGATGTATTCGAGCCGTATTAAAAAGGGATTAGGTCAGGTAGGATATTGAACCTTCATGGTATCTGAATTCTCTTAATTTGAGATGGGATTAGTTTTTATTTTTAATTATACGTGTAGATGGACAATTATGTATAACCTGCAGACGGTTAAGCTTGACTTTTGGTGATGAAGCTTTATCGCCGAGCTTTTTCTTGATAATGCCAGAACTTTGTTCCTTGAGTTTTATGACTATGCCTGTAGCACTGACTCATCTGGACCAACTTCCAAGCAGTTGTCGAAACGGCCGGTGTGAAGTTAGCAGCCAAAAGTTAGCGCAGAGTATAATCCGACCAAAATATGAAGGTATTTTTTATCAAAACGTTATCCATTTAAAAACAGTAGCAGTTACAAACCTACATCGCGAGTTAAACCGCGTTTCTCAACAGCGCGAGAGCTGTTTAATCGAGTTTCAGTCCTTTGACACGAACTTAACGAGGTTTGTGCCACTTACACAGTCGATCCTTTACTTACACCCCATACGAAATACAAGCAGTTCGGTTGAGTTGCAGAACGTATCTAAGTCTTGATGAGAAAGGATACGGAGAGGTACAAAAGTTTAATAGCCAAGGATCTGACTGTAACCTATGTCTTGTTTAACTTTATTGAATGTAGAATAAAATATAAGTATACATAGTAACTGATTAAAAGAAGAAAATATCAACATAATGTGTTGGCAACAAGTAGACCAAGACTAGACAGTCTTGGTCTTCCTGTATATGTCGGCGGCCGATCGATCGTAGAATTGAGCACATCATGATGTGCCCAAACGTGAAATATCATGAAACGATAAAATCTCTTAAGGCAAACACTGCGGTAGCCTAGGTGAAGACTAAAGAGGGCGAGCGCAGCGAAGCCCCCAAATAGTATTCGTGTTCGTTTGACTTGTATAACACAAAAAACATCACGTAGTGCTGAATAAAAATGCTTTTAAAAAGACATGTTTTCGTTAAAACCCGCCACATCATGATGTGCCCAGTAATTGCTTGGGCATATCATGAAATGGCGGGGCACATCATGATGATCTTCGATCGGCCGCAGACATATACATTGCATAGCCTATAGCATACATAGCATACAATATAGATAATCATCATGTTTATGCTTAGTCAATGAAAGTATCAATTTATGACCCAGGTCAAGAATTACTCTTAACAACTTTCACTTTCAAATCCAATTAATCAGTAAAGTTATATTTTGAAAGAACATAGACCAGACCCTCGACCACCTGAAATTCCCTGAAGGCGACAGGTTGTAGGGCACGAAATTAATAATTAATTGTCTCGCGAAACTTGTTTAAATTAAATCCCCTTCAGAGTTGAGCGTAGTGACAACGGTCGAGGGCTGACAATTTAATATCAGCTTGATAGAAATGTCGCCCCAACTCAGTGGCAGCGGCGCCTTGGTAACTAAGTTCATTGAGGATGGCGTTAGGTGGGGCAGTGAGTGTCTACCTGAACATAAACGATATCTTCGAAGGGGCTATATGGAATGTCATAATTCAAACGCCAACGCCGCCGGCTTAAAATCGGATTTTTATTAGAAACTCAATATCTTGTCAATCTGAAGATATCTTCAAAGCTCGATCAAATACTAATCTCGTACATACAAAAAGATAAATAAAGGTCATTGCCATTACATATTCTGCTCTGGCCATTCATTACCATTTTGCTACGAGATGAATAATTCGAGCGGGTCGATGAAATCACCAATATCGTGGAGAAACCCTGGATTCTATTGGCACAAGATCGGACAAGTTGGCACAAAAATAAGGAGGCTCATACCCAGCAGTGGGGCTACAAGCTGCCGATGACTATATGATATGGGTCTACTCCTACTCAGCAATCCACTTTATACTTTATTGCACAGAAAACATGTACAAAGGCGAGGCGAGGTGATCCACCTGTCTCATTCCTATTTGGTTTGCTGGAAGAGATCTCTTATTAGAGATAAGCTCGCCTTTGTACACGTTTTCACAATGTTTTTTATTGTCCTATGTAACTGTTGGTGTGCAATAAAGAAATTATGAAATTATGATAACGTTAGCCGGCTAGTTGTCATTTGTCGTTGACATAAAATATTTTTGTTTCCCTAGAGTAATGTAGGCGGTAACTACTATCACAGATACTATAATATTAGGCTAATACTACTATTAAGAATTTCTGTACCCACCGTGAACTCAAGTTATGGTAAATTTTGTCTACCCACTTACATTTTTATTTACATACTCCACTCATACATTCCCGGTTTCCGAGACGCTGGTCAAATGTTACGATTAGCTAACATAGCGATTAATTATTTTCAGCCAATCACGTGCTGCTATGCTATCAGCTAATAATGTGCCGGTATATTAAATT
Organism: Argyresthia albistria; assembly: GCA_963457715.1. Taxonomy (NCBI): domain Eukaryota; kingdom Metazoa; phylum Arthropoda; class Insecta; order Lepidoptera; family Argyresthiidae; genus Argyresthia; species Argyresthia albistria. Next base: position 7,655,249 of record OY735268.1, on the reverse strand, counting down.
GATCCTGGGGTTAGGTACTTTACCTTCTTTTTCGCACTTACCAGAAAGCTTGAAGGGCAGCGACCCCATCAGCGGGTCGGGCACGAAGCGCGGTCCGAAATGGAACGGGTGGAAGCCGTGGTGGCGCATCTTGGACCGCGGCTCCCTCGGTCCGTCTACTGTCACTTTGATCGCCTTTGAGAGCGTTGCCACTTGCGGCGGGGAGGTGGCCAGCATTATTGTGAGGCTGAACGACTTTCCTGTGGACAAGATTGGTAAACAATCAAAACATTTAAGAGTTTAGGAAATTATACCTATATTGCTTTTGGCCCACACTAGGAAAACCTGTGTCGTGGGACCCAAAAACAGTGACGTCACAGACATGTTAACATCCAAAATCTGGCAATATACTTTTTTTTCGTCCCAGCCAGGCTTGAAATCCGGGACACACTTGACAGAGCAGATCAGAATTTGGCTGAGCTTCGAACTGCAACTGCAGAGATTGTCAAGATCCTTATTTTTTATTTGTATTTTATTTTTATTTATTTATTAAGGTTTACCAACAGATCTTACACAATACACACAAATAGAAAAAACAGTACATCTTGCTATGTGTAGACCCAATTATAGGTGCCTTATACAAGTGCCCTATTCCAGTATAGGTACAGTGGCTGAATGTGGCCTGAACAATGTTTTTGAACATACGAATTGAACAAGGCAAGCCGGCCGAGGACCTTATGTATAACTTCCATTTGATGTGAGAACTGTTATACTGCCACAATGTCGATGTGAGTAAGCTCGCTGTTATCCATTTATATTTCTTTCTATACTTCTCGTGTTTTTAGGGTAAAAATACAATTCACTACCGATTTAACAGCCATGATAAAAGAACCAAGTAAGTGATATTGCTCATAAAAAGTGGATCAAAAATCAATCATACTAAAAACAAAGCGGACATTCCTTCAGCATCTAGGGTACTTCCGTACGTGTCAGCGCGTGGGTTCCGTACCGCGGGCCAGCACGGAGCCACAAATCAACCTGTCCACGGCAACCCTTGCCGATTTCACACCGGATTCCTTCGGGTTTCTTTTTACTCTTTTGACTTTATGTTTTTCGTGGAATGAAGATACAGTTTAGCTGAATTCTGTATAGTCATGGTGGTTAGAGATGTTATGAGCCCAATAAGGTTTTCAAATTATGAAATATTTATGATAAGAAAATACTTTTGTCAGCTTTGTCAGTGTGAAGTAGACGTGATTTTGATGACATCCAGAGGTAATAATAGATACAACATCGTTAGTTTCCAGCTAGCGTAACAGCTTTTAGCATGTTATTCTATACCATATTATGCGTGACAGGGTAGTAGCCCATTGCCACAGTTCTGGAGATAGAAGGATTTATTAGGTATTTTTAAGAAAATAAGGTAATTTTTTAATTTACTCCTGAATCACTGACTCCCTGTCTATCGATAAAACCAACAGCTTCAACCTTCCCAAACACCAACTGTGACCCGTGAAAAGATGATATATCACCAGAACTTGGCCACAAATCTTAGCTGTCACAACGTCTACCCGAACCCTTCGCAACGTCTCGCAGAATTCATAATGCACTCCGTAGTTACCCAGACTTCCGGTGACAGTGTTTATAGAGCAGGATCGTGCCCTCAACTCTTATGAATAAATTGTGAACAAAACTTGGAATTGATATTACAAAGTGAAGTGATCTCCGTGGTCTAGTGGGATAACACGCTTGCTTCTCACGCAGAAGATACAGGTTCAGATCCCGGACCAATGAGATAATTAATACGGATGCTCTAACGGTGTTTGAAAACATTGTGAGAAAACCTTCACTACTCCATTGCTGTGGCGATGGGCCAGCCCCCTATCACGCATAATTGAATAACAGGTTAAAAGTGGGCACATGGTGCCTCTGCCACCCCGTATGGGAAAAGGCGTGATGCTATGTGTTTATGTGATATTTACGCTACGCTAGTGAGCTACGCGGGTGTTGCGCTGTTACGCCGTAGCACGTGCTACGGGGCGGATAATTTTGAGTTTATTCCGCTTCGTCATAATTTGACAATTTTGTTATTTTTGTTAATGCCCATATTTTTATACACCGCCGAAGGCAAGCTGAGTTTGACGGTATAAATTATTTTTAATGACCGCTTTTCCTGTTTTCCGCAACCAAAGTTTCTTCATGAGTTTTATCTGCATGACTATGGAAAAAAGTTGTCGATGCAAAGAAACCTCGGTAATCAAAAGCCTGCTATTATTTTCCACTATTCGTCTGGCTTGTTAGTCTGTCTATGCATTGGCCAACAAGATATTTCCGTGCATTTTTCCGCCGCATCCTTAGCCGAGTCCGCCAACAGCTCGCATTCCGCAAAACAAAGGAGAAGTGAGTACCCGCGGCGCTGGCTACGGGCCAGCCCCCCGCCCCCCTCTTAACCCCCCACCGGCCTCCCAAACCCCCCTTCGACCCGAAATGAGTGGCCTCCCGCTCATTTTCATGAAACCCGCATAACACGACCCGACTTACGACACCGACCGAAGAAATTGTTTCTCGCACAGAATAAAATTGCGCCGAAAAACAACGGATCGCGTATTAATGAGATCCCGGAAAGTACGCCATCAAATATGAATATTCCCTTTGTGGCAGATCAGACAAATATTTCACTTCTTTGGCAGCGATTCTGAATCAAAGGGCAAACATGAGGGAAAAAATGAAGGCATTCGTAGGCACTTCATAAATCATTTAGTTATTCATAAAAAGGCTTTCGTCTCCCCTCGTGTTGTATAGTCGACATATTGCAATAGCCCTGCACAAGGTGGCGACACACTTCATAAACTGCTGATATCGATCCCGGAGCTAGGGGGCGCTCTGATTGAGCATAAAAAAATCATAAAGCCGTGAAATATCGCGAATTGAAAAATTTGTTTGAAAGAGAAACTTGAGACGTTTTAGGAGTTTATTTTCCGAGGAGCTTATTAGAATAATTCGATTCGGATTCATTTAAAATACAAATAAAAATAGTTCTTTTGTTAAATTGACACTGTTTTTAGGGTTCCGTACCCGAAAGGTGCCAAACGGGACCCTATTTCTGAGACTTCGCTGTCTGTGTTCGCTGACGCTTAAAATGTTCACAATATATTGAGTATATTATTTACTTAAAAAATAAATAATTAAATTAAAATTAAATTAATATTTAGGGGGGGCTCCCATATAACATGTTTTTTTTTTTGCGGTTTTTTATAGATAATGATACGGAACCCTTCGTGCGGAAGTCCGACTCGCACTTGGCCGGTTATTGAATCACTAAGGAGCTATATATCTATCATATTGTTATTTTTCACATGTACCTCTTGAATTTAAAAATAATTTACAGTGCGACATAAAAGAGTAAAAATTAAATAATGGCAACATTTACAGACTACTACTGCGTGTTTTCTGCAATGCCATATTTGTTTTGTCAATCAAAGCACGCAATAGTGCTTTAATAAGTCATTTTTGTTGCCATTATTTATTTTTTACTCTTTTTTGTCGCACTGTACTATCTTTAATGTCCGGGAAAGTTTATACCAGACATTACTCTCATACACTTTGCAAATACCGACCTATGTTCAAATATGCACTTGCACCGCAAATGAGGTAACCAACGCCATCTAGTGTAACGAAAGGGGACAAAGTAAACTTGCAAACGTGAAAAACAAGAATGATTGTGAGCCGAGTGAGGTGTGTGAGAGAATGAGTGTGAGTTATCATTGGAATAACACCAAAACCATTAGTTCCCAGTTTTGGCAATCACGTATAGTGATCCAAAAACCTCCTCACGTCATACTATAATACTGTACTCGAATTACTAATTTCGTAGCAAAAAGGTACCCAATGACCAGTATATTTATATCCACGTTAGACGTTCCAGTTCATGCGAAATGTTTGTACTAGCTATTGTTTACTTTTTGCTACAAGATTGTAACGCACAAAATTATGTGCCCTCTTCAGTTAAGGCTGGATTTTACCAACAAAAAGTTATACGGAGAATAACTATCCCGGTGATAACTTGTTTGACAAATGACAGTTCAAAATGAGGTGATCTGATCTAGGTGTCACTGGCGTCTATGAAAAAGTAGTAGTTGGTAAAATCCGGGCTAAATCGAGTAGCACCTCATTATGTATGTAGGCTTGTACATATACAGTATAATAGTATATATTGTACATACAGTATAATAGCATATATTTTTGAACAATATCCGTAGCTAAACTCTTTTTCTTTCCCCAGGAACTTTACTTTACTCTACTTTTCTACTTTTACTTTTTTTTTACATTGTACGGGAGGTCGAAGAAGCTAAGTTTAAATAGTATAATACTGTGGTTTAAATATAAATTTTGTATCTTCTTTTTTATAGGAAATACTGGCGTTCTTTTTCTGACAGCTTTCTTCGACATCCTGCCAAACCATACCCACTCCCTAACACCGAGCACAGAGCCGGGCAAGCTAAAATATTTGTTACAAATGGTCTTCACTAATTCAAGTTTAGGTACCTCTACTAAGGGCCATTTGTACCAAAAACCGAATTACGATTAGCGTCCTAATTCTATTTAGTAGCTGTCAAAATGTATGAAATGTTTCAAACAAATTGTGATTAACACGTTAATCACAATCAGTGTTTTTGGTGCAAATGGCCCTAAATCTTTCGTTATAAGGGGCAAGTAGCAATTAGAAACCCAGACTCTACCGTACCCAGGTCACAATCGAAAAGGCTTTTATTATTTTAACGAATGTCTTATCCGCAAAGAAATAACAAACTGAAATTGAAACGGAATCGAGTTTCCCGTTTCTCTCGAGCACGTCAGATTAAAAATCAACTTTATTACGTCATAAAATAAGCGGGGTTCCAAGATAAGTTCGCCGTCCTCCGGCTTAATAAAAAATGAGCCACAATCGTAATGGCTTCGCTGCTTTGATCTTGGTTTCAGAGGCTTATGGAGGATTTCAGTCTGAGCCCCGACAATTTGGATAAAACAGCTAATGTGGAGTGCCGCAATGGAAATACCTGGCGCCAGTATCGCAACTGTCTGAGGTTTTAAGTGCTACTTAAATAGAAATGAGAGCTCTTTTGTTAAGTTTGGCGATATTCAGCAGCAATTCGTGCTAAGACTAGTTTTAAGTTGAGTGTAATTTTATGCATTGTATTATTGGGTTCCGTAGGTAATCCGTAAAGCATGGCAAAAGCATAGACATTAATCTATAGTAAAAGGGAAAAATTTGTAAAAAGACCCCTCCACAATAAAACCAACGTAATACCGGCGAGGAAGCGAAAAATCCAAGTTTATTGGACTGTCTCGCGGCAACAAGAAGAAAGTCAAAAGCCGGCACAATTAAAAACATCCCAGGGGAAGCACCTCAACACGAGCCAAGCGGTCAATATTACTCAGACCCTCAATTTTCGCCACTCTCCCCAATGCTAATAACAATAATTAGGAATGAGTGGTTCAATAATTAAAAACGGAAAGAGAACCGAAAAAGACTGGCAAGTGGATGGGACTGAACAAAGTCCGTCTTCCATCTCCCTTCTTGATTAAGGGGAAGTATACTTCCGTTGCGCTCGCTCATCTCAATTTAGTTTATGAATTTTTTGCACCCGCTCTTCGGCTCTTTTAAATTAATAAAAATTCTGATAGATGCTCGTCTTCAGCTGCCGCGGCGGGTTATTTCGAGAAAACTTACAGTTAATAATCCTGTTTTTCGTACTGAGAGAAGTGGTTATATTATTCTTAATTCTTATATTACCTGGAAATCATATTTCAAATGGCATTTTCTGCAGTTTTTTTTTTTAAGTTATATTGTCCATACAACATTGTCATTAAAACATCTCTATTTATTTGTATGAGCTTTATATTGAAGCAAAAAGCTTCTAATATCAGACTACCACAGAAACCGTAAGGGTTTGAAAAAGCGAGCTAATTTCAAATGTATTAGTTGATCCCGCGCGCAGTGTATCAAAGGGGACCTCCAGTTAATAACGAAAGGTGAGGCCGAGATCTTTTCCGCCGTGGCTTTTATACAAAAATAATTTTCCTTCTCGAGGGGAGAGTAAGGTGAAATGGAGTTACGAAGCGTGGGATGTGTGAGCGCCGCGCCGCGGGTGGGCGGGGGCGAAAACACGTGTCACGATAACAGTTTTTAGTTGCACGGAAAAGTGGCTGTCAATCGCATCATTGATATTCGAATAGAACCGATCTCACTGGAAATGGAGGCATGCTGTGAATACTGAATCGTTTTGTCTATTTATACAAGGTGTAAATGAATTAACGCAAAATGAGAAACTATTTTGTTAGGGTCATCTTTCTGACTTTCATTATGAAACCGATTTGATCAGAGCAACTTTAATTTTCACTTCTCAATACAAATCAACTGATCAACTCTGGCCAAAATGTTTTGGGAAGTGAAAAATGAAAGTTGCTCAGAATGATGTCCCTAATAAAGCAGTTTCTCATTTTTCGTTAATTCATTTACACCTTGTATACTATTCATATTTATGTCGAAACGCTGATATATTGGAATATCTTGAGACTTCGCCCTTATCTAGAGCTTTAGCTTTTACAAAACTCATTGGTTTAATTAATCGTCAATTCAAAGAAAATTTTTAGTCTTGATTTACCCAACTCACCCACCCACATAAGAACAAACAAAATTAACACAAGAAAAACATGTTAAAGAAATTTTAAGCTATTTGTTAAAAAGGTCACAAATGACAGACAATTAAAAACGCGACGCGTAGGGGAGGCTGAGGACAAACGAAACCGGGCGTATTTTATCGTGCCCTCTAAGGTGGGGTCAATCAATCGATTAGCAGATGTCTCTTCTTGACTATTGATGCGGTAAATTGCCCCTTAACTGCAATACGGAGGATATAATCAGGTTTAAAAAGATAGATAAGCTGGTTTGAAGTTTTTTTTCTTTGGCTCATTTCTTTTAGTTCTATTGAATGAGCTGTGGGACCTCTCTATGATTTTATAATTTTCTCCTGTTGCCTTTGCCACTATGGAAAAAGTCGTGACGCTTGTTATGTTGGTATGGCTGGAGATTATTCATCATCATGAAAAAAAATGGTTTGATCATTCATAAAAATACGGCTGATTTGAAGTAAAGTGAAAAGGTGTAAGGATATTTTGTTTTTGTGAACCAAGAAACTTTGACCGAAACTTAATATTATTATTATTATTAGCCTATAGCATCCCACTGCTGGGCAAAAGCCTCTCTTTCCCGTTTCCACGCATCTCGCTCCTGGGGCGATTCCCACCAGTTCTCCACTCGTGACCGAAACATAAACTACAAAAATAGTAATTAAACTTTGCGAAAGAAAGTCTAAAATTACCTTGTGAAGTGAGGCATCAAGTTACATTTACAAAAAAATCTTCAGCAGCAAGTCCAAATTAAAAGTGAAAGCTGTCTGCTCTGTAGATCCACTGACACGGTAAACTGAGGCAAGCAAAAAAGAGGGCACTCATTAAATTTTTTGCTTATTAAAAATTCCCGCTCCCCATCCTCGTACATTGGATAGGCAACTTTTTATTCCGGAAACAAAAGTTATGTTCCTTGGGAGACCGAACTCCCCTTTGTCCTCTTCGTTGGTAATAATTTGAGTGAGATTTCCTCGCAATTTAAGATAAACAAAGAGAGCGCTTACCCTTAATTGGAAAGCAGAGCGTGATTCGGGAAGGAACGTGACAAATAGACACCTCTTAACTTCTTTTCCACTTTTAGAACCGCTGGAGCCATTATTCTCTTTGTGTACACTAAAACCTGATAACTGTTTATTTTGGTTTGTAAATTCAAAGTAATTTCACGGAACGTCCATATAAACAGTGCTTAGGTAAAATCCAAATTAAATATGGCAATTTTAAGAAACATAAATTTTTGCATATCTTATCTTTTTGGAACTGATTTGAACAGACAGAACAGGTTTTCATTTAAACTTAGGAGTTCGGGCAGCGAAACTAATTAATTAATCTACAAGAAGAGAACATGGAAAATTTTATAGTAAAATTACCCTCAAATCATCAGTGGATTTTGTACTGTTACTATTCCGGATAGTACAAGTGCAATTTTAGCGCGTTGGTACCTATATCTCAAACTGGTGGCTGTACTGTTAAACTACAAAGGCATGGGCAGTTTACTGTTCTCCTCCCCCGCACCCCTCAGCTCGTTAGTTCCCCCGCACTATTTGAATACGAGTATAGGTTCGTTCGATAGAGCGATGTCCTTCCGATGTTTGGGGCCCTAAAGTTTACGGCGTTTCATCTTGTTGCTCCCGTGTTTAGTTTGTAGAATTCCGTACCCAAAGGGGACAAACATTAGCCTATTACAAGCCTTCCCCCCCCCCCTCTTCGACCGAGTTCAATGTTTTCAGTTTCACTCTTACTATGCTGATAATAAACAAAAGTACTCATACGTCCAGCGTCCACAAAAGACCACAATCTTTTGTTCTGTTGTTTCATAGGATTTGAACTTCATCTCGATGTGGGTAGGTTAAAAATCGCGGGCCGTGGACTTTGGACGGACGTACGAGAACTAATGACAACAAAACCATAATCAAATTGTAAAAACTGGAGCCATATTATTATCGCCGTACGGGGTAAACCCCATGTTATTATTTCAGGACACGGGGAACAATGACTACATCTACCGTCATCTTTGACGTGCAAGCACGAGTGAGTATGTTAGATAAGAATTGTCAAGTACCTACCTTTGAAATAGAAAATGAAATTTATTCACCAAAGTAATGTACAGATGAAAGATACATTGGCACCTTAAACTAAGTTTAATAAACCTGTGTTTTAAGACCTATTTGCCTCTTCTTTCAGACACTATTTATGTGTGAATAAATTAAGTAATAAGTATTAGCTTTTTGTTTGTATTACAACAGGTAAAGTGATATCAATTACCCGGTAAATGAAGACTCGAAGTAATACAAGTGCAGACTAAACATGTTAAACTGCCGACATGACTTATTACTTAGTTTCAAAACGATTGGTCGCTTTATAAACCTTGCAGTTCACTTACAGAAATTCATTCTCTAACTTACTTACACCAAATACTTAGAGGGATAAAACTACTTACCGGATGACATGGCTATTAATATTAGCTATAAACGTTAATATGGCATAGGTAGTTAATTAGAGTTCTGAAATTGCACATATTCAAGAGACAACCATTCCCTCACCTTTGAGGGCGTAACGTGACAACAGAAATCTTAACGTAATTACTGTATACATATTTATACCCATTTATAAGAGAGCTTCGTAAAGGAAAACATCGGGTGTTTAGAACAAGATTGAGATCGCGCACTAAGCCTCTTAGCGGACTTAGAAGAAAGTTCCGCCGCGTTCAAGGTAAGCTATACCATCTCTATATGATTCTAGTCTCTACTATGCAGTAATAATGGCAGAACAAGAACCAGCTCAATAAGAACACAGCTGGCCAAGAATATAACACAGGGTAGATTATATACTTTCACAAAGCCGTGCCCTTTTTACTACCCGGCCATAGGAAAAGGCAAGTAGAGCGCACGCCTTCGTAAGTGGGCTAGACTCTACTGCCAGATCAATTACCCTCATTGAGTTAATATTCAAGAAGGTAAGGGCTCGTTGAAATATTCACAAGGCTGGCGCCCATGGGGCTTTGTTTTTGAGTTCACTGAAGAGGGCTTTTTACGAATTACGTGTATGACTCAAGGAGATCAAGAACAATTTTCTAGTATTAGGAAAGCGAACTCAAAAATCGACGATCAGACCGAATAATTCGATTAGTTTTGAAAATTGGTAATTATTCTTTTTGGTGTCCATTTGACCATACTAAAAGTCCCCGAGGGTGGGGGGCAAGGGTTTATTTTTTCAGTTTTTTGCTGGTATTGCGTAGTGTTTGACTTTTGCTTTTTAAAGACACATTTTGATTAACATAACATAGTCACACCTTCTCCCACACGTGGTGGCAGAGGCACGACTGTGCCCACTTTTAGCCAGTTATTTAATACTCCAACCTACCTGATTAAAAAAGATTAGACCTAACATGCTTAAATAGTGCCATCTTGCGGCCCTCAAAATTATCGGTATCGTTCAATTATAAGAAGGCCTACAAAACTTCTATAACCTTCTAATCACCTGACCTAATCGTAGTGAGTGACCGATTACAATAAGTTACCGTCTGGCAATGGTCATCGATTGTTAACTAGCGGTAAGTAATCGGCCACTAATCGTCGCTTAACCCAATCGTAGGGCCAATAGAAAGGCGACAAGAAAGTGGATGGGAAATCTTCAGCAACTGATATCTTTGGGGAATATGACTTTATTTCTGTTTATAATGGTTCCGGGTTGATGTCTTGTCATATTCCTAGATTTATTGATGTTCACAATTTTATTTAGGTCTAATATAAAACTTTCTCCGAACTGTATTTTGAACCTTTGTGGTTTCTTTATTTGGTCCTGCCTGACTCTGCCTCCCCTAATAGGAAAAAGATGTCGTAAAAAATACGTTAAACTATTTCAAACATATTATTCCAATAGAGCAGAATATTTCATTGCATAACACTATACTACAATAGCAAGATAAGTTTGCCTTTGTACAAAGACAAGCAAATGTAAATGGATTTACCTATCAAAGGCTGATTAAAGGTATATTTTACATTTACGCCAGTCTATATTATATTTTAGAAAGAAACCTGTGTTGACCGGCTGCCAGATGGGTCGGATCGGAGACATTACACATATTACGGGGAAGACCTGGATTTTATTGGCTCAGGACCGGGTAAGTTGGCACAAAAGAGGCTTAAACCACAGGGTGTTCATTCCATAGAGCTTAGAATTAGTAACCTTCAAAGAGATGGCGTTACGAGAAATATTTTTTCTTTAAACGCCATGGTTTCAGTTAACATACTTATAGGTGGCTCTAAACTTAGAACAAATTCTATATATCTTAGCGCCATCTCGTGGTATTTGCAATTTTTCGATGGTGCTAGCGATAAAAACCTCGAACTAAAGATGCTTCCGTAGCAGCTCAGTTTACGCCGGTCACATATTTTGTTCGTGGTCTATCTGTATTAGTATAATATTGGTATCTGTGCTTATACCCAGCATCTACAACATTCTACAAATCGCCTAGTTCATAGCCCGAAGCGGAAACCCCGCAAGTGCGGGCGCGTACTGTGTCGCGTGTCCGGCCGCCTCCCGCGACGACGACCGAGGCGTTTGATAGCTCAGCCGGTATGTTGTAGGCCCTCGTAGATCGTGAGTTCATAACCTTTATTAATTTTCTTTTTATTTTAGTTTTATTGTTTTGTATGATGGTACGGTACCCTTCGCGTGCGTTTTCGCGCGCACTTAACCAATTTTTAGGGTCCGATCCTTAAAATTAAATAAAGTACCCCTTAAAGGATCACTTCGTTGTCCGTCATGTCCGAGACATGAGGCGCATGCTTTGGGCTGATTCGGGCTGAACAAGATAATAGCGATCAATCCCAAAGGAGGTAAAGGAGATGGAATTCCGAATGAGTATCACCTGCACGAATTCTTTGAAATATGCAAACCACGCTTACCCGGTAACGGAATCAAATAAGAGGAAAACTGAAAGCTAAAACCCAGATGGCGCTTTGGTGACTGTACCTTGTTTACGTCAGTTTCTAGTACAGGGTTTTGATTTTTGTGCTTTTTATTGCGATAAAGAACCATAATATGTATTCTCTGATGACCGTGCGTGAGCCTCAAACTGAGATTTGAAGGAGAAATGCGACAGTAGCTGGAAAAATGCTCATCTGGTAGAAAGGTAAACAAGCAAAAAATTCTACGTTATGTTTCGCTAGCGGTTTACTTTTGCATTTTAAAGCACTGTATTCAGGTTGGAAAGTTTAAAAAATTTGTTTACATTAAAATACATACAATTTGACAGTTCCCGTGCCATACTAAGGTACAATCGCAAATGCGCCACCTAGCGTGAGATATTGACAGTTTTCCACCCAATTGAAAAAAAAAACTGGCTAAAAGTGGGCATAATAAATTGTGCCTCTGCCACCCCGTACGGGACAAGGCGTGCGTGACGTTATGAATGAATAAAGAATATGAGTCAACTCACCTCTCCCACTCCGGCCCACGAACCTCAGGTCATTGAACTTGGCGACCTGGTTCTTCATGACTGCAGTACAGTTCCTCAGCTCTGCGGAAGAGTTCTCGTCATTACCAGCTCGCACCGTGACCAATGTGCCGTCCCCCACTTCCCCCAGGGCGACGACCTTGAAGGCGATGGGGAGGGTCTTGTTGGACCGCCAGTGGGGGGGCAGGACTGTGCAGACCTGGGGAGAGATGTTATACATCAGTAAGAGATTAATTATTAAGACCAAATGTACCATTATGGAATGCAAATAAACTATTGAGTATTGAGATAGCCAATGACAAGGTGTTCAGAACAGAATATACATAGATGAGTTCCATAAGAGCATCAGAATAGCAGTCTCTTGAAGTGACGACCGAAGAGTTTTGGATGTAAAAATATTTCATTCATAACCTTCCGCATTACGGATATTTTATTTCTATTGCGAGTTTTGTAAGCTTTAAGAATTTATTGTAGAATTGTTTTTTAAATAAAAGGCTAGTTTTCTCATAATTTAATTTTTTATAGAACGGGTAGCAAAAAGTTGTCCACTTTGACGCAAACTTTAAACTAACATTGATCTAAATGAACTAGCATCAGGTTGCAGAAAACTGCTTTACAAAAAAATCATAACTTTTTTATTTTTCAATTTTTCGTAAAAATGACTGAGTATTGTACTTTACATCATTCAAGCGAGGTAAATAAAACATTCATACAGATTGTAATTGAAAGGTGCAGTCATTTTTTCAACTCAACTCAAGTGGTTGTAACTGCTCCTTGTCATGTCCGACTACAAACTTTAGGTAAATTCACATCTTCGATCCGATCCCTGATAATAGTATCCCACGAGAGTTTTAATACCTAGCTATGTGCAGTTTCATACACTACTTTATCTACTGTCATACTTCAGTGTTTCTCCTACAAAAATCAAAGTTAAAACACAACAATATTTCCACATAAATCAATCAGTGCTTAAACACAACAAAACGTTGTCACGCACGTCACGTTGACGTTTTGTTGCCGCCAAAACTCAGCATATGCGCGGAGCATGGGCCACAGTATCAAAACTCAGATCAATGAACCTCTTTGTTTAAATCTTCCTGCCTCCAAGTACCTACTTATCAAACACTGAGTGGCGAGTGGGTGCCTATACTGGCTATTTGGTTATCAACCATAGTTAACAAAAAAAAAAAACTTTCCAACGATACAGACTATCAAACACCTTGGCTGTACGGTTTCAAGACCCTTGCCTTTCCAAAAAAAAGTAGAACTGTATCGTTGTGGAAAAAAAGTTTAATAATAACATTCGTTTTGCTGAGGTTTTGCTCGAGAAGTAGTGTTATTTTTTTTTATTTGATTACTGTATTGCGTTTATAAAGTACGTCATTATGAATTCGATTTCAAGTTTGTAATTCGAACTTTATGACATGAGAGTAGATAAAATCAATTATAAATGTTTTATCAGCTCGTTTAAGCTCGAAATCATGAAACTAAGTCATAAATTTCAAATATTTAGTTCCAAATTGGAACGTTTACACCAAACATTCTGTAACTTTTCATTTACTTGCACAATACATAATATTGCCGAAGTATATTATTTTTTACGTAATTTTTATGATTTTATCTAAAAAAATTGCATCAAAATTATAATATTTATAATACATGGTTGCTGGAAGAAATCTCTTAGTAATAAAATCTTAAAAATAAATAAAACTTTAAAAAATATTTGAGGGACAGTTTCGATAACTCTGTCAAATGTAAAGGTCTCTTATTAGAGATAAGCTCGCCTTTGTACATGTTTTTTCTAATATTAAGTGTCTGTATTATGTTTTTTGTGCAATAAAGTATAAAGTAAAGTAAAGTAAAGGTACGCTTACACGGGCAATTTTAGAGCAATTGCCCGGTAACTGTAATTTCAAGAAATTGCGGCAATTATTAATATGGCTTCTAATTGCAACATTATGGTGTGGCAGTATATCTAGTTACAATAGCTAATGTTGCCGTTGCCGTGAATTGCTGGATGTAGCCATGAGTGGCGTGACGTCATAGTTGAATCGCGCAATTTTAGCTGCCTGTATAAGCGTACCACAAGAGAGGTTATATGAACTATTATTTTCCATGGTTCAGGCAGATGAATCCAACGGTTGCAGGTCCACCAAGGCACAACACATTCCAAATAGAGATCCCCTCTTTAAGAAGACTAAAACAATCGAACTCACCACATGTGGACAGCCAGTCTTCACCAGTTCCCCCGGATGGTCAGCCAGCAGCCCCTCAATAGTTCTATCGACCAACAACTCAGCAGTCAGCGGTTGACTCGGTAGACAGTAGCTGATCGGTGCCTCATGGCCCATTCCGTTCGTCGTGGAACTCACTTCACTCGACAGATGCATGGTTCGTGGATAACTTCACTTCATATTGAACTGTTTGTGTGTGTGTAAGTCTCGATTGAATGTCGTGGTGCGGTGGAGGTGCGGCAGCGGTGGCGGTGATCTCGTGATCATGGTTGGACGGGAATCTGGGAGAGAAGGAAACATTGAAGTTGAGTTGAAAACAGTATTTCCTAAAAATTACAATGTATCAGATTTTCTACTCATAGGATTTTCCTGGTGATCATAGTCATATTTTTGATCTTCCAAGTTCGAAATCGGAACAGAATTCTAATAATGTCATGCGTCATTCTTCCAAGTAACAGTCCCAGCCCACCACGGTTGGTTACACCCGGTCGTCTACTCTTCATATGTCACCGCCCCGCTTTGATCTTTAGAACGATGTGACTTCGTCAACAAGCCACTATGCGCTACGTTAAGTTAGACTGGGTTACTTTTTCAGCAGGGTTTTTTGCGAAAACAGTATATTGCAGAACAATAATAATATGTTGTAACAAATATATTGCAGAAGTATAAATTAGGGGTAGTATGGGTATTATTACACTGTAAATCGTTTCGTTTAGGGTTGAACACAAGGACAATTTGTTAGTAATTTCCCGGCAACAGTACCCATCCAGCTTTTCTAGAAGTAATATGATAATCTTTAATTTTAAATCCGCTTAAAAATATGCCTCGTCAAAGCGCCACATCTACAAGCCGTCTTCCTCGTCCACATAACACATTGCCAATAATACTTACACCGCCCCTACAGCCAGCACAAATAGGCCGTTACTACACGAAATGCGATACGTCGATTGGGATGTTCAACTTAATTTGAGCAAGGGGTGAGCCCCGAATCTTGTCTTTTACAGCCTCAGGCTGAGATATCTTTGATTCTGCAAACACGAAGCGCCTTTACGTTTATTGACAATGCCTTTATGGTTGTTAAGGAATTGGTGGATAGGGTTGCTACGCATTCAGAGGATATGGGAATGGGTATCTTAT
Organism: Argyresthia albistria; assembly: GCA_963457715.1. Classification (NCBI taxonomy): domain Eukaryota; kingdom Metazoa; phylum Arthropoda; class Insecta; order Lepidoptera; family Argyresthiidae; genus Argyresthia; species Argyresthia albistria. The sequence goes on along the minus strand of OY735268.1, from coordinate 7,639,751 downwards.
TTATAGTTTATATTATTATTATTATTTTTTTATATTATTTATTTTTTTACTTAAGTATTTGATGTTGTACACTTGGATCTACCTATTGTTGATTTATTTATCCTTTCCTTCCTGGGTTTGCTGGAAGAAATCTCTCGATAGAGATAAGCTCGCCTTTGTACATGTCATTTCCATTTTTAATTGTCATAATGTATTTTTTGTGTGCAATAAAGTATAAAGTAAGTAAGTAAGTATCTACCCAAAATAGATATTACCAACAAAAGTATTACATTACGATTCAAGTTTTATGAATTTAGCTACGCGTAGCGTGTGGCGTGATTATATTTCGAATCCTTCTTTTGGTCTTACATAAAATTATGTCAGAGTAAGGCTTTTTGAAATAATAATCAAACATCTGTATGTATAGACGTAGATGTACGGCAGATTTTTAAAAGTTCCATATTATACCTAGGTATATTTTACCATATTTTGGTACAAATAAATGCATTTGTTCAACATTTCTCCCGAAAGTAGTAAGAATTGCCCACCTGGATCATGGAATTTTAATTAATTACTTTCCCAAATTACGGGATTGCTTTCCTATGATCTCCGCATAAATGCAGCAGAGATTTCAAACAGAATCCGCCTCATGAATACAGCGGCAATAAAATCTTAGCGTAAAAACATGCATAAAGGGAGTAAGTTCGTAAATTATAAAGCATGTAGGTAGGGGTCGGACGCGGGGTAATGGTCGTTATACGGAACCCTTCCACTCACAAAGGAACCCGACAAATAGGGTAAAGATTCATTACAGGCCACATTTCTGTTTGAATGCTCCAACAGTCGCCTCTCGGACGTTTTTAATACAATTCCTGTGCTTGAATACGTTTAGATAGCGTTGTTACGAATCGAAATGACCCTTTGGTGACCGTATTTGTTTTATGGATACCTTCATATATTACGAGGGACTTTCCGCATTACCTACTATGAAAGTTAAAGCAATATTTATTCCATTTGTAACAGATGTTTCCACACAATAGGTATGTATATGGAATCGATTTTATTCATCGATAAATAATATTTCTAGATAAATATTTTCAGCAGACTTTAAAGTGTTATATCCAACTAAATATAGGAACCAATACGAGAACCCCTAAAGACATCCATTACTCGCCCAATTTTAAATCGTCGAGCGAATGTGAGAGGAATCGATAATACGGTCAGTATAAAGGACACAAATCCCGTAGGACACTCCCTGGAGATGCGACAAGGATAATGATGGTCCTTCGGCCGCCGACGGGTACAAATAGCCTTGCGAATGTAATATCCGACTATCCCAAACGTGGCTATCTGGGTATTCAAACGAGCAGAGACGAAGACATTCGGATTTCGAAGTCAGCGGGCGTACTGCCTTTCATATTTGGAGATGCTGGGTGTGATTGGATTAGTAGGGTAACGGTGTCATCGTAGTTTTGTTGTAGAAGTTGTGACACATACTGCTAGGTTTTTGCTTGGATATTCTCACCCTGATACTTGGTGCCCGTAAGTTATACAAATTAAGGCTTCAAATACCCGGCTTCCGTTACACATACACATAAGGTTATCTCTAAAAGAGATCTCGATATCAGTTTACATCAAAGCATCGAAACAAAGTAAGATTATATACAGCCGTTTAAAGTCGTAGAATTTTCTTCGATGGCGGTATTAGGGGCGGACTACTGGGCCCTACTAATATCAAGGACAATAAACAACATCGGGTAACAGTCTCGCAGTTAAATAAGAATCGGGTGGAATGCGACATGGCGTCATTTGTTGCTAGATGACTTTGAGGGTAGAAGACTTACCATGTGGGTGGGGGGTATGGAGAAAAATTTATGTCCCTGTGGGTACGAAAAAAAACGTTAACTAAAATGTTGGTGCAGGTGTTAAAGTAGGATGATGATGAATTAATAAATTAGAACAATAAACTTACATAAAACAAAAGATCATAGCGAATGAATCGGCGTACGGGACAAATAGTCATTATTTGCTTAATTGTTTTCTCTATCGAATAAATCGATTTAGAACAATCTTCTTTTCTCGGATAAATTATCAAAGCAGCCCACCGGCAGCAGCAAGGTGCTGTTGTAGCATTTGCAGTGTTCTACCACAGAGTTAAATATTATTGTGGTCTGTGCCATTCGAAGTCACGTTATTCTATCGCTGCCTGTGTCATGGGGACCTTTGACAGGGAGATGTCGGGACGGATTGTTCAGTTAGTTTTGATATTTCGACTATTTTATTGGGGAGGCAGTCGCTCACGTCCGAAGGAATTACTTGGAACCCACAGCCCTTCACGTCCTTCCCGGGTAGTGCTAACGAGCGACAAATCATCATCATCATAGTCATCAAATCATCTCAAGACATTATAATTTCCAGGTTCTCAAATGAGAACCTGACCACTTGACACTGGCAAAATTAACCTCAAAAGAGGTTAGGACTTCATTAATAAAAAGAAGAAGAAGAAGAAGAAGAAGACTATTTTATTTTTGAGAGTTTTTTTTTGTGCATGATTATTGTATTATTTTTTTATTGAATAAATAATATCTATAGCTGTTATAACACATAATTTCATCATTTCAGGCCATAAGGTTGAATCACAAATTCCCTTACACCCTCTAGTGGACTATTCAGCAGTTAGCTTTGCTTTAAGGGAAAACCTCATTAGATACTGACTGGTAGTAGATTAAGGTAGAGTCTTAGGGGGTTTTTGCACGACAAGTAATTTTACTGTCCGGCGCAGTCCGATTTTTACCATGGCATGAAAAAAACGGATGATTGGTCTGGAATCGGGAAAAGTAAAATAAAATTACGTGTAGTGCGCAAACTAGATAGGTTTAGGATCACTATGGATGCGCGACGGTGACGTGCGTGTCATTCATTTTTATTGCCAGTAAGAACATTGACGGGGAGGCAGTCGCTCACGTCCGAAGGAATTACTTGGAACCCACAGCCCTTCACGTCCTTCCCGGGTAGTGCTAACGAGCGACAAATCATCATCATCATAGTCATCAAATCATCTCAAGACATTATAATTTCCAGGTTCTCAAATGAGAACCTGACCACTTGACACTGGCAAAATTAACCTCAAAAGAGGTTAGGACGCCATTAATAAAAAGAAGAAGAAGAAGAAGAACATTGACGACGAAATGGCTACCCATCAAATTAGTTCGATTTCTCACCGCGCGCAGCCTTAACGAAAACGCACAGTCTAGTGATTGTAGTAACACTTACAAATCTATGGCGTTCCATATCGGGACCGTAAAAAGACGGATTTCCGAACAGTAAAATAACTTGTGTTGCACAGCACAATCGCCATTACTCTTTCTTAATTCATAAGACTAATCAACGAAAACTTTGAAGTGTAATTGATTGCTAATAATATTGTTAATAAATAATATCTCCGCCTGCAATGTGCTAATAACACACACGCGATGTGCACGTAAATAATTAATAACGTAACGCATTAGCGTTGCGAAGTTACCGCCATTTCAGCTGTCAGCCGCCTCTTTCACAATTTCAAAGCCGCTACTCACACACATGCCTGCTCCTGCGGCGATCTAGGAAGGGGGGCGCGAAAGTTGGAGATAATTTGTGAAAGGAATACGAAACTCGTGTAGCTTACTGGATTCGCGTGGTAATACGGTCTCTACACGGTATTACATCTCTTTTGAACATAAACGAATACTGTTTAGGTGCTGATTTCTCGAGAAATTCATAGCGTCTAGATTGATATCAAGATTCGCGACGCACTCATTTCATTTCATTTCATTTATAATTTATTGCACAAAACATAAAAAACACGTAACATTTACAAAAAGGTATGTACAAAGGCGAGCTTATCTCTAAAAAGAGATTTTTTCATGCAAACCTAGACATGACAGGAAAAAACAGATACAGATAGGGAAGTCAGTGCACAATAAATGACTAAATAAATACACTTCAAACATAATATAATAAGTACCTATACCAAAAATACTAAATAAATACACAATATGCAAATAAATACACCTAACTACATAAATACGTACATACAATATCTATCACGAAAGAGAGAGGAAGTGCTCTTTTACCCGGTTTTTAAATGAGAAAACAGTGGAACTGTCTCTTATGGTGGAAGGAAGTGCGTTCCACAGTCGGATTGCCTGCAACCTGAACGAGTGCTCATATGCCGAAGTGTTATGCATTGGAGTGGCTAAGAGTGAGACTGTGTGAGATCTCCGAGGCCGATCGCCTGAAAAGAGATACTCAAAGCGGTCTCGAAGGTAGTTGGGGTAGCGCAGATTTTTCAATATGTTGAAAAGATAATGAAGAATATGGGAGTCTCGTGACGACGAATCGGAAGCCACCTGCGATATGGAGAAACATGGTCGAATTTGCGCAGCCCGAAGATAAACCTAATCCCGAGATTTTGAAGTCGCTCGAGTTTGTTCAGTAGATCTTCGTTCGCACTCGCCCAACAGACATCGGCGTAGTCGATTAGTGGCAGGAGAAGGGACTGAGCCAGGGTGATTTTGGTCTGCCGCGGCAAGAAGTATTGAAGACGCCTGAGGGAGTGGAATGACGCAAAGACCCGTCTGCTGACCTCGCTGACATATTGTGGGGACCAGGACAGGACGCACTCATACAAAAATGTAAACATTATATGAGCACTAAACTCGAGTCACACATGCTACGGGGGCTGCTTTAAAAAAAAACGGTCAAGTGCGGCTCGGAATCGCACACAAAGGGTACCGTACTATAGTATAACAAAACTTAAGCACTCAAAACCTCAAAACAGTATTAAAAAATAAAAACAAAAAAGATTTAGCCCTCACGAGGATTTGAACTCACGACCTACGGATTGAGCTACCTCAACGATGTAAATTCTTTATTGTACTCACATGACAGTAAAAATAGTTTAATATAGAAAAAAATATGTACAAAGGCGAGCTTATCGTATTTGTTGTTGTTGCGGCAACAGATATACACATTCTGTGAAAATTTCAACTTTCTAGCTATTACGGTTCGTGCTCTAGGACCCGCTGACGGACGGACGGACGGACAGACGGACAGCGGAGTCTTAGTAATAGGGTCCCGTTTGGCACTCTTCGGGTGCGGTACCCTAATAACAGTGCCGGGTGTTAATTCCAAATGGAATGTTTACAAATTCCAAATTTGAATTTTCGCGTGAGCAAAGAGTTCGAAACACCTCAGGTATGCAGCCAGCCCTCGAAACAAAGGAGTTATCGCAAACACCTCTCTTTCCCTACGCACTGTGATGAATAATGTTTATCACTTTGTCACTCCCGTCCTGTTTAAAGACGAGTGCGTTATAAAATAATTAAATTAAACGATCCTAAAAGACATATCCATCTTAAAAATCATTTTAATTTTAATTTTATTCATTGTAGTTGTAATTACATGGGTATTATACTCAATGAACTGAAATAAACGTTTATTATTATTATTATTAATCAGTTTATCTCTAAAGAATATTATATTTTTATAATATTATTTGTAGAACCGGAATGGCATAGCATGTATGTATGTTGCAAAAAGTTCTAAAATAAAATGAGCTAAATAAGACTACAAATTCATCTTTATACATATCTAAAACAAAATCAGATAATTTGACTTGAAAGTACAGTGAGCGCCATAATAACACACACATAAGGTACTGTAATGTGGCAACTTTTCGCAAGCGGCAGCACCGCTAACAATTACAGGTAAAAGTTGGTGGTGTGCGACGTCGTTCTTAATGGGGACCTTCGTTTAACAAGCTCCAATTTCAAAGTGTACTGACGGGGAAAACTCACATGTTATTGATCTTATTGTGGATATAGATTGCTACGTTTTCTGTGAGTATGTATATAGCTACATATCATAATTATGTATGCAATTACAAGTCTTTTATTATACAAGCTATACTAGACTCTTCAACGTTCTCTTTAAAAGTTTATAAGTTATATTGGAGGAAATACAAGCCAGATTTGATGTATCAATACAATATTGACTGTATTATACAATTACGTTTATATTATAAGCTGTTTTAATTCTAGACAAAAGTGCCGTTCTCTCATTACTCAGATAGCGTTTATATGTCTGTTTATCTGGGGCTTTTGACATTTCACACGTACATGAAGTACGTGTGAAATGTCAAAAAAGAAACTGACTGTTTATATCCGTCTCTCGAGAGACCCGGGCACAAGTGGGACTAATAATATTTCTGATTCTGCTTACTTTTAACATGAATATTAGTTATAGAAACAACGGCTTTGTATTTATAATTTTGCGTAATTTGCGATTACCAAGAGGCTGTTTTGATATATGCCTCACCTTAATGGATGATGACCCGACTAATATGGCCAGAGAAACTTTATATTTACATGGGTAACTTCCAAATAAAAATCGGTTAAGTGTTTTTTTTTCTGTTAAAATAATTGTCTATATGTAAAAACTACTGTTATTTTTTCTTATTTTTTTCACGTTGTTATGTGACTTGGTCGTTTTACTTTAAACTTTACACTTACTTCGTAACAAAACTCCTAGTGGAACAAACAAAGCACTGAAACCTGTACGCACTATCTCACGCACAATAGCTTACAGGATTCATTGTTTGGTTTATCCTTCAAATTAAACGCTTTCATACATCAACGTTACTCCGAACCATAACTTAAATATCTCAAAACTAAAACAATCATCCACAGTGTACACAGGACTTGTTATCTATCGCGCGGTGTTATCCGTCGATCTCTCCCAGTATGCTCCGAGGCTAATGAGCCTGCGGTTTGGAGCGCTCGCTCAGTGAGCGCCGCGCCCAACCCACACGAACGAGGAAAACTCAAGTTTCAGATCTTCGTGGAACTTTGTCGGATAATTAATTTTAACGTTTATTCGTGTTCTGAACTTGTTAGTTTTTTGATGTTTGAGTTTTAGTTTTTTGAAATGGTTTTTAAGATTTTTGTTATCTATTAGAGAGGTGGTTACGAAAACCGAAACACTTTACCTTAAAGTAAAGAAGTAAAAGAATGTCACAGTCATAAACCAAAGCACCGTACACACTCCAAAGCACAAAGGTCCAACCGTAAAAAAAAACCCAAAGCGCATAAAAAAATAAAAGTTCGCGCGAAACCGCGATCAGGCGCGCGTTCCCGACCGAAACGTGGTCGACATTAAAACCGTGGCGGGAAAGAAAACCGTCCCCTTATTACGTCTCGAAAGAAATTCGCCCGCACACAGGCAAGGCGAAAGAAGTCCACCCACACAGCGACAAGTCTTGGGTGTCGCTACACGGGGGGTGGGCTGTCTATGTGTGCGTGCGGGGGCAGCAAAGTATTAAAAGAGATAGTTAGGTAAGGAGGTAGCATGTGTCGCTCGTCAGTCGTCACCATGGGATGTGCATGGGACGGAAAATCACCAGACCAGGCGTAAGGAATTTGATTGGGGTAGCAGAAACGATACACGGCTGTGCTGGTGGAATGATCTTGAATTTAAATTAGATTATTTTTAAAATTTAAATCATCATAGTGTTACCATCTTATCTTGCCTTTCTTCCTCGTAGCACTAAGTTGTTACCTACTCTGTAGACTGTAGAGGAATCGGAAATACGAGAAGTGGTCAGACTTAAAGTAAATTGGCTCGACGGCCTCGGCTCGAATTCGAACCCAACATCTTGCAAGTGAATGAAACAAAAACAGAAAAAGTTTATTTAAGGCGAGGTATGAAAAATTACAAATCAAGGTCAACGAAGATTGCGGAAGTGAGAAGTGAATATTACTCGGGAACAGGGACTGCAATTGTGCGCTCGCACCTAAACTGAATCAACGTAAGCGCGAAAACGAAAAAAAACATAAAATAGGCTATTTCAGGGAATTACATTTAATTTTCATATTTAAAATCGCTAGTAACTACAAATCCCCACATATTAAAATTAATAGAAAGATCATATTTACTACTACTGCGGCATAATAGGAAAAAAAATTTGGGGTTGCACGTTTTCCAACGTGAAAACCCTAGATAATATAGTCAAATTACTAAAACCAGAAATTGATTACAATTTTCCGAGTCTTTCCTGAAATACACATGAAAAAAGCACCCCTAATTTATTTATGAGGCGCCTTAATTGGAACTCTCTCTACACTACATATAAGTATCTAATATCTGGTGGTACAAACACAATAAAATATTATACTTATTCATTTCATTAGACTGCATTAACATCGATTAATATGCTGCTCTATTTCTGAACAGCTGCAAACGAGAATCAAGCAAGAAAGTTGAATAGGAGATGATGAACTTAGATTCGACCTTATTTGAACGAAACCTTTTTATGTGAATTTTCCGAAGACGCGCCAAAAAGTTTACTTACGTAAGTTTACTTTTTGGTTGTCATTAGAATTTATGCCTTATTTTCATTGTACTAAAGTGAAATTGCCAATCCTATTGCGCGGTAATGAGAAAATCATGAATACTCTGAATTATACGCGATATTTCAGTTATGAGACCTCGATCGATGTTTTACCCCCAAAAAAATATATTGCAAATTTCATCGAAAACTTCAGCGCCATTTTCTAGAACACAAAACATAATATACATACAAATATTCCTCGTATTAGGGTAAAGTACAGGCTACCGCTCGGCTCGGACCAACCGCTACGGGGCTGGTCCTCGCCTCGCGGAAACCAATTATTATTGAAGAATTTATTGTCAAAAGTATGTAATGTAACTAGTTATTAGTAAGCACACTCTATATCTGGGGCGGTGACATCGCCGCAGATTTGAATTCAAAAACTTGAATGAACATTGAACGATGGCCGTGTTCTTTCTAATGTTATTCATGTCATCATTAACGATGTATTGTTCTTTGGCTCATCTACATCACTGTGCTGGATTACTCGTACATACAAAACCAGTGTTCAAGTTCAAGTCCGGGGCAGTCTAACTCCTGTATAAATTGTTTTTGCACAAACGATAACTTATAATAAACCTAGCTTTAAGTCTTGCTTTCTAAATAAATATATTCTTATTCTTAAGTTATTTTTTTTATTGACCATAAAATCATACAGATTACTTAGTCAACGTCTAATAATATTAATAATTTTGTATACTACCGCCCGTTCGGAAGTTGTGGGCTTAGGGATGGAGCAAAGAAGGGCAAGAAACTCCTTCGTAACTCTTTTAAAATGTCAGAGCCTTAAAAATACAATGTTATGTATTTCTAGATACTTAAGTCTAAGGAAATACACCGAGAGGAGAGACGTACTAACTCAGTCCATCGCCCCTCTTTGGATTTCTGTGTGCTGAGTGAAATTACGTGCTATATAATTGAGAAGGAAATATAATTATATCTATCTACAAAGCTAGGCCGGGTGGCATACTAATTTACGAGTAGGTTATCCACTGAAAGCGATATAACACATGTGCTACCTCGACTGAGTCTGTGTTACATCATACTTCACTGTATGACATCTTGCATCTTCTTGAGCACGCTTCTTCTATTGACTAAGGTTCAATTCACACTGGGACGCAAATCGAAGAAAGCCCCTGTGTGAATATTCTCACTTTAAGTTCTGGTATGGTCAGTAGAAAAGGTAGAGCAGGTAATACGCACTCCATTACTTTATATAAGGTTTGTCAGTTTCTTATATGCACGCAATATGATAGATTTAAGCTATATTTTACATTGCAAATGTAAAAAATTTGGTCTTTCGCTGTATAGACTAAGGCCAGTCTGCATGCATACCTAGGAGTATTTGCTCCATGCTACTAATGAACTCTCTCGCTCGTGAGTACACTGTTCTTATTGACTCTTAACATTTGATATTTTACGTCATGTTGACTGTACGCACTTACCCTAAGTTGCTTTAGTTAGCTACTTAACCTTAGTGTCTATTTACAAAGTAATTGGAGTTAATTAAACTTGTCGCATGCTCATCAAATTTACTTTGATATAAGCTTTACAGCCGTCCTATTCTATTTGCGACGATCTTTGGAATAAAAAAAACTGTGGTCGGAAGTGAAATATACTGAAGATCTGAGTTTTTGAACCCGAGCAAAAGACTAACGTAACGTTACGTATACTTATGCCCGACTTCACCAACAGTTGGGGACACTTAGCTCTTTTTTTTAGCTGTCTAGCGACTGTTTACGCGTTATTCAAAAACGCTTCCTAGAATTTAATATATTTTGTCCATCAGCGCTGACGGTCAGCGAGTGTTCAGGGTGTCTCTAAAACCAGCCTTAGTAATAGGGTCCCGTTTGGCACCCACCCTCCGGAAGGCACCCTAAAAACTTTGAATTATGACTTATGGGCCTATTAGACTACGCTGTCGGCAGGGCCCTGTCTGACTCACTATCTCTTTCTAGTCGTTCCATCATGAGTGAGACGTCTATACAAATCGTGCCCTGCCGACATCGTAATGTAATAAGCTCTGTAGGCTGAGCACGCACTGCGATTAAGCGCTCGCGTTTAACCGCAGTGCGTGCTAAGTCTTATGTGACTGGCAATGGCCGACTAACGCCGCTAACTAACGAGAGGTCTTTATAATGGTAAGTGACAGTCGGCACTCACTGTCAGACGTAGTGCATATCCATAAAAGAAAATAAATAAATATTTTCACGCGGAAATAAGTACATTAAATTATTCTGAGGAGCTTCCTTCCCAGAAGTGAAGAACCTTGCTAGCCGTAATTATTAATAAATTACTAAGTTTAAAAGTTTAAATAATTAAGTATACCTGTAGCGAAGCGGTATATATAGTCTATTATCCATCCAGCGTGTACTTTCATTTGAACGACTACGGGGGAAAATACTTTTACAAGTTTTATTTCGACTTTAGGTATGATAAAAGCTGGTTGTATGTACTGCCTATGTTTTGCGGGGCTGCTATGCTACTTTATCCGTAACAGTGTCCCCCGGGTTACAAAGTAACAAAGATTTCGAAAACGGATAAGTTAAACTTAAAATAATGCCCTATGTCGTCGTCGGCTAACGGCCGTTTTCAATAACCTGTCGTGTCTATCTCAATCGGCAGATAGATAGGGTCAAATTTGACATAAGTTCCATAGCGCAGCTGTCAAATCTAACTCTAGTAGTGCAAAAATCCTGGATAGATAGGATATTGCAAATGGACGTAAGAAAACCTGATAAGTTTCTGCCTTTTCACCTGTGTATTTCTTATCGTAACTGTCTACATAAAATAAACATAAAGCTATCATTAAACCTCGGACGCCTACTCTCAGACAGCGACAACGAAAATTTTATACTCTCATAAAATTTACTGCGTACTTTAATAACTGAAGCAGCGAAGCCGATAGCTTGTATCGTTGACAAAAGGATGAACGCTCGCTCTTGGCTCGGCCTGCCGAGTCAAGTGCCCACACTGCGGCCCACGCACACAGCCACACCTGTGACCGCACCGTCCGCACGCAACACACGCAAACAACACCAACACAGCCGCAAAACCCACACGCCCATCCGACAAACACGCCCAACGTCTTGGGTTTTCTTATAAACCGCGATGTGTTCTCTGTCCCTGTCGCCCGAAGCGCTATGAAGCGCACCCTCTCTGTCTGGCGCAATGATGAGCTCACATAAAGCGAGGCCACATTCCCGCCTTTTTTCCCACTCCATTTTGACAGGTCGCGGCTCCATGGCCGGAAACTAAGACCGTGCTCACTACGTCGAGGCGTCAACCTCCGTAGAGTTCCAACTTCCAAGCATAGATAAAAGTTATAAAGTGATACTAACTTTTTGACAACTCGTAATTTGTTATTCTTACTCGTAAGTAATACATAAATGTTTATATTAACATCTCCCCACCGAGGGCCATCGACCTTTACTCGAGTAATCTCGCTTACAACAATTAAAATCAGTAATCACATAGGTAGGTAGATGCTTGGACCCTATGTCGCATCGCATGGGTAAAAGCATTATCAATAGGAGTGTAATAAACGTGGAAATAAACTTACTACATCACATTATTAAACATAATAACTAATTACTATTTACTGGCTAAAAGTGGGTGCAATCATGCCTCTGCTATCCAGAAGAGTACGTGTCAAACAGAAAATGAACACGCCTAAAACAGCACACCATTTAGCAGCATCAATACATACTTCAATACCAACTTAACTCTTACAATTACATAGCTATCTATTAGCCGGTACGTCCATCTCAATTCCAAATACCGGCCCCGCTCCTTATCGCAGTGTGTTCAACGTCTTACTCAATAAGTGGCTCAAGACGCGTTAGCGGCGCGGTGCAGGCGCGGCGCGGGCGCGGTGGGCGTGGCTGCGGCACCCCGCTGTCGGCACACCGAACACACATTTTTGCCGCCACAAACCTCGCGCCGGGGGTTAGCCGCGATCCGCAGACCTCGTTCTGCGGGACGAAGATAGCGATAGCGAGCGACGTCTTGCCACCAGCGCGGCGCGCATGTGCGTCGCGCGGCCCAAGAAAACGCGCCAACTTTGACAGTTGAAGGAAAACTTGGCGGCGGCGGCGGCTGGCCGGATTGCCTCTTTATGTTCTCCCTGCAAATCCGGATGCTTGTAGAAAATAATAAGGTTCGATTAAAGTTGAGGGTTGGGGTAAATTGATGAATGTAAAGTATGTGTAGGGACAACACAATAACAAACGCCTTTAGGCATGTTAAACAGCAAAATCCAATTCCCACAGCGACCAACAGATGAATATTTCAGCCTCGCCCGCAGAACAATCTCGAACAATCCGCTGACCAGTAAACTTCCGAGTTGGCAGGCCAAACCCCAAAGTGATCGTAACACTAATTCAAAACTTGCATGTTGCGGGCAGCGGGCAGGGTCTGCTTCAAAATGGCGCGTCGCGGCGGGGCGGCGGGGCGGCGGGTCTAATCGCGGCGGCAAAATTTGCAGGTTAGCCGCGCGCGCGACCGCCGCTGCGGTGCGAGGCGGCCGCGGCGGCCCGGAGATGACGATACACGATTAATTGGTATTTAACATAACAGCCGTGTGGAAATAGATCTCTGTCGAACAAATGACAATCAAATATAAGTACTAAATGTGTCTGTGTGTCCGAAATCAGATGATTTTTTGGCAACACATTCGGCATGCGAAAGAAGATTAATTGTTTTATCTAGAAACTACTAAATTAGCACAACAGTACGTACTGCAGACTGCACTAGTACTTATTTGTAATTATTTAATAAATCTATCTAAGGGGTTTTTTAGGGTTCCGTTAGAGAAACAAGGAAGTTAGTTTCGTCAAGTCTGTCTGTCTGTCCGTCCGTATTTCACAACAACTTTATTCCAAAACTGTTAAGACTACACAGTTGAAACTTGGTATGTAGATGTATTCTGTAAGCCGCTTTACGATTTTTATACAAAAATTAAAAAAATAGAGGGGGCTCTCCATACATGGAACTGACACCAAAAATATTTTGTCATCAAACCTATATGTGTGGTGTGTCTATAGATAGGTCTTTGAAAATGACATTCAGGTTTCTAAAACTATTTTTCCTCAAAGTCAATCGTTAAAAAGACAGCCTTCCAAAGTGGAAATATGTAGCCCTCCCCAAGGGTGGCATATTTGCGCCGGTTGAGACCCTCCGCAGAGTCCGCCGCAGCACTGGCCCTAGAAGAAGTTGCTGGTAAATAGGATGGTGCTAGTGTGTCAACACATGTTGCATCCCACACCAGTGACTTCCCATACTGCCACGGAATGAGTGTCATTTCGTCGGGCCTCTTACCGTCGTCGCGGGCTATGCCTGGCGGTTACAGGATAGATGGTACGCCCGCGCTTGATAGGGCCCGACGGATGACATCATTCAGGGCAGCATTCACGGCTGGCACTGTAGATGCAGGACAGGCCGTGGTGTCCTTGTTGGCACACCCTGGCACCACAGCGGCAGCGATGTACCCCGTTTGTTTTACCTCCAGTCGCAGGCAGACAACCAGCGTGAGGGTGGTCCTGTCCAGAAGCGTGCCGAGCTGTCTGGATGGGATGGCGTGCAGCCAGTGCCCTGACTTTCGTTCCCTGGTTGCGAGCAGACGAGCACGCTCTGCTGCAGAGTCACTTGCTGCGTTGACAAGACTCTCATGCCTTTGGAGAACGCCACAACCTTTGGGATTTTAGGTTTACGGGGAATTGTTTACCCGGACAGGCTTGCATCTAAGCATTTCTGGCATCGGCCAGGCACGTGACCTCAACATCACCAAGTGATGGGCTAAGGGGTGATTTTTCAACCAGCAATAATTTACATTGCAAATGTATGGCCTCGGACCTGACAAAAGTGACAATATACGAAGTACAGGTTGTCCAAGGATCTTTAGCGTGCGGTGACAGGTAGAAACTAAACCTTTTTGTTAGTTTCATAGCATTAGGTTGCGTAGAAGTGACGGCCTCCTGTAAACGTCATTCACGTGCCAAAAGATTGTTGGACAACTATATCAACACAATAACAGCTATTACCTTCAAGTTTATAGTACACAGTCATTGAACGAACTTGACACTTGTTCACAAAATAAACAATTTTAAATGTCAAGGAAAGGAAGGGGAAAGGGCAACCGAAAACCCAAGCAAGCACTTTTACTTGTTTGATTTGCAAGGGATTTTACGGAATCGTTACAATATATTTTTTTTAATGGCTATTGTATCTTTTGTCAAGAACAACTTTACCAGCGTCAGGTTGTCGGCGAATCACGGAATAAATCAAGTACCTACAATATTAGGTCCTTACATAAGAAATTGGCGTTTTGTATGGAAAAAGAGAAACTACTTTTTTTAAATGAAATTATTTTAGTAAATCAAATCAAAGTATGTACCATTGTTATCTATCCACTTTCGTCATTTTATCGATAGTTCATTTATTCCTTTGCTGAAAAAATTGTGAGCGCTCGATATACGAAAAATATGTTACAAAGCGCCCACGCTTTTTTCACAATAATACTAGTATTTTTCGTTCATTATTGTTTTAAGCTTATTTTAAAAATTATTTTTAACTTTTTAGTTCGATGTTCTTTAAAAGCGTGTTTTTTAGTTTTTTAAACTATATTATTATTTTTTATTTGATTATAGTTATAGTACTTCTTATAAAGTACGTCATTATGAATTCGATTTCAAGTAGTGTTGCCGAACTATCGATAGTTTTACTATCGATAGTAAAACGCCAAAATCAGCTATACAATCGATAGGCCTATCGATAGTATCGATACTATCGATAGTATCGATAGTATCGATAGCTCTTTTTTAGCAATACTATTGATAAGCAACAATACTATCGATAGTATCGATAGTATCGATCGTTCAGAAAAAATAAACTATCGATAGTATCGATACTATCGATAGTATTGATGGTGACAAAATAATAAACTATCGATAGTATCGATACTATCGATGGTATTGATACTATCGATAGTTTTGTACCATCGATAGTAATCTTTATTTCAATAGTATTGAATACAGTAAGCAGGCATAGTCAGGGGTTCTACAATTTGGTATACAAACAAAGTTTTTTATGCGTAACACGTGAAGTTTGTTTGTTTGTTGTGTGTTACTTAATCTTAAACTAGCGAGCGACTTTAAATGAAGTTGGTTGTTTCATTTTATTCTACTACCCATTATACCTGAATATTGCAACCAATACTATTGAAATAAAGGTCACTATCGATCGTCCAAAACTATCGATAGTATCGATACTATCGATAGTATCGATAGTTTATGCAATATTGGCGAGTAATACTATCGATAGTATCGATACTATCGATTGTTTATTATTGTGCAACGAGCAATACTATCGATAGTATCGATACTATCGATAGTTTATTATTTTTCAACGATCGATACTATCGATACTATCGATACTATCGATAGTATTGTTGCTCATCAATAGTATTGCTAAAAAAGATCGATACTATCGATAGACTATCGATACTATCGTTGTGACGTCAACAATCGATAGTCTATCGATAGGCTATCGATAGGGCACTATCGAGCGGCAACACTAATTTCAAGTTTGTAATTCGAACTTTATGACATGAGAGTAGATAAAATATATTAGATAATAATCTGTCATGGTAAAATAATGAAAATGAAAAAACAATGAAAATTCGGATTCGGACAAAAAAAAATTGAAGTTGCGCGGGTCCTTACTCGAATACGAGTAAGATTGAGCCATACGCTTGCTCAGTGCGGGTTGATGAAGGGGTATCGTAGATTCATTTTATTCAAAATCTGCGGAATTCGCTACTTCTGCCTATTCCCAGTGGTCCACCCTCTACTCCTGCATCCCATAGTTCTAAGATGTAATGTTTTGAATATCAATGGCCTCGGTGAAACCGACGCGGGAAAAATATAAGAATTTATTTTTTTGAATACAAAATTATTTTATTTCATCTCAACGGTCAATGTCAAGAATCTTATTTATCTGATGTGTCATTCATTACAAACATAATGTCTAGCAGTCATCATCAGACAAAGTAGAGGAAGTAGAGGAAGACGATGATGATGACAAAGATTCTTCACCTGATGACGAAGAAGAGGAAGAACTGATAGAGCTGGAGCTGGAACCGTCAGCACTTTGAATGACGGTTGAAGAAGATGATGACGTTGCGTCACTTTCGTTCTCAGAAGCTTGACTGGACTGAGAACTGCTTGAAGAACCGTCAGCATTTATGGTTGAGGTCGAACTATCAGCGGACTGAGCAGCACTGGCGTTCTGGCTGGCCTGACTGGCTTGAACACTGGAAGAAGATCCATCAGCATTCTTGTTTGAGGTCGAACTGGATGCGGACTGGGCAGCGCTAGCGTTCTTGCTGGCCTGACTAGCTTGAGAACTGGAAGAAGATCCATCAGCATTCTTGTTTGAGGTCGAACTGGATGCGGACTGGGCAGCGCTAGCGTTCTTGCTGGCCTGACTAGCTTGAGAACTGGAAGAAGATCCATCAGCATTCTTGTTTGAGGTCGAACTGGATGCGGACTGGGCAGCGCTGGCGTTCTTGCTAGCCTGACTAGCTTGAGAACTGGAAGAAGATCCATCAGCATTCTTGTTTGAGGTCGAACTGGATGCGGAGTGAGCAGCGCTGGCGTTCTGGCTGGCCTGACTGGCTTGAGCACTGGAAGAAGATCCATCAGCATTCTTGTTTGAAGTCGAACTGGATGCGGAGTGAGCAGCGCTGGCGTTCTGGCTGGCCTGACTGGCTTGAGCACTGGAAGAAGATCCATCAGCATTCTTGTTTGAGGTCGAACTGGATGCGGACTGGGCAGCGCTAGCGTTCTTGCTGGCTTGACTAGCTTGAGAACTGGAAGAAGATCCATCAGCATTCTTGTTTGAGGTTGAACTGGATGCGGACTGGGCAGCGCTGGCGTTCTTGCTAGCCTGACTAGCTTGAGAACTGGAAGAAGATCCATCAGCATTCTTGTTTGAGGTCGAACTGGATGCGGAGTGAGCAGCGCTGGCGTTCTGGCTGGCCTGACTGGCTTGAGCACTGGAAGAAGATCCATCAGCATTCTTGTTTGAAGTCGAACTAGATGCGGAGTGAGCAGCGCTGGCGTTCTGGCTGGCCTGACTGGCTTGAGCACTGGAAGAACATCCATCAGCATTCTTATTTAAGGTCGAACTGGATGAGGACTTATCATCACTGGCGTTCTGGCTGGCCTGACTGGCTTGAGAACTGGAATAAGACCCATCAGCATTCTTGTTTAAGGTCGAACTGGATGAGGACTTATCGTCGCTGGCGTTCTGGCTGGTCTGACTGGCTTGAGAACTTGAAGAAGACCCATCAGCATTCTTGTTTAAGGTCGAACTGGATGAAGACATAGCATCACTGGCGCTGCTGCCTCCAGATTGTTGGCTAGCGCTGTTTCCAGATTGGTAAGATAAGCCGCTGCTGCCAGATTGGTTGGTAGAGCTGCTGCTTCCAGATTGGTTGGTAGAGTCGCTGCTTCCAGATTGGTTAGATGAGTCGCTGCTTCCAGATTGATTGGTAGAGCTGCTGCTTCCAGATTCGTTAGATGAGTCGCTGCTTCCAGATTGATTGGTAGAGCTGCTGCTTCCAGATTGGTTGGTAGAAACGCTGCTTTCAGATTGGTTAGATGAGCCGCTGCTTTCAGATTGGTTGGTAGAGCTGCTACTTTCAGATTGGTCAGTGGAGCTGCTGTTACCAGATTGGTTAGATGAGCCGTTGCTTCCAGATTGGTTAGATGAGCCGCTGCTTCCAGTTTGGTTGGTAGAGCTGCTGCTTCCAGATTGGTCAGTTGAGCTGGTGCTACCAGATTGGTTAGATGAGCCACTGCTTCCAGATTGGTTGGTAGTACTGCTGCTTTCAGATTGGTTAGATGAGCCACTGTTTCCAGATTGGTTAGTAGAACTGCTACTTCCGGATTGGTTGGTAGTGCCACTGCTTCCGGATTGGTTGGCAGAGACTTTGCTTCCAGATTGGTCAGTAGAGCTGCTGCTGCCAGATTGGTCAGATGAGCCGCTGCTTCCAGATTGGTTTGTAGAGCTGCTGCTTTCAGATTGGTTGGTAGAGCCGCTACTCCCAGATTGGTTGGTAGAGCTGCTGCTTCCAGATTGGTTAGATGAGCCACTGCTTCCAGATTGGTTGGTAGAACCGCTGCTTCCGGATTGGTTGGTAGAGCTGCTGCTTCCAGATTGGTTAGATGAGTCGCTGCTTCCAGATTGGTTAGATGAGTCGCTGCTTCCAGATTGATTGGTAGAGCTGCTGCTTCCAGATTGGTTAGATGAGTCGCTGCTTCCAGATTGATTGGTAGAGCTGCTGCTTCCAGATTGGTTGGTAGAGCCGCTGCTTTCAGATTGGTTAGATGAGCCGCTGCTTCCAGATTGGTTGGTAGAGCTGCTACTTTCAGATTGGTCAGTGGAGCTGCTGCTACCAGATTGGTTAGATGAGACGTTGCTTCCAGATTGGTTAGATGAGCCGCTGCTTCCAGTTTGGTTGGTAGAGCTGCTGCTTCCAGATTGGTCAGTTGAGCTGGTGCTACCAGATTGGTCAGATGAGCCACTGCTTTCAGATTGGTTAGTAGAGCTGCTGCTTCCGGATTGGTTGGTAGTGCCACTGCTTCCGGATTGGTTAGTAGAAACGTTGCTTCCAGATTGGTCATTAGAGCTGCTGCTGCCAGATTGGTTAGATGAGCCGCTGCTTCCAGAATGGTTAGATGAGCCACTGCTTCCAGATTGGTTGGTAGTGCTGCTGCTTCCAGATTGGTTAGATGAGCCGCTGCTTCCAGAATGGTTAGTAGAGTTGCTGCTACCAGATTGGTTAGATGAGTCACTGTTTCCAGATTGGCTTGTAGAGCTGCTGCTTCCAGATTGATCAGTAGAGCTGCTTCCAGATTGATCAGTTGAGTTGCTGCTACCAGACTGGTTGGAAGAGCCGCTGCTTCCAGATTGATTGGTAGAGATGCTGCTTCCAGATTGATCAGTGGAGCTGCTGCTACCAGATTGGTTAGTAGAGCTGCTGCTTCCAGATTGGTTAACTGAGTCGCTGCTTTCAGATTGGTTGGTTGAGCCGCTGCTTCCAGATTGGGTGGTGGAGCTGCTGCTTCCAGATTGGTTAACTGAGCCGCCGCTTCCTGATTGGTTGATGGAGCTGCTGCTTCCAGATTGGTCAGTTGAGCTGCTGCTTCCAGATTGGTTGGTAGAGCTGCTGCTACCAGATTGGTTAGATGAACCGCTGCTAACAGATTGGTTAGATGAACCGCTGCTTCCAGATTGGTTAGATGAACCGCTGCTTCCAGATTGGTAAGATGAACCACTGCTTCCAGATTGGTTGGCAGAGCTGCTGCTTCCTGATTGGTTAGATGAGCCGCTGCTCCCAGATTGGTTAGATGAGCCGCTACTTTCAGATTGGTTGGTAGTGCTGCTGCTTCCAGATTGGTTAGATGAGCCACTGTTTCCAGATTGGTTAGTAGAGCTGCTACTTCCGGATTGGTTTGTAGTGCCACTGCTTCCGGATTGGTTGGTAGAGACGTTGCTTCCAGATTGGTCAGTAGAGCTGCTGCTGCCAGATTGGTTAGATGAGCCACTGCTTCCAGATTGGTTTGTAGAGCTGCTGCTTTCAGATTGGTTGGTAGAGCCGCTACTCCCAGATTGGTTGGTAGAGCTGCTGCTTCCAGATTGGTTAGATGAGCCACTGCTTCCAGATTGGTTGGTAGAACCGCTGCTTCCGGATTGGTTGGTAGAGCTGCTGCTTCCAGATTGGTTGGTAGAGTCGCTGCTTTCAGATTGGTTAGATGAGCCGCTGCTTCCAGATTGGTTGGTAGAGCTGCTACTTTCAGATTGGTCAGTGGAGCTGCTGCTACCAGATTGGTTAGATGAGACGTTGCTTCCAGATTGGTTAGATGAGACGTTGCTTCCAGATTGGTTAGATGAGCCGCTGCTTCCAGTTTGGTTGGTAGAGCTGCTGCTTCCAGATTGATCAGTGGAGCTGCTGCTACCAGATTGGTTAGTAGAGCTGCTGCTTCCAGATTGGTTAACTGAGTCGCTGCTTTCAGATTGGTTGGTTGAGCCGCTGCTTCCAGATTGGGTGGTGGAGCTGCTGCTTCCAGATTGGTTAACTGAGCCGCCGCTTCCTGATTGGTTGATGGAGCTGCTGCTTCCAGATTGGTCAGTTGAGCTGCTGCTTCCAGATTGATTGGTAGAGCTGCTGCTACCAGATTGGTTAGATGAACCGCTGCTAACAGATTGGTTAGATGAACCGCTGCTTCCAGATTGGTTAGATGAACCGCTGCTTCCAGATTGGTTAGATGAACCGCTGCTTCCAGATTGGTTGGCAGAGCTGCTGCTTCCTGATTGGTTAGATGAGCCGCTGCTCCCAGATTGGTTAGATGAGCCACTGCTTTCAGATTGGTTGGTAGAGCTGCTGCTATCAGATTGGTTAGATGAACCACTGCTTCCAGATTGGTTAGCAGAACTGCTGCTTCCAGATTGATCAGTTGAACTGCTGCTACCTGATTGGTTAGATGAGCCGCTGCTTCCAGATTGGTTGACAGAGCTGTTGCTTCCAGATTGGTTAGATGAGCCGCTGCTGCCAGATTGATTAGATGAGCCGCTGCTTCCAGATTGGTTGGTAGATTGGTTAGACGAGCTGCTGCTTCCAGATTGATTGGTAGAGCTGCTGCTTCCAGATTGGTTAGAGGAGCCGCTGCTTTCAGATTGGTTGGTAGAGCTGTTGCTACCAGATTGGTTAGATGAGCCGCTGCTCTCAGATTGGTTGGTACTGCTGTTACCAGATTGGTTAGATAAGTCGCTGCTTCCAGATTGGTTGGTAGAGCTGCTGCTGGCAGATTGGTTAGATGAACCACCAGATTGGTCAGATGAGCTGCTACTTTCAGATTGGTCAGTTGAAATGCTACTATCAGATTGGTTTGATGAGCCGCTGCTTCCAGATTGGTTGGTAGAGCTGCTGCTACCAGATTGATCAGTGGAGCTGCTGCTAACAGATTGGTTAGATGAGCCGCTGCTTCCAGATTGGTGGGTAGATTGGTTAGATGAGCCGCTGCTTCCAGAATGGTTAGTAGAGCTGCTGCTTCCAGATTGGTTAGAAGAGCCGCTGCTTCCAGATTGATTGGTAGATTGATTAGATGAACCGCTGCTTTCAGATTGATTGGCAGAGCTGCTGCTACCAGATTGGTGAGATGAACCACTGCTTCCAGATTGGTCAGTTGAACTGCTGCTTCCAGAATGGTTAGTTGAACTGCTACTACCAGATTGGTTAGATGAGCCGCTGCTTCCAGATTGATTGGCAGAGCTGCTGTTACCAGATTGGTTAGATGAGCCGCTGCTTCCAGATTGGTTGGTAGAGCTGTTGCTTCCAGATTGGTTAGATGAACCACTGCTTTCAGATTGGTTAGCAGAGCTGCTGCTTCCAGATTGGTCAGTTGAACTGCTACTACCTGATTGGTTTGATGAGCCACTGCTTCCAGATTGGTTGAGAGAACTGTAGCTCCCAGATTGGTTAGATGAGCCGCTGCTGCCAGACTGGTTAGATGAGCTGCTGCTTCCAGATTGGTTGGTAGATTGGTTAGATGAGCCGCTGCTTCCAGATTGGTTGGTTGAGCTGCTGCTTCCAGATTGGTTAGATGAGTTGCTGCTGCCAGATTGTTTAGATGAGCCACTGCTTCCAGATTGGTTAGATAAGCCACTGTTTCCAGATTCGTTGGTAGAGCTGCTGCTACCAGAATGGTTAGATGAGCCGCTGCTTCCAGATTGATTGGTTGAACCGATACTTCCAGATTGGTTAGATGAGCTGCTGTTTTCACATTGGTCAGCGATCTTTCCAACTTTATCTTTCTTACCGTGCTTGCTTGCTTCAAACTTCTTGTTCTTGATTTTGTTTATAAGGGTGTTAACCTTGCGATTTTTACTTTCTATTACTGATTTTTGTCTAGAGGCGCTACTGCTTCCAGATTTTTTGCCCAAACTGCTTCTAGAAGCCTGTTGGATAAAACTGTTGCTTCCAATATTCTTTCCTGAACTGCTGCTTGAAGCCTGTTTAATAGAGCTGCTGCTTCCAGATTTTTTTCCTGAGCTGCTGGTTGAAGCTTGTTGGATAGAGCTGCTTCTTCTAGAATTCTTGCCAGACCTGCTGCTTAAAGCCTGTTGACTAGAGCTGCTGCTTCCAGAATTCTTTCCAGAGTTGCTGCTTGAAGCCTGTTGGATAGTACTGCTGCTTGCAGAATTTTCGCTGGAACTGCTGCTTGTAGACTCTTGGCTTAACCTGCTGCTCGATGATTCTTCACAACTTTCTGCATTCTGGACCTGTTTTGATCTCAGGATGCTAGTAACTTTACCGTCACGTCCATCACAGTCCTCATTGTGGCTGACTGTCGGGTCTGTAAATAAAGAACGAGAATGCTTATTGTTTTCATTTAAATCGCTCTTAAAATCCCATTATGGTTTCCTTTGCATAATATTGGTGTTATAATTATAGTTGCTCTTAACTTTTACTTTTTGTTTTTCTATTTGTGTCTCGGTCCGACACCCGATAGGACACTCGAAATTATTAAGGTATAAAATACTCACTTGGCAAAGCATGGATTACCACGACAGCCTGAAAAGATAAAAAAGCCTTTAGTAAACGATTATTAATACGATGCAATGCATTTTATTTATTGTCACCATTCCAACGCGGGTCAACTGTGTTCTGGCACCTCGTGTGAGAAAAAGGTGGCCGCTATTTTGTCAATATGTATAAGTCTATATATTTATTGCACATACTCGTATTAGAAAAAACACATACAATACAGAAAAGATATGAACAAAGGCAAGCTTATCTCTAAAAATAGATATGTTTGACACTGTTGTATAAACTTACACCTTTTTGCTAATTTATAATTTATGAAAAAAAATGTCAATAAATGTCCACACCAAAGGACACTGATCTGGATACCAATAAAGGTTAGGACAAACTGAGCACGCAACGTATTCAACGCATGATAGTATGAAAACCTTTGAATCAGAAACATACTTATACACAAGTGGAAAAAACATAGGTTTTCGAAGCGTTGAGAGGATATCTTCCAAAAACCTTTGGGACCCAGACGGTGATTTTAACATGCAGTAAGAACTCCTCTGGACCTACTTGGACCTACTTGGAGATTCACAGGAACTGACGTCATTATGACGACACACGCCTTGACGTTTTGCGCATACCATTCGCGGGGCTCTATGGAAGGAAAAGAAGATGATGATAAAAAGACTTACCACGAGGACTACAAGAACTATAGACGACCTCATGCTGATGATGATGGCTTATGTTTTTAGTTTGGGAAAACTCAACTTATATATGGAATCGTTTCAAAGAACGCAAGTAAACATTTGTTTAAGTTGGGAGACAGTTTAAAAACTGTACAAACAAAAATTCATGTCTCGGCAATTTTTCTCCAGAACATCGTTTACATTTTCGGGTAATTTATTAATTTGCTCATCAAATGACGCAAGTGTCGCGTTTAATTAAGAACCATATTTCGACATATTATGTATTCCACAGTTGATTTTATCTTTCTATGTAGGTACCTAATTAATAAAATCATAGACATTTATTTTTAATTTGTTGAGACAAAGAAGTTGTTGTTGGATGTATATGGATAAATGGGTTAAATCATAGTGCTTCTGCTACTAAATAAATATCATTATATGATTTAACTTTTACAAACCTACCTACTTGTAAAGTAACAAAAATTGTCACACTAGATATAAACTCCAATTACTGATCTTGTAGCAAAAATTATAAAGTAAAAGGTTTTTATTTTTAACTTTACTGACTGTTGTTTACCTTTTTGGTACGAGAATAGTGATTCGAGTTTACAAAACATATTATAAACAGAACTTACCTACAACCTACTTTGTTGTTTTAATTTTTCTATAACTCATAGGGTAGCCTTGCGAAATCAGAATTGCATCTACGCATGGCCATAAAAAATGTTTTTACGACTTGCGAAAAAGTAATGGCATAAATAAATGAATGTCGAGGATGGCGGAACGCTCGGTGAGCCCTTGCGTTGGCCCGATTGGCTTCGATTATGGGCCCTTCGAGACTAATATCCTTTCTTTTCCGAATGCTTTTTGGGGAATTGCTATTTTTTAGCTCGTCTGTCGCAGATGCGGAGGGATCTCGAGGTATCAGGGTCGCAGTTGGTATTCGGTAAGTGGGGTCACTTAAGTTAAGTAGGCACTTAGTCGGGGACGTGTCCGGCGCTGTCACGGCAGGTGTCCCTGACTCTCATTGTGATTGGGTTGGCCTTTTTCGGAGGGCAACTTTTATTCTGCTCTTTACGGCTCGGGGTATATTTAACCGTGTTTCCCGTGTTTCCTAATATGCGAACGGAAGGCAAAAAGTAAACAAGCATGGCGGGCGTTCCTGGCAGATATTAAAGGCATATCTCTCCATTATGAGCGGAAGTTACGTAATTTAAGGGTGAGCTCGCTGCGAGCCCGCGGCACATGGCGCTGTGGAAGGGTTGTTGTGTTTTAGTGATGTGCAAGTGTCGATATAACCTCAATAGCAAGATTTTTTAAATATTCTTTCTAAAACCAATTCAGTTGGCCCAATCTGGATATATTAAATCGGTTGGCTGTTGCCAGTCGGTCTGATCAAACCAGTTTCATAGTAAAAGTTACGTTGAACACACTGCTACTGCATATTATGTCACTCTAAATGGGAAAAGGTATGATGATGTTGTTTTTAATAATTTGCCTAACAAACAACCCTATAGAATTTTCTGTCTACTTTAAAATGGTCTAGGAGTTACCCATTTCCACAAATCTTGCGTGACAATAATTAAGCTAATAAAGCGATATTTGGAATAACATTGAAATCCATTAGGCTGCTGCTTTATGTCTATGATATTAATTGTATTTCAATATTTTTTTATCGATAATAGACCCGACACAGACAATCCCATCCCTAATCTAGAGCGACTCGTTTCTCAGAACGCAGCTGCTATCGCGCTCTACTGCGCGATTATAACTAGCTTAGCTACGCCGTAGCTACGACGACGTCTAACGCCGTAGCAGCGCCGCTACGAAACAGAGTAAGCTCTAACTTGTTGTACCATTTCATTATTCATAGAAACAGATGTGGTGCCTAAGATGTTCGCTGTTCTGCTAGTTTCGCATTATGAAGCCAAGATTGACTATTGCGTTCAGTTACTGACTCTATTAAGTCTAGCTAATAGCACAGATACTATGATATTAATCAATACCTACTAAAAGTTAGCACAAAATTGTACCACTGTAAACCCACATTGGACATAGCTAAATGCTATCCCTGTTACCCCAAAAATATTAAAATTAGTTTAAACTCTATAATCAAATCCTATTATACATTTTTGTTTTTAAACAGGCGTTGAACGGTACTTTTTTTGTCGTAAGGCCTAATGTTTTCGTTGTTTGTGGTAAATATAATCCTCAAAAGTTTGTTGATTGTAACATTATCTACCAAAAAAGGTAGGTAGGGAAAATATCACTAATATGCTTGTGGCCAAGGTAATCCAATAAATCTAGTCTTAAGTTGAAGCATTATGTACAAAATGGCTTGACATTCTCAGAATTGTATATTTCCAGCAGATATATTTTATAAAGTCAATTTTGTGCAAAAAAGACAGCATTTGATGGCACTTTTACATGACGTCATTCTGTTGTTATTTCATAGAACTCAGGAACAAAAGTTCAGTTTTGTTTTGACAGTTTATAAAAAGTATCTATTTTGACTTTACAGGCCACGAGCCTATTGGTGGAACCGAGAACCAGTCGAAGGCTGAACGAAGACTGGCCGAGGTTCACCATCATATGATACTCTAAGAATTCACACAAAAATGTTTTGTTCAAATAAGGTCGAATCTAAATTCATTGCTATTCATCCTCCTTGCTTGCTTTAAGCAAACAGGCCAGGCACTTTGTTTTCCTTGTGAGATTTAGGCAAAGAATTCAATCTTTCAGCCTGCACGTAGTACACGTAGTGTAGACTGAAAGATTGAATATCTGTGCCTAAAACTCATGAGGAAAACAAAATACCTGTTTGCTTCTCGTTTGCAGCTGTTTCAAAACAGAGCAGCATATTGATTGATGTTAATGCAGTCTGATGAATATGACATATAATATTTTATTGTGTTTGTACCACCAACGAAATGAAATGCAATTTGATGCATGCTGTGTTTGCCTATAAGTGGACAAACATCTACAATTAGTACAAAATGTAACTATTAAGTAAACATGTATTGTCCGTTGGCGGACCTTAACCAATAAAATAAAATAAATAAAACCGCCAAGCGAAGCTCGGTTCCCAGATATTTAAAATAATATGAAGAAAAACTGCACTAAATTACATACAGACAGTTTATTATCATAATTTATCATCGCATTGCAGAAATATAAAGGTTTCAGTTAATTTTACCAAATTACTTTTGTATGCTAATTACCTGCTAAGGCTAAGCGATAATTTATTGGGTGGAAAGTAAAGAACGTCTGGTAAAGTGCAAATTATATTTACACAGCTTGCCACCGTGTCGCAGACTCTTCTGCTGACCTCACAATCAAGAGTGTTCCAGATCTTCTTACTTATTTACATTCGCAGACTCAATTTCATAAGACTTGAGATTTACACATAAAATAACATGGCGTCTCGCCTTTTCCTATGCGGGGTGGCAGAGGCACCACTGTGCCCACTTGTAAATAGTGATTCTACTCTATGATGCGTGACACGGGGCAACTTATGTTTTGTAACCTGAAAATGAAATTGACGAAATGAAATGAAATGTTTTGCAAAGATGCTGGTTGCAAAGTAATTGAAAACATATTGATAATTATAGTCGTCGTTAAATTTAAGTCATTGATTAAACGAAGAAATATTTGAGAGCAAAGCAAAACACAGGTCTACCCTTGCTGATATATCAAACTCTCTCATCGGGACTTGGTTTGCTGGGAGAGATCTCTTTTTAGAGATAAGCTCGCCTTTGTACACTGCTTTTATTTGCTTTTTGTCCTTGCAATTAATTGTGTGCAATAAATAAATTATGAAATTATGAACACTCCAGTAGCTGAAATAGAAATAAAGACGGGGGCGAGCTGCAGTGAAAAGTCTTCGTGATAGTTCTGCAAAAACATCCATATTATTAACTAGTCATTTATGATACAGTGTTGTAACTGTGATTTAGTGGAATGAAAGGGAAACCTTGGGTTTCATCAAACATCATGCTAATATATTTATTTATTTTATTATTCAGGTAATCAACACTGGCGTTACAAAACAGATATACCAATAATGGATTACCCTAAAAAGAGAAACTGCGAGTACTGTTTTCCTGTTTATTAGAAAACCTGCGAGGGGGGGGGGGGGGGGGTTTTAGCGGATTTTTGCAATATTATTATATCTCTACATTATACAGTACGGTCACAAAGTCACATTACTATTGCATTCGTGAAGTCATTACGGAGTATAATATTGCAATATCTGGTTACCGAGCTTCGCTCGGCGGTTGGTATTACAAACATAATAAAACATTATACTTATTCATAATATCATCAGATTGCATTAACATCGATTAATATGCTGCTCTGTTTTTGAACAGCTGCAAATGAGAAGCAAACAGGTATTTTGTTTTCCTCGTGAATTGTAGCCTCAGATATTCAATCTTTTTCACCAGAATACATCTCTCCGCTACGGGTGAATACATCCCGTAGATCCACAATCGCCCCCTCCCTTCTCCTCGGCAATTAAGTTTTCATTCGTTCAATATTGAGCAAGCTGTTGACATCTCGCTGTAAACATTCACTCGAAGTCGTGACGTCACGTCGTCGCTCGCACGTAGACACGTTGAATAATTTAAGAGAGTCGACCCCAGCCTCGCTGAGGCACGAACGTACCTTTTTTATTGTGAAGAACAACATAATATAGCGTCACGCATTTTCCCATACGGGGTCTCAGAGGCTTATTGTATATACAGGGTGTAACAGAAAGGGGTGAACAAGCCGAAAGAGGCCGAGGCCGTTTTTAGGGTTCCGTACCCGAAGGGTGCCAAACGGGACCCTATTACTGAGACTTCGCTGTCTGTCCGTCCGTCCGTCCGTCCGTCCGTCCGTCTGTCTGTCACCAGGCTGTATCTCATGAACCGTGGTAGCTAGACAGTTGAAATTTTCACAGATGATGTATTTCTATTGCCGCTATAACAACAAATACTAAAAATCAAAAGAAATTTAATATTAAGGGGGGCTGCTATACAACAAACGTGATTTTTTTGCTCATTTTTGCTCGATATTGATAATGGTCAATATATTGAGTATATTATTTACTTAAAAAATAAATAATTAAATTAAAATTAAATTAATATTTAGGGGGAGCTCCCATGCAATTTTATTTATTTTTTGCGGTTTTTTATAGATAATGGTACGGAACCTTTCGTGCGCGAGTCCGACTTGCACTTGGCCGGTTATTATTTATTAACTCAGTACATTTCGGGCCTAGCGCGCGATCTGTATGGTGGAGTGAAAAATAAAGTTGCTCTGATCAAGTAGGTCCCATAGTAAAATAAAGTTGCTCTGATCAAGTAGGTCCCATAGTAAAATTTCACAAATCACAATTCTTTATTGCACACAATAATTTATACAGTTACATTAATAGAAAGTTGTTCAGAATGACGCCCCTAACAACCCTCTTTCGGCTTGTACACCCTTTTATGTTACACTTACATCCTGTATATGTATATGGGTACCTAATAAACGATCTTCATCTTTATCTTTATCTAATCTGATCAGAAAATCTACCATGAACGTCACTCGGTAAAATCAAGCTCACACTGGAGTATTAGTTTGAAAATGGTGATGTACGTACCTACTTAAAGACCTAAACTGTCGGATCTAAATCGCTGAAAGGTCGGAGTATGGCCTCAGACATGCCCCCGACATAGCCATTCAATACTTCATGTTTCGTGACGCTTGGGGGCTGGACCATCGCCGAAGCTATTACGGGGTAATGAAGTTCTTCTTACGACGTTTTCCATCGCCGCGCCGTGGGAACAAGAACTTACGAGAAAATTCACAGATCGCTGCTCAAATAGAATACCTTTTAAACTCAGATGTTATACTGCTGTCAGTTCAAAGAGAGATGACAGTTGACTTTGAGTGTCAGTTAAACGTTGAGTTGTTGGTTATGCTGTGGTATCCCTATATAGTCTGTGATGCTGTGCAGTGTGCATCCACTGCGACACAGGTAGTATCTTTTTTATGAGTAAAAGTGTGTCTTGCTTGACCCACCTTTACACGAATTGTTTTAGTTCCCTTGATTGGCAAGAAATCCAAGAAAAATAACGATGGCGCCACTAACTTTTACATGGCAACATTCATATTGCACAATGAATTTTATAGTTGGGCTGTTTTTAGGGTTCCGTACCCGAAGGGTGCCAAACGGGACCCTATTACTGAGACTTCGCTGTCCGTCTGTCCGTCCGTCCGTCCGTCTGTCACCAGGCTGTATCTCATGAACCGTGGTAGCTAGACAGTTGAAATTTTCACAGATGATGTATTTCTGTTGCCGCTATAACAACAAATACTAAAAATCAAAAGAAATTTAATATTAAGGGGGGCTCCCATACAACAAACGTGATTTTTTTGCTCATTTTTGCTCGATATTGATAATGGTAGCAGGTAGACGCTTAAAATGTTCACAATATATTGAGTATATTATTTACTTAAAAAATAAATAATTAAATTTAAATTAAATTAATATTTAGGGGGGGCTCCCATACATTTTTTTTGCGGTTTTTTATAGATAATGGCACGGAACCCTTCGTGCGCGAGTCCGACTCGCACTTGGCCGGTTATTTATATTATGTTGGTGTGAACTTGCATATTATATAAGTTTGATAAGGTTAAAATATGGTATAACTGCCATATTCATAAATCTTCTCAAAGCTAAAAATAACTAAAATGTGCTTTGTAACAAAAAATATATATATTTTTTTAATATGACCTATATTTAAGTTTGAAGTCACTGAAATCGACTTTGCTCATGGTTCTGAACAAACTACCTAGTTTCTCATTTTGTGTTTATGAGTTTTTGTATACAGGGTGTCCCAAAACTCAACGTCAAGCGGGCACCAGGTGAAATCCCAGCCCATACAGGGTCTGGAAAAACAAAAAATCTATGGCACTTGATTAAAAATTTAGGCGTTTTAAAAAAATCAATAAATCGTCGTAATATTTCTACAAATTCTTTACTAACGTGATCCTAAAGAACCGTGCTATTGATGACAATTATAAATTGAGTAGAAAATTGCGTTAGATTGATAAAAAACTAACGTAGTTTGGTAGAGTCGCGGGTTAAAAAAAGGGCCATTCGGGCTATCTATCAACTGGATGCTTGGCAATCACAAAAGACAAATTCAAAAATATCAATATAATTACGGTTACCTGTCAATACATTTATGAAAATATCATGTACGTCAGAAAAAACATAGGTTTAGGTCATAATCATAGTATTAGCACTAGAAATAGAAATAAGATGGCTATGCCCGCGTTCAGACTCAGTAAGGTTGCTCATTCTTTAATGGGAGTTTGTGTTAGTTTTTATAATAAAATACCTAAAAGCAACAGACCTACCAGAAAGGAGGTTCAAAAACTATGTCAAAACGGTCTATTAAAGAAGTCCTATTACACTGTAAAAGAATATTTAGATGACAAAACTGCGTGGTCTTTACCATCTCAGAGCACAGAAATCCAAAGAGGGACGATGGACTGAGTCAGTACGTCTCTCTTCTGTGTATTTCCTTAGACTTAAGTAGTATTTTAAAAGAGGTACGGGGGAGTTTCTTCCCCCTCTTTGCTTCATCCCTAAGCCCACGACTTCCGAACGGGCGGTAGTATACAAAAAATATTAATATTATATTGACGTTGACTAGCAATAACTGTATGATTTTATGGTCAATAAAAAATAACCTTACAGGCCAACCACATAACCCTCCCCTTGGCTTCGCTGTTAGTCGGGTAAATTAAACAACATTGTATAGAATAGTCAAATACATGTATGTAAAACAATGCAACAAAAATGAATAACATACTAAGGACCCGTTTCGGCAGTGATTCGGTCGGTATATGGACCACAGATTAATGAAACTCCTTGCTCCTTTCCGCCGCCACCGCTACAAGTGGCGGCGTTTTTCCCGCCATAATTCACTACGTAATCACTTCACAAAATAAAAGGCCCGGTGATGGTTAATCTAGTTTGCAGTATTTTGAAACTTTTTCTATGCTATTAAGATGTGAACTATGAATAGAATACGAAAAAAAAAACATGAATATTCTCCATTCCTACTGCTTTATTCTCAGGGTTAATTTTCGATTGTTTTTATAATTTTCCATTAAATCTCGGTAGGTACCTACTCAATTAAAGTCTGTAATAAGTTTCCTCTCTATTACAAACCAGATCCGAAGTGTTGAACCGGTATTTGCCAGTATCACCGCTGGGGATCTGCTTGTACCCTGCCAAGACCACTTCAGTGCCATCACAAACAGTATCAGCATCATCTGAACACTTTGTTGCATTCCAAATGCTGCTTCGAACTGCCGGATTCAATATTATACTGACACAGGTAAAGTGGTAACATATTTCAGCGTTTATATTGACCAGGAAATTAGCTGGACAGCCTGGCTGGCTTAAACCGTCATTGGCAATGAAGTTGTAATCACCCAAGAGGACAGTGGAGCCAGCAGAACTCGTGCACTTCACTGTCACTACCACATCAGCCTGCCCACTCTGAATATGCTCCTCTTGACAGTCATCATAGCAGGGTCCGGCTGGATCGGTTCCATAAATAACTGGTAAACTTCCACAATTTTCTTTAACATACGCACCCGCTAAGCCCACTATCTGAGCTCCTAGACTGTGGCCGACAATATTAATATTATCTGCATCAACCACAGTCATTAGCTCGCACAAGAACTTGCCAACAGCGTAGCCTATAGACTTAACGTAATAGACGGATCTTTCGTAGTCTTCGAGGAAGGATGCGACTGAAAGAGCTATATCAGCGTAGGTACGTAGGTAGGTATAAGCGAAGTGTTCGATGATGATGGCGTTGGATCCCAGTTGAGAGAAGATGCACCGAACGTCGTCGTTTGCTGCATTATGTATTGACGTGTTGAAACCAGTCACGAATATATCGAACGGTTGGGATTGATTGAAGTCAGAGCGGCTGAATATGCTCGCGGCGGCGTCGCCTATATTGTACACAGTAGCCACCGTGTCTCCAGCTGGATAGTTGTAATAGTGCACCTTAGTCAAGCTGACATTGAGGCCTGACACTCTCGGGCAAGGACCTGGAAAGAAAAGTCATGTTTTATGGAATTTCAAATCAAACGCTCGAATCAAATCTGTAAATATACATGTAGGTAACGAAATCCGTGGTCTAGCTTTTGTGGGTTTCATTCACGCTAGCTTCTCACGCAGAAGATGCAATTGGTGCTGACTGACCAATTGTACCAATGAGATAAGTAATATTTGTTATACAGACGTTCTATCTAACGGTGATGGCAATACATCGTGAGGAAACTAAAACTACTCCATAGCTGCGGCGAAGGGCTAGCCCCCTTTCACGCAAAATGGAGTATTGGATACTGGCTAAAGTGGGTACAACTGTCCCTCTGCCACCCCGCATGGCAGAAGTCGTGACGCTATATTATTATATTATTTCAAAGGCCCAAAGATATTTAGGTACTTTCGAACCAACTTCAAAAAAGGAGAGGGTTCGGTTGTTCGGTTGTTTTTTTATGTTTGTTACATTGAAACTGGTACTATTTATGAACCGATTTAAAAAAATCTTTCTTCGTTCGAAAGGTCAACCCAACAGTTTGGTCCCATTTTTTGGAGATCAGGAATCGGTTAGATTTCTACATGAAAAAAAACTGAAGTTTAATTGGTTTTTACCTGGATGACATTTTTTTTTAAAGATAAAGATAAAGATAAAGTTTATTTTGTACTTTCCACTAGTTATAACTTAAATATTACAGTGAAATTGTTGTACATAGTGTCATCAATATAATTGCGACTTCAAACCCCTAAACTAGGTAATGAACCTGTATCTTAGGGATTTTGGGTCTTCCGGTTGTCAGAATATTATAAAACTTATAAAACTTTGTGGTGTTTATAGTCATTGTCACGATATAAATTCTGGCTATTAGGGTCGTATATTCGTTTATATTGTATGCTATGTGTGGATCCCACTGTTAGGAGACACATTTCGTAGGCCCGTTTTTGTGTATAAAGACGACATTTGTATACATACCGGCGGGGAGGAAGTAATCATGAAGTGGCTTTTTTTTTACCTTGACCTTGAGTGGTAAATGATAGTATAATATAATAATGTTTTGAAGTGTACTGTATGTGTACTGTATGTGTACTGTATGTGTACTGTATGTGTACTGTATATGTAGCCTATAAACGTCTATTCTATTCTATTCTTCTTTTATTGTACCATTTCAATTGTCGTTACTGGGTTTTTGTATTTTTTGTTAGATACGATTTTGTACTTACATTTAATCAGGCTGGTCACACCCAAGTCATAAATACTTATACAGTAAACTCTACTAATAATTGTAACTAGTATAACAAATAAAACAACTTTCATATACATTTTACACTTAAACCGATAACGTGTGTTCCTAAACGATATGATAGACAGACAGACAGACTTTTGAGAAATGTTAAATGTTTTATACCTGTTTCACACACAGATTAATAAAGAGTTATTTCACATCCTTTGTTTCGTATGTAAAAATATCAAATTATTATAATAGGTATCTGCCGGTTTCTCTCTGCTTTCACATGTACAAATATTGAACGAGATAATACAGGTGAAGTTACTGATCTAGAGTATGTTCAAAAAATACGAGTACCTATACGTGTGTTGGCATTTACCTGCATAATTTTGAAAATCTGTGAAATAACTTTGAGGCGTAAGTAAATCATAGCATTAATAATTTAATAACATTATACATCACCATTGGCGTCATTTTTTTATGCGCGGCCACCGATATCTTTATCATTATTTGGTAGCAGTATCCTAGTGTATTATATTTAAAGAGGAAGCATTGCTATAAACCATTTCGAAGCTGAGATAATAGAGCTTAAATGTAACACTTTTTGTACTGAAAAATCTTTAAAGTGAGATATCACAGCCCCGAAATGATTTAGCTATATGTACTCCATAGTAAGATTAGCTTATTTTAAATTGCTCTTTCAAAATTTATAAGTTTCATGAGTGGCTGCCAATACTCAAAATCGACCAAACTCTATGGAAACGTCAAAACGACGCCAACATTACCCAATGCCCTTTATAAACTTGGGAACGCATTATCCCATGAGTATAAAACTGTAAAGGAACAGTTGATAAATTACGCGGGCGGTAAAAACTACAAAAATGCATAAACGACGGACGAATTGCCGGGATCCTGAAAAAGCATACAAATGCGTTAAATAATAGGAGTCATTATGTACTACAAGCTGTATACAACAACATATACAAGGACAACGGTATGTCGGCCCATTAAAACATCGCCCTGGCTTAGTCATTAATGATTCGTATTATGTCATCTCTTTCTTTTCTATTTTTTTCTATCGATGCGCCTGATCTATACTCTATTCTTCATCTAAGGTACAGTACAGATACAGTCCAATCAGCATTTTATGGGTACAGACACAGACTGTCTTTTTTTCAAAAAAAAGTCACCCTGTATACCTAAGATGACAGTGCAATACTTCCCGCCAGCGATTTTCAATATTGAGGTGTCGTATGCACGGCTTGCAATTCGCTGTATTCACACTCCCAGCAAATCTAATAAAGGCCGTTTCACACCCCTCCTTCCGCACTCTCCCCTAATAAAGTGGAGTATTGAAAATTTACCAACCATTCTCCGAAGAATATCAGGTTAGTGTGAACGGTGCACCTTAAACGGGCAGCGAGCGAAAAGTTACCGTAAGGACAGTGGATTAGGAATGATGGTTGAAACGCACGTCGCTAATGTGACTAGACCTTTATGATTTATATCAAGGTAGGTATTTGTTTCAGTTTTGACTGGTCCCTTCCGAAGCTACATGCGATGTTGATGTGTGACGTGTGTGGTGCGACGATACCGATACCGATACAGTGATTTCATGATGGTGTGCTCTTGGTGATACTGACTGATGTAGGTATTTGGTTATTAAAGTAAGTTAATGAAATTATGAAATTTTGCAGGTTCTATACAGTGTGTAACAGAAAGGGGTGTACAAGCCGAAAGAAGATTGTTATGGACATCATTCTGAACAACTTTCACCATGGGACCAACTTGATCAGAGCAACTTTATTTTTATTAACTCACTGGTATATTTCGGGTCTTAGTGCTCAGCTGATCTGTATGGTGGAGTGAAAAATATAGTTGCTCTGATCAAGTCCATCCCATAGTGAAAGTTGTTCAGAGTTAGGTCCCTTACAACCCTCTTTCGGCTTGTACACCCCTTTCTGTTACACCCTGTTTATGCAGTCTTCCAAGTTCCAACCATATTTTATTTTATAGGATTTTATAAAGTAATTGCATTCAGTGGGCACAGTGGTGCCTCTGCCACCCCGTATGGGAAAAGGCGTGACGCTATAATATGTTGAGATGTTAGTTCTCAAGAGACATCACCTTGCGCGCTTTTTCCATACAAAGCTACGCTTTCTGCTGGTCATTTCGAATGTAGCAAACAATAATTAGCAAACTAGTAGATAATAAGATAAGTTACTCTATGATTATAAGTATTATAACAACCGTAAAATCTAGTTTTGAGTAACCTTGATACAAGATACCGGGCCGTAGCCTGCCAGTGTCGATACAAGATACTGGACCTTAGCCTGCTACTGCCATCTTTTGCCTAACGACAGAACCAGTAACACATACTACTTGCCAGTAAAACCATTCTCTACATTCCTCAAGTGGTTTTAATATTATCCGTCAGAAGGCGCCGAGTTCCGAATAAGTACTTATTTTCTTTGCTGGCAAGTTTTTTTTTTTTTATAGCTTTTGAGGTTATGTTTCGTTGATGTTGATGTGTCAAACTGTCAATTAGTATAGTGTC
Organism: Argyresthia albistria; assembly: GCA_963457715.1. NCBI lineage: Eukaryota > Metazoa > Arthropoda > Insecta > Lepidoptera > Argyresthiidae > Argyresthia > Argyresthia albistria. The sequence goes on along the minus strand of OY735268.1, from coordinate 7,603,173 downwards.
CAAATTGTCGATCCGTCGATTTTATATTTTGCAATAATTGTTGGCAAAATGCTTCATATTTGACTAAATTTATTGATAATTATTGTGCACCATGTCTGTCGTAATAGAAACCACTCTCGGAGACGTCACTGTGGATTTGTATATCGAGCAAAGGCCGACAACATGTCTGAACTTCCTGAAACTATGCAAAATGAAATATTACAACTACAATCTGTTCCACACCATACGCAGCGGCTTTATCGCGCAGACTGGAGACCCGACTGGCGAGGGATCTGGCGGGAAATCTATCTGGGGAATCCTGGAAGGAGATGACAAGCGTTTTTTCTCTGGTGAAAGAAGGCCGAAAATTCGTCACGCTGATGTTGGTTTGCTGTCCATGGTGTGTACGGGCGAGGCCATGGTCGGCTCACAGTTCTTTTTCACCCTCGGCCCCGACTTGGACTCCTTAGATGACGTCCATATCGTCATAGGGGAAGTGACAGAAGGGCATGAAGTTCTCCGAAAACTGAATGATGCCATCTGCGATGAGACACACCGCCCGTACCAGGATGTGAGAATTACACACACTGTAGTCCTGGACGACCCATTCAGTGACCCAAACGGTCTCAGAGCACCGTCCCGCTCCCCATCACCAAGCGCTGAGAGACTCAAAGGAGGTCGCATTGCACCTGATGAAGAGCTCAATGAAACTGAAGGAAAATCAGCACATGAGTTGCAAGAAATGATTGAGGAGAAGGAAGCAAAAGCTAGAGCAACAATACTTGAAATTGTGGGTGATTTACCTGATGCCGATATTGCACCTCCTGAAAATGTATTGTTTGTTTGCAAACTGAATCCGGTCACATCTGATGAAGACTTGGAAATTATATTTAGTCGATTCGGGAAAATTGTTACCTGTGAAGTGATTAGAGACAAGAAAACTGGTGACTCGCTGCAATATGCTTTTATTGAATTTGCAGACAAGAAGTCTTGTGAAGATGCCTATTTCAAGATGGACAATGTTCTTATAGATGACCGGAGAATTCATGTAGATTTCTCACAGTCCGTGTCAAAGATTAAATGGCTTGGTAAGGGTAGAGGTGTTAAACACTTCTCAGATGAAGATATAAGAAACAACAAGTCAAGAAGAGATTTTTCTGGAATATCTCAAAGCAGTGAACACAATAGAAATAATTTCAGAGAGAACAGGGAAAGGCATTCTGAAACTGACAGAAAAAGAAGAACAGAGAAAAATCGTGACTGGGAGGAGAGAAACAGAGAACAAGGAAACAAAGAGAGAATTAGAGAAAAGGAAGAAAGAAAAGACAGAGAAGATCAAGATAAAGCGAGAAAAAGTGTCAGAGAAGATAGGTATAAGGATAGGCAAAATGAAAATAAAAACAAAGATAGAAAACAAGAAAGAATAGAAATGAAAAGAGAGAAGGAAGATGAAAATAAAGACACAGAAAGAAAAAGGAACAGAGAAGAGAGAAATAGACCAAGAGAAGATGAAAACAAAGAAAAAGATCGAAAAAGAGATAGAGAACATAGAAATACAGACAGGGAAGATGAAAACAAAGACAAAGATAGGAAAAGAATAAGAGAAGAGAGAAATGACAAAGAAGATAGGAACGATAGCAGACAGAGCAAAGAACTGACCAAAGCACCTCAGAGAATAAGCAGGAGTAGATCCGCTAACAGAACCAGATCACCTGTTAAAGAAAATAAATCAAGAGACAAGAACCAAAGCCCAAACAAAGAGATCAAAGAAAGAGAGAACCGCAGATCTTTTAAAGATACCAATGAGAGAGGTAGTCATAGATCTGGAGTCAAAGATAAAAGAGCATCTGCAGATAAAGAGATTAAAGAGAGAAACATTAGGTCACCACCCCATCAAACTAGAGAAAGGGAAAGGACCAGTAGAAACAGACAACAAAATGAAGAAATTAGAAAGAACAAAATAACTGATTCACCTGATAGAGAAAAAAGACATAAAGAGTCCTTTGAAAGACACCAAGAACAATTTAATGTGGCTATTAAAGAAAGAAATAGAAGTATGTCTCCAGGGAGAGAAAAGTGTATTTCGGGCAGAAAGGTTGATCGGCTTACAGTTAAAAACCCATCCAAATATCCTCAAGATAATCGTGATGATAAGTATGATTACAAAAACACTGAGAAAATCAATGAAAACTACAAAAATGGTAGAGATAGGGATCATACTGACAGGCCAAAGGACAGAAAAAGATCTGACTCTGGCAACAACATGAATGGTAAATTAGGAGATAGAGACAGTGCAGTAAAAAAGAAAAGACAGCATGAAGTGTCTGACAATATTCTACAACAAAATAATGACAGAAAAACCGAGGCAGAAAAAGAGAAACGAACAGAGTCAGCAGCTCTACGCGAAAAAAGTAAGAAAACTATGATAGACAGGAAAGACCAAAGGAGCAAGATTCTGAAAAAAACTAAGATTGTAAAAAAGCGAAAGCACTCAACCTCAAGCTCAAGCGTTAGTAGCACAAGTTCCAGTGACTCGAGCTCCAGTGAGTCCGACCACAAGAGGAAGAAGTCATCCAAGAATAGTAAGAAAAGGAAGTATTCAACCAGTGACTCAAGTAGTAGCACCTCGAGTAGTTCCAGTTCTTCGTCAAGCTCATCTGACTCCAGCAGTGACTCTTCAACTTCCAGCTCAGACAGTGAACCGAAACATAAGAGTAACGCTAAAAAAAAGACTGCTAAGAAAAGTAAAATAATAAAAAAAGTAAAGTAATTGTTTAAGTTAGACTATGTAACCTAACTATTATATTTTACTTAGTATTTATCTAAGGTTTACAATTAAAATGGCTTTTTGGGTTGCAAGCAGCATTATAAAAAGAAATTAGTGGTAATGAATTGGATTGAATTTATGTAATATGAATGAAGGTTTTGTAAGTCAAATAATTATGTTTGGTAGCGTCTCATTTTCTAAATGCTTCCCAGGATTGATGCCAGTTTAAGGTTTTTTACAATTAGAATACCTACCTAAGTTATTATTATGCGGCAATTTTTTAAACATATTTATCATAGTACATTTTAAAGTAAACTTAGTTGACATAATTATTTACATCATCCCACAGACTTCAATAGTAGTAGGTGGAACCTAATGTTTTCATGAAGTAACCCACAATGCTGGATAGTGGCTGTGTAATGGTTCAGAAGTGAAATATAAAGTTGCTCTGATCAAATAGGTTTCATAGTGAAAGTTGTTCAGAATGATGTCCCTAACAAATTTCTAAAATATGAGTGCACCTTTCAGTTAAAACCTGTATAAGTAAATGTTTTCCTCGCACCTCGCACGAATAATGTAAAGTAGAATGCTTACCTCGGGTTGTAAGTAGCTTTTTCGCCCTCGAACTATTATCTCGGATACACTCGATCTATTAGCGCCCTTTGCGAGCGCAGCTCGCACGGGCGCTTATGTGGATCTTGTTGTGAAATAGCTCACTACGCCCCTTGTGTAACAATCTTCTGTAACGTTCTGACTTCTGAGGTGTAATCTGAGTTATTCAACATTAATGTCTAATAATAACATTTTTACAACTACCCACAGTTAATAGTGTGTTCTAGACATCACAAGCACAAGTTTGCGTGTGACATTATATCATGAATTAGATTAGTTGGTACCTACTGATAAGAAGATAATCGATCCCAGACGAGCGCGGTACAGCACTATGCGATCGACGCACGCGCCCCCGCACTAGCGCAGAGAACTGTCAGATTCATAACTTTTGTGTCGTTGAGCGGAGCTCGCTTTTGATTTTACTACTTGCCGAATAAAGTGTTTTTCTTGAATATAATCAAGTGTTTATCGTTTATTTCTATCTAACAACTTCAGAAGTGACATGTTTACTATCGCACACGAGTGGACTTGCGTGAACTCTGTGAATTTTAGTTGAAAAGTAAAATTTGGTTCGAAGTGCTTTGCTACCTGTGTGATTGTTGCGAAAAGACGCTTTTAACCTGTGTTTTGGTGGTAGACAATTACTAATATGGTTAAAAACTATTAAGAACGCTTAACTAACAAAGTTATTTCACTAACCGCAAGTGCTTTGCAAGATTGTGTCGCTTTCCGTTGCAATGCAAGGTCATTAAACTTTGGTTCAACAAGTTTGAACACGTTTCGACTGGACTTTTCCGTGAAAAATCGGGCTTGTGGCTGTTCCTGATTACTTGGTGAGATTGTTCCATACATAAAAGACTGTTTTCTTGCTCCATTACTTTCAAAAGACTGCAATTTGGTTGTAACTTTATTTCATTATAAAAATGGGTCGGCATAAGAAACGTCATAGGTCTAGTAGTTCCTCTTCTTCGAGTTCAAGTGACAAACATTCTAAGAGTAAGAGACACAAGAAGCAGCTAAAGAGGAAGGCTAGTCGAATTGAAGCATTGGAAGGGTTGATACGTGAACTGAGAAAGAAAAGTGACTATAATAGTGATATTGCTCCACCGCGACAGCCAATGGTTCGCTATGTGGGTCGTAACGACTTTATACTTGAGTTTGATCCACAAACATCTTCTGTCTCAATCGAACATTGGATCCGTAATTTGGAGGGTGTGGCTAGCATGCATGGTTGGGATGAACGCACATTAATTTGCAACTGTACAGCTAAGTTGGGTGGCTATGCTAAAAGCTGGTATGAATGTCAAGATTGCTATGCTATCAGCTGGGAAGAGTGGAAATCAAAATTAATTACAGCATTTCCATTTACTAAAAACAAATTATCACAGATCAGGGAACTTGTCAACCGTGTCAAGTCAAAAGATGAAGATTCAATCAAGTTTTATTATGAGAAACTTGGTATTGGCATCTCATCCAAAATGAGTGATGAAGTGATAGCTCAAGCAATTGTAGGTACGCTTGGGGATAAATTGTTGGAGGTTGGAGCTTTATCAGCTGGCTGCCATGATACTAATACTCTGCTTAAATACCTCGCAAGCATGAAAACTTCATCTGACTCTGCCGAAGTCAAACCTTTAGGTGTGAACAAGGAGCAGAATAACAATTCAAACAAAATAGTCAAGTGTTTTACTTGTGGAAAGGCTGGTCATAAGGCTAGATTTTGTGGAAAGGAAAAACAAAAGCCGGCGAGTGACGGAGCCTATATCTTTGGGTGAATTGCTCATGGTAGAGCGTAAAATTTTACGGCCTGGATTGACGAGTGGGAATTTGGTTCCTAAATATGCAGGGCCTTACAAAATTACCGCTGTCCTGCCAAACGACCGGTATGAAGTCAGCTCAGCCGCCAGGGGCAAGAGAGTGTATAAAAGCGTGGTCGCACGTGATAAAATTAAACTTTGGAGAGCTAGACTAGATAGTTCATCAGAGGACGAGGTAGAGTGTGATATTGTGACCCCTCTGGAATGACAACAATTGTTGTGGATACTGCCTTTGGGGCGTTTGTTATTTTCATGTACTGAACTGTTTCAAATTATAACAATTGCTATGTTACGTAGGCCGTCGGGGCTATACCATGCCTGTTGGGCTATATCTTGCCTTCGGGGCTATACCATGCCTGTGGGGCTATATCTTGCCTTCGGGGCTATACCATGCCTGTGGGGCTATATCTTGCCTTCGGGGCTATACCATGCCTGTGGGGCTATACCTTGCCTTCGGGGCTATACTATGCCTATGGGGCTATATCTTGCCTTCGGGGCTATACGTTGCCTGTGGGGCTATACGTTGCCTAAGGGGCTATGTTTTGCCTACGGGGCTATGTTTTGCCTACGGGGCTATGTTTTGCCTACGGGGCTATGTTTTGCCTACGGGGCTATTGTGTATGCCTTCGGGCCTGTTAAGCCTACGGGGCCAATTGCTGCTGGTTGCTGCATCGAGTGCTTCGTGGCAGACTTCTGACGGCGGCGTGTCGACGGAGCTACAACGTTATCCTTCGAGGACGAAGGAGAGAACAGGACGGCCGAACTGATAAGAAGATAATCGATCCCAGACGAGCGCGGTACAGCACTATGCGATCGACGCACGCGCCCCCGCACTAGCGCAGAGAACTGTCAGATTCATAACTTTTGTGTCGTTGAGCGGAGCTCGCTTTTGATTTTACTACTTGCCGAATAAAGTGTTTTTCTTGAATATAATCAAGTGTTTATCGTTTATTTCTATCTAACACTACTGTAATTAATTAGGTAACTACTTTAATTTAATATTAAATATATTTTTCTGTATACCTACTTGAATGTGTATTTTATTTCTTACGTACCATCAATATCTACCTAAAACATACCGTCTATGACCTATACTTTAGCTATAATATCGGTAAGAAGATACAGGGGTGGAAACAAGTCAGTAAAGTCAGTAAAAGTCAGTTTTTTTTAAGGTGGTCAGTAAAAGTCAGTTTTTTCAAAATTTGGTCAGTAAAGTCAGTAATTTTAGGATCTCGGCCTTCTTCAAATGATGTGTCTCATTTTTACTTTATTGAATTGGTGTTTGTTTATTAATTTGATGATACTTTTCAATAAAGTCTCTGTGTAGTATTTTTTACTACATCCAGGGGGTACTCTTGTTCAATTTGCTTGTCCGGTAAATTGACATTTGAGTGCACGGGTACGCGACCCCGGATACCCCGAGCTGCGATTTTGCTTCATCCCATTGCTTCCTGAGCAAATCGCATCCTAATAAGAATTATATTGTTAACTCTAGAATGTTTAATAAAAGGGTGGTGCAGGTTGGCTATGGGGATGGTGGAGGCCTAACAAAAAAAAATACGCGTGTAGCACCGTACACGTGTTAGAAGTAAAACTTCTGTAGCTAGATCATTAAGTGGTACCTATACTATACACCTATACTAAAAGAGATTTAAATTTCCAATTTTGAGATCCAATCTCTGCTTCAAGTTACTTTTAAGTTTCAGACGTCCGATTATTTGAAATTATTTTATACTTGTACTTACTTTTAATATGTCATGTCATTTATTTCCCACCATTCCTTATCTACAATTTGTCGCGCTCGTGGTGATATACTTAACTCATTCAATAGTGTCACTACTATTTGCATCTCGCTCAGATTATATACCATCTGACGTCACGTCTTTAAGCCGTCTCGCTCAAATGTATGCATTGCTTTGCTTGTTTTAGAAATCCATATCGACCCGTGTGACATTGATGAAACTCTTTTCTTACAAACTGTATGGATCGCATCGCACAGCTGTCAAACATAAGTTCCGGTTCCAACAAAGAGGTTGAACGAAGTAGTTTGAGTCATGCTAGTTGGTTTTGTTTGCCCAGCGGCGGCGGCGGCGGCGGCGCCATCTTGGCCATACCGGAAATCAAGAACTCGTGAAAGAATGCTTAAAATAATTTTTATTTGTTAACGTTTCATCAGGTTTTTCTCTTAATAATTAACATTCTTTATTGTAAGAATGTATTATTATCTTATCTGATTAGTTAAAAACCGTATTGAAAATAGTTGCGGTTTTAAAAGTCTTCAGCCGACCCTGACGTCACCGATTCCAATTTCCGTTACATTTCTTAGCCACTCGTGATAGCACCCGGCTAGTAGCAATTGAAAAGCAAATATATGAATAACCCACAGTTGAGAGGTTAAATAAATTTTACCCCCGTGCCCTAAGAAGTTTTACTTCAAAAAATCTTTTCTTTTATTCACATGTACAGGCAACAACACATCAAGCGTATCAGTTTGACCTTGAGATAGCCTTTATACCGTGCGGCGCGGCGTAGCGTAGTGGTGACTTTCGTAGTGCGACTGTTACACTTGATGTGCTGCTGTCTGTACTTACAACGTTATATCTTACCAATTATTAACAAGCACTTAATATTATTACTAAGCACATAAGATACACACAGTGAAGGTTACAACAGTCCGATTAAGGGTAGAATTTGGTCAGTAAAACGGTCAGTAAATGTCAGTATCTGGTCAGTAAATCATTAGGTTTTGGTCAGTAAAGTCAGTAATTTTAGGCCTTGATACCGCTTCCACCCCTGAAGATATCTCTTATTAGATAATTACAGATAAGCTTGTCTTTGTACACAAAACTAAACCATGGAGCGAACAGGTTAAGTGTTATAGTATTAGTATATTATTATAGTATCTGTGGTTATAGTAAAAACAAACTAGGATTTGTGTGTTCTATCTATCCAAATACCTATTACACTTTTTTCTGGCCGGCACTTTCACTTTTGGCCCAAAATGAATGATCTCCTTTAGTAGAATACCAACAGAGACTAATGCTCCCTGAATACCAAATAACTCGTATTGAAGCTTGTGCTAGTCTTGTCGTACCTATGCTTGTTAACTTAGTAGTCTGCGCGTATGCTTGATGCGCGGTAGACTGTATCGTCGACAACTAAGTACTTAGGTACCTACCTACCTCTGTCACAACACTCACATCCATCACACACAACACAACAACATCTTCGTCCCGTCCACCCATCGAGCCGCCTTTGTCCTCTGACTTACTAAACGAGAAGATGATTCGCTTATTGTACAGTGTACACGTACCTATACCTATAACAGGCAATCACTTGTGCTCTTTTGTACCGTACCTACGTAACTATTTAGTAATCTGTGACCGTACATAGATGGGTTTGTACAGACAGCATCAGAATAATATCTATAATATGAGCACACGGGAGCTACTCAAATAAACACTCCACCTACAGGTTGGCAAGAAAGTCTAGAAATTAAATAATGGCAAAATAAGTGACATATTAGAGCACTATTGCGTGTTTTGATAGACAATCCAAATATGACATTAAAGAAAACACGCAGTAGTCTGTGAATGTTGCCATCATTTAATTTCTAGACTTTCTTGCCAACCTGTACCTATCCTACTATCAAACCAGAAACCTGGCGATTAATGTTCACCCCTAGGTATTTCACCCGTGGTGGTGACCACCCGATGCCTTGACCTTGGAGCTTGAGTGGTGGTGGTTGAGGAGACTGGCCTGTGATGAGCGCCTGCGTCTTCCCGATGTTGAAGGACAACCGCCATTTGGCGAGCCAGTCGGGCAAGATGTCCGGGGTGCACTGCAGCTTAACCGCAGCGTGCTGGGCCGGGTAGGACGACGCGTAGAACGCTGCGTCTCGTCCGCGAAGAGTGCCAGCTGGGCGCCCGGCCCGATGGAGATGTCGTCCGTATAGCGGGAGTAGCAGGCAGGAGACAGGCAGGACCCCTGGCTGCGGGACGCCGTCTGCAACGGGATGTTCGTGGGAGACGGCGTCTCCCACCATCACTCGGAAGCGGTGAAGTCGATAACTGGGTGTCGGTAACTGGTGACTGTCGATAACTGGATGATGATATGAGTTCATTTTATGAGGTTCTCTTTACTCGACTTGCTAGCTATGGGATTAGTGCCCGTATGAGTGGAATTATTGAAAGTTTTCTAGGAGCGCGGTACAAGGCGCATACCTACCTACCTAACTTTATTTTGTAAACATTCAATGTACGGTCGCCTGCGTCTAAAAGTATACGGGCAGGTAATATTAACGAGTGAATACCTACCGCATATACTGCTTGTATACTTTTAGGTGCAACGCAAGCGACCGTACTTACTAAATATACTTTATACCTAAATAGGTAGGACACTGAACATAGTCAAAATGCCCCCCCCAACTGAAATCCAAGATCCGCCCCTGTCTCAAGCCTGTGTGTGGGAGGTAGGTAGCCAAGTGGTTCGTTAGCTCGCCTAATGATGAGACGTAGGTAGGTAGGTAACTGTAGGCTCTAAAACACCACTTATTTCTAAGTTTAGACATTGTACCTACTTTAAAAAGCCACTCTACTCTACAGTCCACATCCGTGTAGTAGTTCAAGACGTAGTACCTACTTACTAAAGTCTTCACAAAAAAAGGCCCGTTTTGACAGTTCACGCCCATGAAGTTTTTACCCCTAACGCGTAGGTTAATAGAAACGGTTTTCCTAGGTGCAACTTGTACGCAACAGTTGGCTTTTATTATCTACGCATTAGAGGTTAAAACTTCATGGGCGTGAACTGTCAAAACGGGCCTTTTATTTTGTGAAGACTGTAAGTACCTATCACATATAATTGAAACAAAAAGTAAACTTTAGAAAAAACCGACTTCCACAAACCCTATTTGATTAGATTGAGTTTAATACAAACTGTAACCCCTTATCCCCCCCCCCCTTGGGGAATTAATTTTGTCAAATCTCATATCAGTGCTACACCACGCTACTAAGGAACCCCTGTACAAAGTTTCATGGCTCTAGGTCCACCGGTTTAGGCTATGCGTTGCCTGCCCGTCAGCCACGCATTGTATTTGTACCTGGTATTGAGCAGATCTGGTGGCCATATGTGGTCTTCATCAGCAGTTCCGCATCACAATATTATGCTTACCATGTGCATTTGCACGAGTTATTATGAAAAACACAAAAATCACTATATGACTGCCTATAATATTTGAAGAGTTCCCTCGATTTCTCCAGGATCCCATCATCAGATCCTGACCTGGTGTCAATGGGACCAATGGGAAGGTAAACCCTTTCAAACAAAAAAATAATTTTCCAAATCGGTCCATCCGTCTAGGCGCTATCGAGGCACATACATAAAAAATAAAAAAAAAATAAAAAAACCAATATCCGGACGAATTGTAAACCTCCTCCTTTGGGAAGTCGGTTAAAAAGAGTGATAAATTCCACAGTTCATCCTCAACAAGGTCATGGAGCACAGACTTGATCGATGTCATGGTGGCTGAAATTTTAAGGGCTCCCGATGCAATCGGACTTGCAATTTGTTGCTGCAACTTGTATTTCTCTCTCTGTCTATCTTCCTGTCCTCTCCTTCTCTATCTGTTGCAAGAAAAAAATACCTATTTAATTTCAACTTGGTAGGTATAGTATAGGTACGTCCACGAATTCCTGCGAGAAACGGTCTTGACTTGACAAACGGACGGACGAAGAGACGGACAATCTTCGGACAACGAAGAGTTCCTATAGGTAAGTAAGCGTTTCATTTTTCAACCGACTTCAAAAAAAGGAGGAGGTTCTCAATTCGACCCGTATGTTTTTTTTTTTTCCTTTAACGGAACGGAACCCTGAAAGGTACGGGACCCTAATTAAACCCTTCACTCTCAGAAGCACACCGCTCGAACGACCGAACAATGGCGAACTATTGTTATGGTGGTAGGTAGGTATAAGATTTGTCGGGGAACCAGTTAAATCACACAACCCTAAAAAATTGCTATTTCTGCAACGCGTTTTTTTTCATTCAGCCTGTATCAGTAATTGTTAAGTTTCCGCTGAGCTTCACTGTCATTCAATCTTCCAGACGATGGCGTCTCTTTTATTATGTGGAAGGCATCTGACTGAAGGGCCTGTTTGCGTAGCGGAGAGAACATCAACCTACCTACCTACACCTACACCTAGTCATTTGTAGCGACTACAGGATCGTATTCATGAGAAACATGGGAGGTCAGATTTCGAAACCCAGTAGGTATTAAGGTGGTCCTTTTTAGATACTAGGTAGGTACTACTAACAAATTGTGGTGATGTATCTTCCCCTGAACAACAGATTAATAAATCCTAATATTATAGTAGGTTAGGTACTACCTATTAGTTTTTCTGTGCTATTATTAGTTATACTTATTTATACCTATGAATTTTCAAGTAGGTACCCACCTACCTACTTAAGCGATACGAACTATACTAACTAAACTAATTAAAATGGTGTGTATGAAAATGGAATCTATGGCCACCGCGCAAGAGCTGTCGGATTTGAAGGTACCTACTGGTAGGTTAGGTAACTATTACAGGGGGCTATTTGGAAGTAAAATGCACTAAACTAAAAAGGCAAATAAAGCCTCTAAACGTCAATGACGTCATTTTAGTTGATATATATAACAACCAAGATGACGTCATTATGACGTTTAGAGGGCTTAGTGGCCTTTTTTGTTTAGTGCTTTTTCTTTCCAAATCGCCCCCACAGTTTACTTATTAGCACACTTATTAGTTTAATATTAATACATCACTAGGTAAGTCATAGATTAGATAGATAATAGGTTAGGTAGGTACTTTGATAATGATAACTAAGTCGACAATTAAGTGAAGGAGGTGCTAATAAGGTACATAAGTAGCAAGAATTAAAATACTTGATCAACAAAGCATAGAAATATAAGTACACAGATATACACGAATACACCTACACAGCTGCTGTAGGTGTATATAGAAATCTAGAGGTTATTTTTGCTGCATCAAATAAGCATCAACAGATATCCTGTTGACCGATTCAGGAAACGAACCAGCTTGTTAGACTAAAGTGGGGCATTGTCAGTCCGCTCCTGCCCATTGTGGTTCCACTGCGCATGTCGCGAAAATATCGACACAGTAGACATCCTGCCGGAGCGTGATCAAGGCAGACCTGTCTACAAGCGTGCAACACATTCTGGTTAAAACGCCTGTGTTTCTCCATCTGCAGTCTCCATACAAACCGAGATATTGTTGACAATCCGTTATCATGTTAATGGTCACTTTGACCGCGTTGTTCGCGGTTTTTCTGGTCAGTGAGGCTGTGCCAACGCCTAACAGCAAAGGTAGGTAACTCCATTTTGACTACTTTTTCTACAAGTCGCGGAGTTTAGCGCGGGTGCCTTCTTTCGAGGTGGATGGCTTCTGGCTGAATCTTTTTATTATTGTCATATTAGTTTGTTCGAACATTAGATTTATTGTGGAAGATAATTTGTTTATTATGTTAGGTATCGATCCCCTCGCAGGTCCGGGCTGAAGTCTATATTTAGCAACAGGTGGCTGCGCGGTGAACTTTTCTGCTGCGTAGTTCCAGCCCTTTCTTGATTCAACCTATGACCTTTGGTAGAGGAAGCCTAAAAATATAATCTATTTTTTTGGATGTAAAGGCAATTCAAACTTTGCTTTTCCTTTTAGATGACACCGATCTTCCGAAAAACTGGGATCAAGCTAAAGATGATAACCAGTCATATTTCAAGAACAAAAGCGACAAAAATGACCAGGAGCCCTACACACTGGCCTTAAGTGAAGAAGGTAGGTAAGAGGAATTACACGGAGGTATTGCCGATGTAAAATCCAACGACAGTTCCATAACTTATCGTGTTTAATTTCCTAGGCAACTCTGACGTCTATGATCGTTTGGACCAGCGTTTCGAGGCTCCTCAGTCCAACGTGGAGCTGGACAACATGATCGTCAGGCCTGAACTGTACGGTGAGCCCCCAGCAATGGAGGGCCTGTCTTCAGGCTACGAGTCACGTCGTCGCAAGAGAGGAAGCGGCACAAAAGTCGGTGGAGCTGGGGCAGCTACTAAAGTAGCCACCAAAAATGGCTCCGGCAAAAAGAACTTGAAGTAAGAAAACAGACCTAATTTTCTTAATTTAACGTTATCTTATGATATTTATGTCTAAACTTATGTCCAGAAATGAGGAGCATGATGCCCTATCGCCCGTGGATACAATGAGCCACGACCTCGACGCTCGTCGCAGAAAGCGAGGCAGTGGAACCAAGGTCGGTGGAGCTGCTGCTTCAGCAAAAACCGCCACCAAGAACAACGGTGGGAAGAAGAACTTCAAGTAAGAATCGTATTGATTGTGAGGCAGTAGAGACGAATCATTTGGAGGAATTTTAACATTTGTACATTTGTATTTCTCCAGGCCTCATGCTGAACGCCGCAAGCGCGACTCTGGTTTAAGCGCAGCCGACGTCCGAGCTCTACTCAACATGTGGGAAGCACAGGAGCGCAGGAAGCAAGAGTACGCCAACCAGTGGGCGGCAGACCGCTACTACGGACACGTCAACCCAGTGGAGGAGGACCAGCCTGAAGTGGACGAGAACGGCGACATCTGGTACAACGAGCCCGTCGTGGTCGGACCCCGCGAGAGAGACTTCCCGCATCACTCCTACTTCTCTGAGCAGAACCGCCTGGCCTTATCGCGAGGTTACCCCGACATGTACCAAGTCGACCCCAACGAGCTTGCCCAGCAATACGAGCAGGCACGTCGCAAGAGGACCTTCAATGCCAACAAGATAAAGCGGTTTATGGTCGCCAGGAAACGCTCGGATGGTGGCGCCATGCACCAGCAGAACCCGTACCGGCCCCGTGATGACCTGTACACCTTGGCAGAGCTGCTACGCACTCCCCGAGTCCAGGAACAAGATATCCCGGTGTATCGGCGACTGGTACTTTAAACAGTCTGTGGATGGTTGGTCCGTTCGAAGCAGGACAGAGTAACAACAAGGGATGACCACTAGTTGTCAGGATTCTTCTGATCGATGTTGCCATCGCAAGCTGCTCTCTTGATCGGATGGGCGTCTATTATTGTATAATTTTTGGAGGGAGAGATTGTCGTGCATTTAAATTCGCAGTTTGTAGCGAATAGAGAAACAATTAAATAGAAGTAGGTAGAATGATGTCTTTCGTTAACTGTCTAATGGCCTAACTTCATCTTCAATGTCAGATTCTGGTCTTGACTTTCACATTGGATTAATATTTTCTGATTTTTTTTTTATTTGTTTATCGTTATTTCAGTTTACAGCATATCTATACGATTAATCTACTCACATTTTCAAATAACAAGTAGAATATACGTTCTAATTAAGTAGGTAGTTGTAGTGAAGTTAAACTTCACATTTTATGTATGGATAGGTAGTAAATTATGTATAACTGGTAAAATTTCTGTATTAAATATAATATAGTATATCCTTAGGGATGTTTTATTTCCTCTCGAAATCACGGAAAAGAAATGCCAAAACATGCCAAGATATCGAAGTTGGACTAAGTGTTGCCTAGAATGCTCACATAGTGCATTTTGTTCCTCAGATCATCACTAATCTGTAAATCCAAAGCCCATAAAAATCTATACCTGCACTGCAGCTGCAGTCCAGAGAAAAGCGGTACCTATTTTGTTTGGAATATTTTCATAGGAATGAACTTAGAGCAACAAAATAATATATTAATCAAATAAGAAACAGTAATTGAGCGTCCAGTTATAATTGAATAGGTTGATACTTTCTGTTTCGTATTATTTGGTATGTATATTAAATATAGATATGTATTTATTACTTTCTTTGACTCTTTTTCTCTGACTTTTTTTGAGCGTTATCCCAGAAGGTGTCCAAACATATTCCAAAAGGTCCATTTTAGTAATTTTAAATGTACAAGTTAAAACCTAATTTTACTGTAATACAATTCCAAGCTCCATCTTCCTCTCCAAGTACTACTTACCCACAGATATTTTATCTGTGTACTTACCATATAACTTATATATAGGCGTTATATAGGGTACTAGTTACCTACTTCGGCCGAAATTAATAACCTATCTTCTATCCATAATCTGCAGATTTGAGATTGCTAGTGTCAATTTTGACATAAATCCCATGGCGCAACTGTCAAATGTAACGCGTAATCTGCAGATCACGGATAGAGATAGGTTATTGGGATCGGCCATTTGTTTGTTTGTATGAAACTCCTTGACAAAATCTATCTTGTAAATAATGTCAAAAATGACTTTTCCTCATAGATTAGAATTTCCTTCATGCATGAAATCTCTCTCGTTTACATGATTTATAAATTCATAATCCAATGATATTATAAAATAAGCTCACCCCACCTAGTAATTAAGTAAAAGCGCCAGAAATCGTGTTTAGTTATCATGAATGATAAATACATCGGAAGTTACACAGCAGGAGAACAAAACGGAGATGTCTCAAGTAAAGCCTACGCTGAATCACCGAGCACTTCCCACAGTCCTGATGAAGGGGAGATGTCAAGAGTACGGACACCGTATGAATCTCTATGTTGGCTTCATAGTTACCTTAAAATGTTCATAGCTCGGTTAGGCTACGATATGTATCATTCCACAGTCCGATACTTTTTTCCCGACACTGCACTACCACCTCACATTGCTGAGTTGTATGAGATTCAAGCGGAACTTCGACGTCGACCTAATTTCCCAAGCAATAGCCGAAATGTTCGTTAAAGGACATATTACAATCAATCCTGGGCCAACCGACATTTTTGTTGGTTGCAGAGAAATCATCCAGAGCCGAATAGACAGTTCATCAGTTGAAGCAGTTGACAGTAAAGATGACATCCGCATACAGGTTTCAAAGCAGGGTGATAGAGCAGAGCCCAAGTTCATTCTCTCTGAACCAAGTTGGTTCAGAGAAGCCAGCTCCACGGAAATTGTTATAGATAAGAATTCCAAAGCGTTATCGATAGGTATTTACAAAAAGTTTTTTAATAATTGCATTCTGCCAGAAAATCTTGCTGATATACCTTTCACAAACATCAGAAATTCCAATGTAGAGTTCATTGACGAACGTGAAGTTAAGAACATCGATCTTTTAAGTGAAGATGAGATAGATATCAATGATGAAATGGACTTTGAGAAGTCAATAGTTGTGGCTTACTTAAGAAATCGTAGAGAGATTGACTCTCACATTGCTTTGCCACATGTACTTAGGAAAAAGGAATCAATTTTCTTAACTGTGCCCAAGATGGAGACTATACCGGAAGAACGGGAGTTTATTACCTTTCCTAAAGCACAGCCAACCGAATCCGACCAATGTCTTTCTATTTCTACTATCATGGAACTTAATAAAGATGAATCATAGTTTTGAGATGCACACTGTACTCATAAATATAAATAGGAAGCACAGTTCGCAAAAAGTTTCTTTGGATCTGAACGAGCTGACACCTTCCTATCGCACACTCCACCTTACCCTATGCGAGGCAGAGAGGTCACAGCTCGGTAAGAGCGAAAGAAACTTGGCGCGGACTTTTATCTGATGTAATTTTTGTAGAACTTAGCTTACCTAAGGTTGTAAAAGTATAATAAAAAATAACCGGCCAAGTGCGAGTCGGACTCGCGCACGAAGGGTTCCGTGCCATTATCTATAAAAAACCGCAAAAAAAATGTATGGGAGCCCCCCCGAAATATTAATTTAATTTTAATTTAATTATTTATTTTTTAAGTAAATAATATACTCAATATATTGTGAACATTTTAATCGTCTACCTGCTACCATTATCAATATCGAGCAAAAATGAGCAAAAAAATCACGTTTGTTGTATGGGAGCCCCCCTTAATATTAAATTTCTTTTGATTTTTAGTATTTGTTGTTATAGCGGCAACAGAAATACATCATCTGTGAAAATTTCAACTGTCTAGCTACCACGGTTCATAAGTTACAGCCTGGTGACAGACGGACGGACGGACGGACGGACGGACGGACGGACGGACGGACGGACGGACGGACGGACAGCGAAGTCTCAGTAATCATTCGGGTACGGAACCCTAAAAAATACGTCAGGTCAGGTGGGGTAAGACAGACATGCTTTACTGGTTTTTATGGTAAATCTGATTTTATGAAGAAATGTTTAGTTCTATATTTAAGATAAAATATGATACCGTGTGTTATGACAAACCAGCAATTTATAGAATTTGGATGATTTGTTCATAGGTGTATTCAAAACAATTAAGTATATTAAAATGTAAGACAGGTAAAACTGTAAGTCTTGCCCCGCCCGGGACAACCAAGAGTAATGGGCTCTACTCAACTCACGAAGCAACCTGGCTTGCAACCTGTCGCTGCAACTCATAGAAGGCAGGTTGCCTTGCAACCACTAGAAAACGACAGAACAGGAAGATAGACAGAGAGAGAAATACGAGTTGCAGCAACAAATCGCGAGACAGATTGCATCGTGAGTAGAGCCCATAACAGTATAGTTTTTTCGTAAGTATAAAAAATGGGCTATGCATATGCAATCCTTAGAGTGAAAAGTATTACATTTGATTTTAAATCTTGTTTGTATCGAAATAGGCTTTAATTTTTGGATATTAGTCTCTGGCTAGTAAGGCTTACAATCAAAAATAGGGTTTAGAAACATTTAGTTCATATTGATAAGTAGTTTCATATTTAGAAATGGGGCAAGACTAGCAGTTTCCTCCTTTCAGGTAATGCGTATTTCGTTTGGATAACAGAATATACAGGGTGTAATCGTTAAATGTGTCCAGGCGATTATTCAGTATCCATTACAGATATCAAAGAAGGGGTAGGGTACAGGGTATTCTAGTGTAGGGCCAGAAGCAACGTAAGTGGTGCCTGTATGTAAATGTTTATGTTTTATGTTTTTTTTATGTTAAGCTGATAGATATTAAAAGTTCATTACCTAATGAGTAAAATGACATCAATAACTGTTCAAAATAAAACGAAAATATCCAAAATGTTGACATTAAACACTAAGTACGAGATTAGAATAGTTTTTGTTTTCAACCGACTTCAAAAAAAGGAGGAGGTTCTCAATTTGACCCGTATGTTTTTTTTTTTTTTCTATGTTTGTTACGCGATAACTCCGCCAATTATGAACCGATTTGAACAAATCTTTTTTCGGCGTATAGGTACTACCTCAAGGGTGGTCCCATTGACACCAGGTCAGGATCTGATGATGGGATCCTGGAGAAATCGAGAGAACTCTTCAAATATTATAGGCAGACCTATAGTGATTTTTGTGTTTTTCATAATAACTCGTGCAACTGCACATAGCATAATATTGTGATGCGGAACTGCTGATGAAGACCACATATGGCCACCAGATCTGCTCAATACTAGGTACAAATACAATGCGTGGCTGACGGGCAGGCAACGCATAGCCTAAACCGGTGGACCTAGAGCCATGAAACTTTGTACAGGGGTTCCTTAGTCGCGTGGGGTAGCACTGATATAGGATTTGACAAAATTAATTCCCCAAGGGGGGGGGATAAGGGGTTACAGTTAGTATTAAACTCAATCTAATCAAATAGGGTTTGTGGAAGTCGGTTTTTTCTAAAGTTTACTTTTTGTTTCAATTATCTAATCCTAAAACGATATTTTGTATGCTTAGTACTGATATTTAAAGATACTTTATTAACCTTACAAAGTAATAAAACTACTTATATTTTAATTGAATGATATTTATTTCTTTACTGCTAACTTTTCTTAACATTTGCGGAATAATATAAATATGATTTATTTAAAAGACAGTGTATTACTTTGTTAGGTTAATAAATAACAGTTTCCAGCTGATAAGACAAGCTATTCTCGCGCTATCGAGATCTTCTCCCCAGTCGAGATATTGGTTTTGATACCGCCTAAATCCGTCGAAAACGATCTCGATTTATATTTATTTCGATCGAAAAATATCAGTACTAAGCTAAGCGTATAAAATAACATTTTAAAACAAGAAAATTAATCTTCTACTAATCTGGTACTAAATGTATGGGAGTGCTTAATGTCAACATTTTGGATATTTCTCGTTTTATTTTTAATAATTTATTGGTCTTATTTTACTCATTAGGTAACGTACATTTAATATCAGTGTAAAGTTCTTTGATATATGTAATAGATACTGAATAATAGCCTGGACACACTTAACGATTACATCCTGTATATAAGTTCACAACGACAAGTCGTAGACTGGCCGACGGCCACCATCTTATGGCCGTTCTACACTCTCGCCGAGACAACTCGAGACATGCCGAGACGGAGAATGTAGAGGATATCTCGTGATGTCTCGCCTGCTCTCGCTCCGGCGCGGCGGCAGTTTTTGGGCCCAAGTCAAAGTAACAACAAAATGAAAATTAAAAATATTGAACAATCTACTTATACCCAAATATAAATTAAAAGCTGAATTAAAATAATTATTGTATTTATGCATATTTATGTTATTCATATTTAGTAAATAACAACACATAGACAAGGGCGTTCCTCGAGCGTGGCATACTAGAGTGCGTCCGGGATTATGGCGCACACACAGATATTTTATCTATGGGCGCACGCACATGAAGGGTGGCGTGCGTGGCGTGCGTGACGGTCTGTGACGGAAGCGATGGGACCTGTCGCTCGCTTGCGCTTCAAACAAAGAGTTTCATTGATCTGGTGGGTTACCATCAACTCTTATAGCGGGACCAAAACCGCAGTTCTGCTTTTTTCATACAAATTCATAACATTTTAGTATTGAAAAAGCAAAACTGCCCGGTTTAGGTCCTGCTATAAGAGTTGATAGTAACCCCTCTGAGTATCTGAGTGCGCTTCGCTCATTGGATGTTTCATTCGATTCATTTGATATCCAAATACATAGAGTATGTATGCTTGGCAGAGGTCGTGTTGCTATGGTGCCAAAGAGTACCTATATAAACTTACTACTATGATGCTTGGTCTATAGGCATAGGCAATTTCTGAACATATTTTCAGATTTTAGGCAGAGATGTCAAACTGAATAATATTTTTTTGTGAACGTAAACCAACGTAAACAATTTCGTGTTCTCCCTCAAAATTCCAGTATTCTTTCTTGCTTCTATTCCACCTAGAAATGGTTCGAAAGAAATGAAGACTCTGTCTTGGTACAAGCAACAAAATCATGACGGTCACATAATTGAAAGTTTTATGAAGTTTTATAAATAAGTGCAATAATAGATCAAATGAACGTTCCTGATAAATGATCCCGTTGATATTGTTGATAATCATGTTACTCGTATTAGTATTTTGCTATTTATTCTACCTCCCAGTGTCTCGTTTTACCTCGAGAGAATTACAAGAGATTCGCATGCAAGATGTAAAGTTACTACCTGAAAACCAACATTCCTTGGACCATTTAGACATACAAAGATCCTTGGAGCCTTTTTGTTTCTCTGGTCTGAGGATAGCTACCCTCGTACCGGAATCAGAATTCACGCCGCACCGTGATTCAGAAAACAGTCCGCACCGTGGTGGTTCAGAAATCACTTTGCACTATGATTCAGAAGATTTACAAGTTTCACAACATGATGTCGAACTATCCGAACCTTTGCACCACCGCTTATTCAAACTTGATGAGGATTTCCCAAGTTTCTTCAAAATCAGGCACGGCGCACTGATGGAATTGATCGATACGAACGAAAACGACGGTAAGGATAATGGAACCACTAATACCGCCATGGTTTAACGGTATAAACATTTAAAACAAGCCTAATTTCAACACGCCTTCGTGTTACATTAATAATTGAAACAAAAAGGCTACCCTACGCTACTAAGGAACCTCTGTACAAAGTTTCATGGCTCTAGGTGCACCGGTTTAGGCTACCTATGTGTTGCCTGCCCGTCAGCCACGCATTGTATTTGTACCTAGTATTGAGCAGTTCTGGTGGCCATATGTGTCTTCATCAGCAGTTCCTCATCACAATATTATGCTTACCATGCACGAGATATTACTAAAACACAAAAATCACCATGGGTCTGCCTACAATATTTGAAGAGTTCCCTCGATTTCTCCAGGATCCCATCATCAGATCCTGATCTGGTGGTCCATGGTACCAATAGGAAGGTTAACCCTTTCAAACAAAAAAATATATTTCCAAATCGGTCCATCCGTCTAGCTAGGCGCAATCGGGGCATATACATAAAAAATTAAAAAAACATCCGGACGGATTGTAAACCTCCTCCTTTGGGAAGTCGGTTAAAAATATAGGTATGATGATGATGAACCATCTCCCGAAGAAGTTTTGACTTTAGGTTCTAAGAACCTTATTCATATGAGAATAAAGTTCTTTAGACCTAAAGTCAAAACTTCTTCGTGAGATGTGTCATCGGGGTCATCTATCAGTCTATACTTAGTTAGCGTTTTTGAGACAGTTTCCAAGGTTTTTAAGCTTGTTTAGGTTATTATTATAGCTTTAAAATCTAGCTTATCATTAAGGCTGCATTTTACCAACAAAAAGTTATACGGAGAATAACTATACCGCGGATAACTTGTATGACAAATGACAGTTCAAAATGAGGTAAGTAATCCGATCTAGGTGATTTAGATTTAGTGAGAGATTTAGAGGTAATCAATGAGTGGTTGCTGATTAATTTATTAACGAGAAATACATCCAAAACTTCATTTATGATCTTAGCCGCTAAAAATAAGCTAATCCCTGAGTTTGAGCCACTTAAAATAAATAATGAATATATTAAAAGGTCACACCAAGAAAAATACCTAGGTTTAATTATCGACGATAAATTAACGTGCAGACCACACATTGAGTACCTATGTCAGATCTAAACTGATATCCACGCTAGGAGCACTTCGAAGGGTAGCACATTGTATACCAAGTAAAATAAGACCACTTATTTACAATTCTTTAGCCAAATCACATCTTGAATATTTAATTGAAATCTGGGGATCAGCGGCTCCATCTAACCTTATCCCGCTACAGAGAACCCAAAACAAAATTATCAAGGTCTTACTACACTACCCCTTCGACACACCAACTAAACAACTATACGACAAAACTAAACTATTTAACATTAACCAACTATATCAATATAACAAAATTACTACGAATGCCATAAAATCTAACATAGAATTACACCTATCAAATAACAGACATCTTCGTAAAAAAATCAAACTTAAACTAACTAAACCTAGGACTAAATATGGAATGAAGACAATAGCATTTGAGGGAGCACAGATGTTTAATAAATTACCGGATAGTATAAAGAATTGTGAAAGTATAAACACCTTCAAAAATAAGTTAAAGCTACGCGTTGTCGCAACGAGTACCTACTGCAAATTAATCTACCTATATATTTAAGCATATCTCATTTTAAGTGAATGTAAATTCTTATGAGAATAAAGTTCTTTAAAACTAGGTGTCACTGGTGTCTATGAAAAAGTAGAAGATACTTTAGAGTAAAAGTTACTCTTTCGTTGTTAAAACCCGGGCAATCGCTTAAGTATAATTATATCCTGTGCCTATATTATACTTACTTAACTTTTTCGGCGTAACGAACAAATAGGTAGCTTTTCACACAGAACCACTTGACCGGGAGCAGCCCAGCAACCTTGAACGTATAGTAAACTACCTTCACGAAAACAATGCTTACCTGGAAGCAGCTGAAATGGGTGACGTCAGTCGTCTTGAATACATCTTAGAAGAAGGGTGAGAGGTTACCTACCTACTTATGTTTCAGTATTTTTATTCCTGTAGTACCTAGCCACACGTCCATTTGATTTGCCAACGATATGGCATAGACTTTGTTGGCGTTAAAGCTGGTCATAATATTTGTTTTGGCTTTCGTTCTGAAAGTTACAGACTGACAACCCTAAGTTTAAGCAAATTTTGCATTTTCAATCTACACACAAGCACGAAAAGCTGTGCCAGAAAGCGAGCTAAGAAAGTTAGTTTCGGTCAAGTATTTTATCGAGTTAAAAATAATATTAAGGCACGCTTGGAAACAGCTACTATTACATAAATCCCCCAACGATGGTTGAAATAATCGCGTGCATCCCTTTACCAATTAGGTAAGGCCAACCGGTGGTGGTGTTAATTTTTAAGAAAATCTCTTTATATTATTGCCAAAGTTTCCCAAACTCCCATAATCACAAACACCTAAACGGTTGTGTCTCTGGCCCTAAATTATGATTGCTGCCTCCTCCTTCGCTCCCTACCTTCATCCATTTCACAGGAGCGTCGACAGGCACCAGCTAGACTTCCTAGGACGGAACGCGCTGCACCTCGCCATAATGTCGGAGAGCAGTGAAGCTGTAGAGCTGCTGCTCAAGGCTGGTGTTGACCCCAACGTAAAGGATCATCTAAACATGACGCCGCTGTCGATGTGCTTGACTATGATGTTAGTCGTCTCTTCGGAGAACAGTGTGGATAGTTTGCGCCAAAAATTTAGTTAGCCCTGAAGTTAGCATCTTATCGTAAGCTTTCGCTAGGGGGCAAAACGCGGCGATTATGCCTCCTAGCGAAAGCATACGTTATGATGGTACAGAGAATGGAAATCTGTAAAGCTAGATTTATATCCCTGCTGACATGACAGTTAGCAGGACGACATGATGATCATGATTCATGATGAAGATAGGTAAGATGAGTTCGTGTTACTTACTTGTATTTGTATTGGGGCGACTCCAATGACTCTTCCAATAAAACTACGCGGTAGGTAGGACACTTAACTATTATTATTTCTTCCACAGTCCATCAATAAGAGTAGCACAATTGCTCTTCGAATATGGCGCTAAAATTCTGACTGGCTATAGTCCAAGTGACTCGGGATTATTTATACGTGAGTTTTTCTATCATTTAATATTAGGTAGGTTACCTATATACTGACTGTCCTCAAATTCGGGTGCTGAATTTTACCCACATACATCACAGAAGCTGATTCCTACAATTGATTTCCAGAATACGTCATCAGATGCTCACCGGAATGCACAGACGAAGAAGTCGAGATACTCCACCTCTTGGTCGAGAAGGGGGCAGTCATCAACGACCCTGCAGCCCCTGGGGGTCGACAGGCACTCCATATAGCTGCCATGAGTAACAACTGTCGCCTCATTAAGGTGCTGGTCGAAATGGGGGCAGACCTCAAACGTGTCAATCACTGGGGCGAAACACCTATAGAAACGGCTATGACGTTTAAGTGTTGGGACGCATTTCACTTCCTAGAGGAGTTGGAGTTGGCGATGGTGACTGATCCGGGAAATACAGCCACTAATAGTAACTTGCCTGAAGCTGACAGCCAAGCTACTAATAGTAACTTGCCTGAAGCTGACAGCCAAGCTACTAATAGTGACTTGCCTGAAGCTGACAGCCAAGCTACTAATAGTAACTTGCCTGAAGCTGACAGCCAAGCTACTAATAGTAATTTGCCTGTGGCTGACAGCCCTAAAGTGAAGAAGGTGACTCCTGCGGACAGTAAATCCAGAGATAGTAACGTCCAATTTCGATAACCCTCTATCTATGATTTTCTGATTACTATTTGATAGTTGCATTCATGCCTTTGACCCTAGTAAACTGCAGATTTAGGATAGGCTATTGAAAACGGACGTAACGTGGCAACCTTACATATCTTAATGGTACCTACTTACTGGTAGGTACCTACTAACGCACTACATAGTCTCGCCCAACGCCATAGTAAGATAGGACCTGTGTGCTGTGCATGATAAAATCATGTGTGATCTTAACTTTATGTTTTAGTTCAGTGACGTAAGAATAATTTAAAATAAACTAAACATACTTAAATCTGTCATTTAAATCCCATCCTTTACTTACCCCACCCTATGTACCTACTCGTTAACAGCATCATGGACTTATTAACCCCAAATTGGTGTCCGCGAGGCGAAGATCAGCCGCGTCGCGTAGCGGTTGGTCCGTGCCAAGCGGTAGCCACTAGCCAATAACCTAATACGAGGAATATTTGTAACTAATAAATATGTTTTGTGTTCTAGAAAATGGCGCTGTAATATAAGGTTTTGGGGGGTAAAAAATCGATCAAACTAGGTCTGACCAATAGCGTTGGACGAACGATGAATTTCATAAAATGCGCGGGTATTTACTTAAAGCTTGGTTTTGAATTGCCATGGAACTGAGAGGCAACTCCGGGACGCGAAGATAAAACGATATTGTGACTTGGTTTTGATATATTATATTGTTATGATTACACTATTACATCCGTCAACCAAGTCTCTTTATGTGAACTTAGTTAAAATTGTAATATCTCGTTTCAATTTTGTGTAATAAGGGGTTTGCTCGATTCTGCGTTGGGGACAAGACATGGTTTTAAGTTTTTGGTAGGTAGTTTGAGACTTTTTCCCATATGTTCTATTGTTAATATCTTAAAGTATTTATGCTTTCCAGGTAAATAACTGTTGGTACTAAACGTGGTATTTATTTCAAGTTTTTGATGTTATAAATAAGACTAGTTATGTCCGACGACGCCGCGAGTTTTCACGCTCGAGAAGAACTGCTCTTACCTACCTATATTGTATCTTCGTACGGTCAGCACCGGCAAAGAGTATATAAACTTATTACGTAGCACCGGGAACCAAGCATCTCCTGCGTGAGAAGCAAGTGTAAAACCCCGCTAGACCACGGACTCATCGCGTCACGTGATCACGTCACGTCGTCGTCTCGTCATCGTCACGTCTGACTAGGAAAATAATTTTCGTAAAAAACCGGTAATTCGAGATAGTGCCCAACACTAATCCAATACGATCCTGTGACATTTCTACTTTCAATTCAAAGATGGCGACCTTGTCACAGTTGCTCTTCCTTGCCAAACAATACTGAGAAAATTACTTTGTCCGCTATTTTTATGGTATTGTTATAGAAATAGCCTTTTATCGTGATTTATTCTTATTCTAGTCATTTTGATAATGTAATCTTAGGTGTTCTCATGGCTTCCATTCTGCAAGATTCCCTCGTCGCTCAACAGACGTTCGTTGAGGAGATTGATTACAATGAAATTCAGGAACTGAAGGTAAGGTTTCTCCATTACTACACTCCCTACAACATATCTCATGATCTGCGCACAAATTAATCAAGAGTTTGTTGCCACAGGTGGTCGGGGAAGGGACTTTCGGTATCGTCTGGAAAGGACTATGGCGGGGCAAGTTTGTGGCTGTGAAACACATAAACTCGGAGGCTGAGAAGCGCGAGTTCTCTGTAGAGGTCCGCCAATTGTCGAGAGTCTGCCACCCGAACATCGTAGGGCTGTATGGCGCGTGCACTAAGGGAGCCAACTACTGTTTGGTAATGGAGTATGCTGAAGGTGGATCGTTGTACAATGTACTGCACTGTCGTCCGAGACATAGGTACACTCCTGCGCATGCTATGAGCTGGGCACGTCAGTGTGCTGAGGTTCGTACTTGTTTCCTTTCTGCATAGTTGTGCACATGGGCTCCCCTAACATTCCTTCAATTTATGCCTTTGTTGTAATTTTGGTTAAAATACAGTCATTGCTTAGTTAGCCTGTGAGTTATTAATTATACATCCTGTGGAGAAGCACGAGATTTTTGTTGTTCTCTAAGAAAGAAAACTCCATTTAAAACAATTATAATTCTAAAGGTATCAATAAATTTACAATTCAATTTGTCATTTTAGCTACTTTAGGACTACACACTTCATAGTTTCCATGCTGTCTCTCATTATTCCAGGGTGTTGCATATTTACATTCAATGAAGCCAAAACCGCTTATACACAGAGATCTGAAGCCTCCAAACTTGTTACTGGTGTTGGGGGGACAGCGGCTCAAGATATGTGACTTTGGAACCGCAGCAGATAAGGCTACATACATGACCAATAATAAAGGTAGTGCTGCATGGATGGCTCCAGAGGTGAGACCTTTAACTTTAAATTTTAAACTTTTATGGATGATTTCATACTATTTCATTTACATTGGTATAGACTTTTTGAAACTCAGTAACTTGGTATGCGAGGAAAGTACATGTTTTACAATATGAAGAATTTATCAATATAATTATCAAAATAAACTAACCAAGCTGAATAATTTGGAACAAATAATATGTATTAGTTTATTTATGTTAGATTTATATATTTTATTTTATGTAATATTCATGTACTTCTTTATGTAGTATATTCAGTAGATTAGTAATATTATGATTTATTTATGTTTTATTTTTCTCTTACCTGAGCATATAGGCCTACCTGTTCTGTATTTTATTTTTCTCTGTCCATCCTGGGTTTGCTGGAAGAGATCTCTCTTTAGAGATAATCTTGCCTTTGTAAATTACTTCTCTCTGTATTTTCTGTTTTTTGTCTTTTATGTGCAATAAATATATACAAATTTTATAATTTTCTTGGTGATATACAAAAAACACCAGAACCATACTCATAGGATTATAGTGATTAAATTTGTTTTATCATCCTAGAGTAGTATCCTAGTTTTATATCATAAAAAGGGTTTTTCTCTATTTCAGGTGTTTGAAGGGTCAACATACACCGAGAAATGTGATGTCTTCTCATGGGGCATCATACTGTGGGAAGTTCTATCACGCAGAAAGCCTTTTGAGGAAGGAGGCTCAGCATATAGAATAATGTGGGCAGTACACACAGGTGGGTTAAGTTAAACACGTTACAAACTGTGACACAAGCTATTTGAAAGTTAGTTTGCCAAAACCCCTATTCAATCTCTATAGCCTCATCCAAAATTAATGCGCGGTCTCTTGGGCCTAGGGCTGGTGCGGAGTCGGGGCCGCACTTTAGCCACACCCGCTTTAGTCACTCACTACGGTATGGACACAAGCGGCGGTTTCATATGTTCTATTGTTCGAGCCCCCCTTAGCCACCCCGCAAGCTCCTCACTCAAGACGAGGCCTATGGATAATGAGAATTCATTTATCTTTATTAACGAAACAAAATTCTTGGCTTAAACTTTCTATACTTACTTTATTTGTTACTTCTGTAGGTCTCATGCCCGATTCATCTACAGTTAAAGGACACTCTTTCTTACCTGTCTAGTGATTTTTCGGAGGCCAGCCTCTTTAATTTTAGGGGGTGCCCTAGTAGCCTTGAACCTTATATGGCATTGGGTAATGTTGGCGTTCGTTTTGACGTTTCCAGAGTTTGTTCGATTTTGAATATTGGCGGCCACTCATGAAAGTTATAAATTTTTAAAGAGAAATTAAAAATAAGCTAATCTTACTATGGAGTACATATAGCTAAATCATTTCGGGGCTGAGATATCTCACTTTAAAGTTTTTTCAGTACAAAAAGTGTTACTTGAAGCTCTATTATCTCAGCTTCGAAATGGTTTACAGCAATGCTTCCTCTTTAAATACATTATGTATGATGCTGCTACCAAATAATAATAAAGATATCGGTGGCCGCGGTTAAAAAATGGTCCATGGCCAATGGTCCATAGTACGTTACCCAAACCCCTTTCGGTCAAAGTGCAACAACTGAAAAGTGGCAAAGGTCATAAAGTGTCTCCTAAATAATGATAGGGATTGTTGGTGAAATCAGCCATCAGACACTTTCCCATTTGTCAATTTTGCTTTTTTGCCTAATAAAGAGAACAGTGTGCTTAGCATGCCAGTCTTTGTCTCTCAGTCAACCTCAGATGGACTCGGAAAACTCAACAAACAAGCTCGATCGTCTCCATCTCGGACAATTTCTCTTGTCAGGCACGAGATGTCTGCAGATGTCTGCAGATGCATCTACACCCATCCCCCCCCCCTCCCCCTCAAGGTCAGTAGGTCAGGAACTAAAGTCCTTCCACATAACCTCCAAAAATAAAAATAAAACATCTCAGAAACTATGCAGTTCCGCGCGGGGGAGTAGTAGGGGGGTAATCCCCCCTTCCCAAGGTCGATTTCAGTAGGTCAGGAACTAAAGTCCAACGCCCCCCATACAACTAACGTGTTGCTTTTTTTTGCGGTTTTTTATAGATAATAGTACGGAATAGTTATTTCACGACATGGGCCCTTCTCGTGCGTGGCATGCTGCCCGTTACGCCAATTTGTCTATTTCATTCCATACACAGACACGCGGACGTGTATGTAATACCTAATTATTTTGTGATCAATGATCATCTATGATCTGATGATGCATCTTTAAAACAGTTGTTTATCAAAGTAAATATCCGCATTTCAGGTCAACGCCCCCCATTGATCGAGGGCTGCCCAGAGCCAATAGAACAGCTGATGACACAGTGTTGGCATAAGATGCCCACAGAGAGACCCAGTATGGCTAAGGTAGTATATATATTTTATTAACTCGTTCACTCTCAGAAGCACACCGGTCGAACAAACGAACAATGAAGAACAATATGTACTTCATGGCGCCATTCTGCCCAATCTTACTTATTACTGTTCTTTTTGTCATGTGTATATTTTATTTCCTACTTGTTTCTGTTTATAATTTGTTATTGCTGTGTTTTGTGTATTGCGACAGTTGAATAAATGTGCTTTCTATTCTATTCTATTCTATGTAGATAAATAAGATGTGTCGACGAAAGGTACTGTTCTGTGTACTGTACTTGTACTTTTCAATGTATTTAGATTTTTTTGAGCATTAAAGAATATGTAAGTAAATACTAAATGTAACCCATTAATGTCCCTACCGAGGGGCACAGGCCTTTACCCGGATATGATTACTAATACTAATAAAGAATATGAATTATTAAAAAATAAGTGTAATAATAAAACTCAGTAGGAAAACATTGAATTTTCTTCCGTTTCCACAAGTCTGTAATACTTCTATGCGACAAATAAAGCTGTAGTGTTTTTACTTTATTTATATTGGTTTTATAAACGCTTGCTTGCGATTTTCTCTTGACTTTGTGAAGTATCTTCGATTTTGTATTCTTCAGTCACTGTTTCTGGTTCAGGGCAGCGCGTCTTTTGTGGGACCAGAGGCAATTTGTGAGTAATCTTTGAATTAATCAGATGACGTCCTCTCCTCAGGTAGTAGAAATCATGACAGCCCTGTGTCAGTTCTTCCCGGGCGCCGACGATCCCATCGTCGAGATTGACGACAGCACCAGCACAGACGAAGAATACACGCCTTACGACACCACCGACAGCCTCGAAACCGACGCCGACATGTCGCCCGCACACACCGTCTACTCTAACGAGAGCTCAACTCCGCAAGTGCAACTCCGGCATTCGGAGGACCCCCCGCCCCGCCGCCCGCGCAGCTTCGTCGAGACACAAGTCAGCAAACTACAGCACCTCATCGCGGCTGAAGCTATACCCAAAGCGACCGCCATACCGCGCGATGAAGACAACAACAGAATAGGCCCCATTAATATACCCCAACAGTTTAAGAAGCTAGAATACGATCAAGAAAGATCACCAGTCGCCATCAACATGACTTCGAGCTCGCCCGTACCGGACAGATCCTATATGCCCAGCGAAGGCAGCACAGACTCGCTTCGCATAGTCAGAAGTCCGAACGTGTTCAGCGACCGATCCTCGCCGCAGCTCTCCCCGATGAACTACAACGTTGGCAACATGAACCCCCGGCACATAGAAGTGGAGAAGGACAAACTATCCCCAGCCAGGAGTCCCTCGCACAGCAATACCAACTCTACGATGACTGAGATGCATGAGAACAGGGACGATTTCAACCTGTACTACTACGATCGGCGGAGTGCAGCCAACAGTCCGCTGGCGCCGGGTAAACCGTATCAGAACGGGAATGTACCGCCACCGATGGCGTTCGACCCGCGACACCAGATACCGTTGGATATAGAAATTGATCCTGTGAGTATTTCTGTTTCTGTTGGCCTATATGGTGTCCTTCTTAGCCCGAATTTTACCAACGAAAAGTTATACGGAGAATAACTATACCGGGGATAACTTGTATGACAAATGACAGTTCAAAATTATGTGATCTGATCTAGGTGTCACTGAAAAAGTTACAAGTTATCCCCGGGATAGTTATTCTCTGGGTAACTTTTTGTTGGTAAAATCCAGCCTTAGGGTGCTATTGTACCAATCGATCGACGGTAGAATGGGTCAGTCGACGTCGATCGAAAGTTTTTTTACACTAATCGATCGATGTCAGAATGAAATAGTGGACGTCGATTGACAGTTTCTATTACACCATTTCTATCACACCAATCGATCGACGTTCGATCGATGGTAGCATGGATCTGTCGACGTCGATCGATAGTTACTATGACACCAATCGATCGACGTCTAGACGGCCGTTGATTGACGTCGATCGATTAGTGGAATAGCACCCTTATGGACAAAGGCCTCACCGGTCCGAGCCCAAACAGCCCCGTTTGAAGCTATACCCATCCACCCCGACAGAAATTTATCCAGGTCTGTGTGGTGTGTGTATATTAAACCATGGCCGCTGAGAGAATGCGATCCAGACACATGTCTATGTCCCTGTCTGTCCCACCGTGGGACTCCCACGCTACTCTCTCACTCCCACAAGTAAGATAGAGTGAAAAGTAGCGCGGGACAGACAGGGACATATACATGTGTCAGGATCGCATTCTCTCAGCGGCCATAATATAGGATTTCTACTTGTGGCATATCAATCAACTAACTGACGTAGTATAACCACACGGACACAGATAATGCGTAACATAATACAGTAAGTTGTTGTTACCGATATTGTTCTTCCCTCCACCATATTATTATGTCTTACTATTTTATAAAAGTGACTGGGATTCTTGATGTGTACCTACATTATGAAAATGTATTTGAAGGGCCGAGATGAATAGGTACTACTAATTAATAGTGATATAATACACTTTAATCCGATTTTTTGTATGTAGACAGACCCACCTAATTCCGTCTCCTTCTCTACGAAGAATAACAACATAATGATTAATCATTATAAGTATAAATAAAAGTTCCGGAAACTAGATTATTACACTAATAATAAACATTGATCGTTCGCAGAATGCGTGGGATTTGCCCTTGAATTTCCAAGAAAACGCGGAACTGAAGAACATGGCTGGCTTCGACAGAATATACACAATGGGTAAGTACAACTTATTTCAAAGGAATAAACAAATTTTGTATAAAAACATAGGTCCGAAATTAATCAATTGTGCAACAGTGCGTTCCGTATTGATTTTCTTTACACAGTTACGCCATCTACTGATATCATCGTGGACTACTTCTAGAGCACGCTGGCAACGTAGTTCTATACGTTCCTGTTAGGACGCTGTCGTTGGGATATATTTTTTCAGATCTTGGTAACATCGTCTTTGTTCTTTAATTTGGCGTGAAAACGAACTATTATAACTATTTCGAATGTCGATTGACTGTACTGACAGCTAGTAATAAAACAGCTGTTCCGTGACCAGTTGCAATACCTTTGGTCTTCAAATTCCTTTTGATTTCAAAACTATTTTACTGTTATGCCTCTGGAACAAATAGTCTAGCTCAGCTCAGCTAGCATTAAGTGTTCATGTTGCGTCTGTAAGCGTCAATGCTTGTAATTACCGCTTATAGCGTAACCCCGCGCCATACTTAGCGTTATATCACAGATGCGCGTTGCTTTCGTTTTGTTATGGTAGCATTGCATCTCACATGAGTCAGCGTATAGAAATAGTCACTGATGCCGGTACCGTCCTGGCACAGGACATGGCTTATGGTGACTCACCGCCTAGCTATAATTGTAGGCAGTGAAGGGAGCTGATGCCATTTGGAGAAATGCTTTCGAAGTCAAACAGCGTCTCGCCTTTTCCCAGACCTTGCGACAAAAGTACAGCATATTAGTTATTCAATAGGTACTCCATTTTGCGTGGAAAGGGGCCACCCCACCGCCGCAGCTATGCAGTAGATATTTTAATCACGTTAATTGAACTCGAAGGCAACTAATTTTAAATTGTAATTATACCCCCTCTAGCACCAGGCCTACGCAGACCGGGGCGTTATGGCAAGGGATTTAAATTTTGAGGACACTTATTAATCTTTCGGTGGCCCTTATGAACCCCAAACAGACAACCTTCCACCAAGCACCAACTTACCAACGTCTTTTACCATTGAATTTACTTCATAGGTATTTTATGCCATTTGTCTCTGGAATGTGATTTAAGTTGTCGAGAGTGTCAAGATTGATGTCAGAATTGATGATTGATGACCTGACTCTGTCTACTGTCTTTGAACATATTTATGAGTGCACATAAGGTAATCAACAACTAATTATTCTTATCAATTTTCATTTTCCTTATTATTCCAAGATACGGGAGTTTCCCTGGAATCGGTGATTCATGGATATGGGAATTTCCCTGGAATCGGTGATTGGATGGGTGATTTATGATTGTCCAAGGAAAAAGGAGAACTATCCATTTTTAAAAGCGTTTGTTAGATTCATACAACATACAAAATTCCACACAGTAGTACAGTATGATATTAGGTTTAGGGCCACTTGTTGCAAACTTTTGAGATTCACTACATGGAGTGTAATCGCCCCGTTTAAGTAAAACACGGCCAAGCCAAATCAGCCAGGTTCCCACTCAACATGGCTGCATTGTATGTATAATGCGTACCTACTCCATTTAGCGGCTGTGAAAAGTCTGGTGCAAGTCCCACTTAATTTTGTTAGCTTTTTCCTTGCATACATAATGCCATGGTTTTAAAGTTTAATATAGCATAAACCTTATAAACCCACAGGGTGCTCATCCCATACAAATTAGAATTAGTAACCCCTCGTAAAAAAGAGATGGCGTGAGGAGCAAGATGTGTACTTTAAACGCCATGGTTTCAGTTAACATACTTCTAGGTGGCGTTAATCTTAGAAAAAATCCTATGGAAATATTTTTCGATGGTGCTGCACCAAGCGATAATGGCCTCGAACTAAAGAAGCTTCCGTAGCATCTCAGTTTACGTCGGATTCATATTTTGTTCTAGGTGGTCTATTGTATTAGTACAATATTATAGTATCTGTGCCATGACCCAGCAACTCTTCAATGTCTTTGTAAAATCTAGCTGCATCGTAAAAAATATTAATCAGAGGCACATCTCCGAGCTTCACGTTTCTACTTAGATCTGGACTCCTTCCGTTAATTCAAATGAGATGCAGCATGCAAAGCTATGTTGACTATTAGGAACAGGATGGCAGGACCGTCACACATGCATCTCTAAAATAGGGAAGCGCAGATGTGTTGCGATCCAGATGCGCTCCGTCCCCGGCTGACTCATTCTTCTCGGAAGCCACGGCACTCGCTACTATTTCTACATGCCGCGTTGCCTTACCTTCTAGGAACCCCGGGACCAACGACCGATCTTCACACTCGGCACACGCACGAAGACGCGCCCTGTCTAACCAAGAAAGTATAGTCAAGTCGGTGCACGTGAGAGTCTTCGTGAGTGGACAGGGGTGTAATACAGTCTTATTGTTAGCCGGCCGGGTTTCGTAGGTCGGTTCCTGGTCGTGTTCTTGGTATAGTGGTTGTTTTCGGTTTCAGGAAGTCGAGAATAGATAGATTTCTGTGTGTTGCTTGTTCTTGTTGCGTCGGCGTTGTAACCGCCCCTTTTGTTTTTGTTGTTTTGGCTCGGCGTTAGTTTTAATTGGATGGTGATGAATCAGCAGTGGAATATGTTTTTGTTTATTCTGGATATCGATCTGGAAAACGAATGATCGTCTTTCAACAGCGTTACCTGAACAGATTGTACGATTCACATACTGTGATAATGAGATGAGTAGAGGTCAAAGTGTAGCCATAAATGTATAGGTAAAACATATTTTCCAATAGTATCTTACCCGCTCTATCTTTGCACAGATATTTTCCAGACACAAGCAACTATGCGAAAATTTTTGTTCTTCATCGTCGAATCTTTGATTTTTGACGAAATATCGACTGTATACTCGATCCAGAAATAATGGGCGAGTGATTTTCCTGCCGCGCCGGATATAACAGAAATCACCAGACTTGTGAGAGACCAACTGATAAACATTCACTTCAGAGACAGTCCTGTAATCTCCCGCAACGCCACGAAGGTTGTCATTTGATTGCTGATTTTGATGTCATGGTCACAGATACTTGATGAGGCTACTGTTTTATTATAATGCTCGGGCAAAACCTATCTGAAAGATAAATAATAAGTTTTGGAAAACCTGAAATCACGATTTATCTGCCAAATAGGATACCGGACAGAAATAGGACATAATGTCTTAGAAACAAATGAATCCATTGAACAATATTTTTCCTTCCGCTCAAGCTGCCAAAATAACCACACATGTCAGTGACATAGAATATTTCCAAGAACGTCCAACCAAAGCACATATTTGCCAGCTCCGAACCTCGAAATTCAAGGTCTCTAGTTAAATTTTCCATAGAAACCGGGGTGCCCTGCTGAGTCACTCATGCGCAGACGTCAATGGCGCGAGCACATCTTGATAAAGTAAATAGGTCGTAATATTTTCATAGCGCCCGCATCCCGATAGTAATACGCTGTGCAAATAAACAAGCACGATCATTCCTACTACGCGCTGGGGTCCGGCCGCGGAGGAAGGCGAGGGGCGGTCTTACTTGGCGTCACGCCTTTTCCCATACGGGGTGGCAGAGGCACAGTTGTTACGTTTATAAAGTTAGTTATTTCTAAATGTTGTGTGACTGGGTGAATAGACCTTGGCCGCAACTACGGAGTAATGAAGGTTTCCTCCAAAGTTTTCGATCGCTTTTGGGACGTCCTTCTTATGTAATGAAGATAAACTGTTTATCTCTTTGGTGCATAGTCAGCGCCGTGGTTCGAGCTTGTATCCTCTGCGTGAGAAGCGTGAAAGCACTAGACGACGGACGACTTATTCAGTGTTTTCATGTGGGACTAAACTGATTAAAGGATGCTGCGGCCGAAAAGAAGCAGAAAACCGTTACTTCCAAAAAATATTTAAACACAAAAAATTAAAGAAAGATCTGTCTCTCATCTCTCTTAAATAGATAGATATACGCTTGTTTAATGGCCACACCGAAACAGCTTTCCGCGATTTTGTTTAGACTTTTAAACTACTTATGAGGTTGTTTGCCGGAAAAGTTAAACTTTCTGAAGCTTTTTTTGCATGACCGCCGACCGAAATGCGCTAGCACCAAGTGGATAAAAAATTACTTCAATACGTTTCTCTAACAATCAATATAACTGTCCGAAACGCGTCTAGAAAAACACCCTCTAGTAGACCCAAACTATTTGTTTCTCGCGATGTAACGAGTAAATTGAGCTTGTCTGCTTGCCAGAGCGTCCCTTGAGCCGGTGTCGCGATGAATCAGCGCGATACAATCAATCTAATTTAAGGTTATCGGCGAGGCATGGGATGGGCTCTCGGTAATTGTCGCGGCGTCGTCGCCCAGTCTCGCATACTCTCGCCTCTCTTGCGGATGCACTCCCTGCGCTGAAAGACACCGGCCTGAATGCACTCCCGTTGCAACCGCGCGATCGATCGAACGCCTTTATCACTCGAGATACCTCAACTAAATCACCCGATCTCGATGCTACGCGCAGCGGAGTCAAGGACGATTCGGATTTCAGTTGTGTGAGATGTCGCATACAGACTGTTCGGTACAAGTCTCGATTACTGTGCAGCCGGACTACGATAAGTTGCAAGTGTTTGTTGACGTTTTCATGAGTAAGTAGCCGGTGAGAAGCCGGAAGACGGTGTTGCTTATCTGTGTCGATCAACCTTGATAGATCAGCGTTGATAACGTAATGGACGGTTTTTCCAAATTGTTGATAAATTTTACTGTAGAATCTAAACTTATTGTGTAATATTGCTATTACTGAATCGTATATCAAACACCTGCATAATTGGCCTGGAGTTGCGCTGTTGACGATCACAATACTAGTGTTAATTTGTTATGTTGTGATAAACAAGCTCGCGGCTCCTCCATAAATCACGAACCATCGCCTCGAATGTAGCATCTGATTATAAATACAATGAGTGTGACATTAATCGCAATCACGCGGCAAATTTATAATCCCCCGTAACTGCCGGTGACACTGAAATAATCGGTTGTCAAAGTGCAATGCCAAAAGTGCTCAGAGGTGGCGATGGCGATCTAACCGCGAAGCGTCGCTTTCGGCGGCCACATGAATCACTCCTAATTATTTTATGATGCGCCGAAGAGCGCGTGCGACAAGCGATGTAAACAATTACATTGGTCAGTTATAGTTTGCTGGCTCCCGGCCGCATACTGAGGCGGCTGGCTAGCTCCCCGGTGACTCCGACCATCAATATCTCACCTATGATAACACTTCTCGGACGCTGTCCAACATTACGATCGCTCCTAATTTATTTCCATTGTTTGCGCTCTCGCCCTGTGTTCTCTGTACGAGCTCAAAGCCAAACTACCTCTTTGAAGTTGCAAAAATACAGCTGTTTACCATATCGCAAGTAGAGCGTCTTACGACGATCCATTGGGGCTAAATTTTGCATCAACCTTTCCTATATTAGATCGCGGGAGGCCTAGTTAAATGCCATCGATACAGAATAATACAAACTGACTCATCACGCAGATGTGCGGATATTCACGAATATTATTTTTGTTTTCGTGCCGCCGACGATGGTGGATGAGCCTAGTAATTCACAGATGCGGGTGCCTGGATCGATTAGCGCAGCGTAAATAAACTCGGTTTCTCGGGTTCATAATCGATATCAGACAAATGATAGGTGTTTTTGTGTT
Source organism: Argyresthia albistria (assembly GCA_963457715.1). NCBI lineage: Eukaryota > Metazoa > Arthropoda > Insecta > Lepidoptera > Argyresthiidae > Argyresthia > Argyresthia albistria. The sequence continues at coordinate 7,565,310 of OY735268.1, read as the reverse complement.
AGGGCTGTCATCGGCAATGTTTATAGCTGTGGTTGGGCGGTCGAGGTAGTGATGTGAGACATTTTGCAGACGGCGCCTGCTGTGACTCAGCGCTCAGTGCTGGAATCTTTGCCTTTATAGCTCTGCTTGTAAAGGCGCACGCAGCGGCGAGGCGGGCCGTTGGCATCAAAATCGCGACATGACTAACCGCTCTAGATACAATCAAAATATGTGACAAGTTTATTTCTATTCTGAACAACACGTTCTGCCCCGCTCGATATATCCTGACTGTTGGTGGAACATCTGCTGATTTTTTCGACGACATAAGTAGGTCGGGGCTTGTTCCTGCGTCACGCGCGCTCGCTGCGAGCGTGTTACGTTTACGCAAACTCGTTACGCCGCTTTTCTTGTGACCTCGATAGCTTCAGCAGCTTACACTAGTTTTCTGTCAGTTTCAGTTTGGTTGATCCATGCTTTCCTGCCACCTTATTTTATTCATTTTATAGCTGTCGTATCTCCAGTTGATGGAACGATGTGCAGAGACCGTAAAATACGATTATATCCGGTTCGAAGGATTAAATGAGACATTGGTGAAAAGTACTGAAAAGCGCTACTTATTGTTTTCTCATTACCATTGAGACATGTTTAACAGTGTTGTTGTCTAGCGGCGTCCATTGGCGCTGCCACTGCGGGTCGGCAAGGCGCACTCGAAAATACATGCGTGACTCAACGCACGCGCGATTTCACAATGCTGCCTTTTGCCAATAGCATACGTGCTTCTTCCTAGTAGTTACTGCTTACGCTGACTGGCTTATAGAATTCTGACCCTCGCATTGTGATGTGATGCCTCACAGATCTTACATATCTACCCTTGATTCGTATTGGTCATGAAATGATAGACATAGCCCGTATCTTTTAAGACTAGTTGCCTAGTGGATCGAAAGCCAGATTTCCACATTCAAACTTTATAAACATGACAGCATCCCAAACAGCGTCTTGGCTCTGCGTTCGCATTTTTTATTCTTCCATGCTTTGGCAAAGCGTCTTTCCACATCACTCATCGCTCTACACCACTGCTAGACGCTTCTGACCAGACTCTATACGTAGTAGATAGGAAGGAAGACTGATATCACTCGCCTCTGGCTATCATCAAACAGGGTCTGTTGACGTCACAGGTTATATTTCCGCCACTAATCCGTTTCCGACATGATTCGGACGCCCACACGGGTATGTAGTGACCTTACGTGTAATCTTTCCATTACATTTTTAGTTTAGTTATGTGGATGGTGTAATTGCTATCGGAATCATGAGGATCATGGTTAGAGATTTGACCTTCAGAAACACTACTGACGGCATTTGTTAATACCAGTATTGATAACTATATTAAAATTTTGTTTTGGAGAACTTTAAAAATGACATAATTAAGCATATTCAAGTTTTGATACTATACAACACAACGCAATATGACCACGAGATTACTTGATCGAATTGTCGCAGGGTATACTGCGTATGAATCTGCACTAGATTTTGGGCACAAATCTGTCACGTTAAAATAGCTTCATCATGTTTTTTGACGCTGTGTTTACTCGAAATTTAATGACACGAACAACCAGACATGGACGATAAAATCCCCTGACGAGTCCCAGATGTCGTAAACTAGCATGAGTCTAATGACTCCTGATATTGACTAAAAGGCGTTTCACAGATATCTCGACATGGACATACTCCTGGATTCTGTCAGCTCAACGAAGGGTGATCAGATCACTGATCAGAGTTAAACTAAAGCGTTCTACGTTGTCGCTCACAACACTCTACCACTTTTATGTGATCTGGATCACATCACCCGTAATAGCGCATTAACGTTTATTGTACCAGTTCTACTTTCGCCGAAGGAAGTTGGCACGGGATTGTAAACTGCCCTCTTTACTAGTCCTAATTTACCCAAATTATAACGCGCCCGTGCTAATATTGTGCTAAATAGCACCCATCAAACTAGTTCGTGGTGGGTTTTATGAACACGCTTATAAATAACCAACAAAGTAGTTATGAGTTTTTCTGGGAACCAAGTTTTTCGAAGTCTTTGTGAGTCAGGCCCGGCCGGTGGAGCAGCACGACATATACGTTATTGTCCTTATTTACGTTTATTCTGAACACAAGGACGCCTAAATTCGCGCAGAAGATATTTCCGGAGCAAATGAAACTGTCTCCGGTGAATCAGAACTTTTTTAAAGGTTAACGACGTAATTTCTTGACACTTTCATTCTTGTCCGAGACATTAAAAGTTTGGACATTCAGTGGATTTTTGGCAAAGACACCTCAAGATTTGTTCATTGCCGGGCCTCGACTTCAAGCTTTGTTATAATTAACGGGTTCTTATTCATCTGTCACTGACTCATATAAGGATACTTTACTTGGACCTATACCAGTAAGCAACCTTTTGATCCATTTCGACCACTTCCCATTTTGTCAACTTTTCTTTTTTGTGTCAATACAAGATCCCATGTGTGTGTGTGAGGGTGTGTGTATATGTGTGAGGGTTTGTGTCTTCGCGGCTTTAACATTGTGCGGTCTTTAGATGGTCCACAATCCTCATTGTGCGGACCGACCTCATTGCGGGGACGTCCGCACAATATTTTGACGTAGCTTCAAATATAGCTATCGAATTCTCGCGTTCTGATTGGTCGACTGGTGAAGTTTGAGCAGATTTTCGAGGGGGCCCGCATAATCGGTATTTTTGTTTAGTTAAGTTAACACACGCCGAAAATCAGTTCAGATGTGTTACCACCACGTGGCGCCACCAGTCTGAAATGTGTATGTTAGTTCGAATTTCATATAATGCGGACCTACACAAAAAGACCGCACTTTATGCGTGAAATTAGACTCATATCCCACGACGTGTGTGAAACTAATTACAGAGGTTGAATATCAGAAATGACAATGCAATATTTTTCTAACTTGGATCTGATGATGGAGCCGGAAGGTGGCCAAGGGAACTTTGTTACCAAACGACGCAACTGTATCGAGTTTAGGCTTAATTGATTCGTCTTGACAAGTACTTTGGTCCCGCAAGAGATCCAGGGTCTGATGAATGATGGAGCCGGAAGGTGGCCAAAGGAACTCAGATACCAATCGACGCAACCCTATCGAGTTTGGGCTCATTTGATTCGTCTTGACAAGTACATACTTTGGTCCCGCATGAGCTCCAGCGTCCAATGATGGAGCCAGAATATGGCCAAGGGAACTCAGTTACCAAACAACGCAACCCTGTCGAGTTTGGGCTCATTTAATTTGTCTTGACAAGTACTTTGATCCCGCATAAGGTCCAGGGTCTGATAATGGAGCCGAAGGGTGGCCAAGGGAACTTAGTTACCAAACTACGCAACCTTATCAAAATTTAGCCCATTTGATTCGTCTTGACAAGTACTTTGGTCTCAAACGAGGTCCAGGGTCTGATGATGGAGTCGGAAGGTGGCCAAGGGAACTCAGTTACTAAACAAAGCAACCCTATCCAGTTTGGGCTCATTTGATTCGTCTTGACAAGTACTTGGTCTCGCATGAGTTCCAGCTTCTGATGATAGAGTAGGAAGGTGGCTAAGGGAACTCAGTTACCAAACGACACAACCCCTATCGAATTTGGGCTCATTTGATTCGTCTTGACAAGTACTTTGGTCTCACATGAGGTCCAGGGTCTGGTGATAGAGTCGGAAGGTGGCTAACGGAACTCAGTTACCAAACGACGCAACCCTATCAACTTTGGGCTCATTTGATTCACTCGACAAGTACTTGAGGTCCAAGGTCTAATGATGGAGCCGATGGTGGTAGCCATAGAAACCTGTTACCAAACGACGCAACCCTATGAAGTTTTGACCCATTTCATTCGTCTTGATAAGTAGCAGCTATAGTTACTTTTGGCTTGGCTCCAAGGTCTGATGATGGAGCCGGAAGGTACCCATGGGAATTCTGTTACCAAACGGCGCAACCCTATCGAGTTTGGGCTCATTTCATTCGACTTGACAGGTTCTTTAGTCCCGGATAAGATCTAGAGTCTAATGATGGAGCCAGAAGGTGGCCATGGGAACTCTGTTACCAAACGACGCAACCCTATCAAGTTTGGACTCATTTTATTCGTCTTGACAAGTACTTTGGTCCAGATGAGGTCCAGGGTTTTATGATGGAGCCGACGGTGGCCATAGAAACCTGTTACCAAATGACTCAACCCTATCAAGTTTGGACTTATTTCATTCGTCGTGACAAGTAGGTACTCTTGGTATATCTTATGATATAGCCAAAATATAAGTGAAGGATAAAAGCATGAATAAATAAATGATAGTTTAAATATGAACCAAACACGGTTTCTTATTTGTAGGTGAAGTTAAAAAATAAATAATAATATATATATATTTTAAACTTTATTTAATTTCTTTACTTTATCTTTATACTTTATTGCACAGAAAACATAATACAGACACTTAATATTGGAAAAAACATGTACAAAGGCGAGCTTATCGCTTATAAGAGATCTGTCCCAGCAAACCTAGGATAGAGAGGATAATTTAATAAAAGGTAAACCTACATATGTGCACAACGATAAATATTAAAATAATAGACTACTTACTAACAAATACATATAAAAACAAAAACAAAAAATAGTATACATATACATAGATACTAAGGTATATTAAGGTAGAGAAGCGTTCAAGTGTTTTTAAAAAATGTTGAGTGAAGGACTGTCCCTGATAACACTGGGAAGTTTGTTCCAAAGTCTGATAGCTCGGAGACGGACCCCATGCTCATATGCAGATGTGTTGTGTTGCGGAGTTATAAGCAGTGACCTAGTGTGAGATCTCCTGGGCCTATCCGAAGACAAAAATTCAAATCGATCTCGCAAGAAGCCAGGATAGCGTGGATTAAATAATATGTTGAAGAGACAGATGAGGGTGTGGAAATCCCGACGAAGACGGATAGCTAGCCACTTCAGCTCCCTGCGAAACTCCGAGACATGGTCATACTTGCGCAGACCGAAGACGAAACGAATCCCGAGATTTTGAAGTCGCTCGAGTTTATTCAGTTGTTCTTCGTTTGCGCTGACCCAACAGACATCAGCGTATTCGATAAGAGGAATGAGCAAAGACTGGGCAAGCGTGATTTTTGTCTGACGAGGCAGGAAGTTTTGAAGTCGCCTGAGGGAATGAAAAGTAGCGAAGACACGCCTACTGAATTTGCTGACATGCACTGACCAGGACAATTGGTTGTCGAAGAAAACGCCCATATTTTTGGCCTTCGTGCTATATTCGATTATTTTTCCATCGAAGGTTACAGAAGCAATGGACATATGCTGTAAAAGGTTAAGATAATACCTAGAACCTATAAATCAAAGCCTGCGACTTACTAGGGACGAGTAATCCAAAAGAAGTGGCCGAGCCCCTGATTTTCTCAGGATCGATATTTAGTATCCTTACAGCAGAGTCCATATCACACGGAGAAAAATGTCGATAAATTTGGAGATCGTCTGCGTAAAGATGATACGATGAGGAGAGTACATCCGAGATGGAATTAATGTAGACAGAAAAAAGGAGAGGAGAGAGAATACCACCCTGAAGGACCCCTGTGAATAGATCATCACACCACTCCGTAGAAATCGCCTCTGACTTAATACGCTGCTTGCGCCCTCTCAGGTAGGAGTCAAACCAGCTAGCAGAAATGGAGGATAGATTCAGGGACTTCAGTATCTCAACGAGAATATCGAAATCGACGCAGTTAAAGGCGCTGCTGAAGTCGAGCAATGCAAGCACAGTGAGCTTTTTCTCGTCCATCGCATGCTCAATGTCATCAGAGACCTTAAGTAAGACCGTGACAGTGCTTTGACCGGGCCTGAAACCGGACAGGAAACGATTAAGCAAGCTGTTTGAGGAAAGGTAGGAGGAGAGCTGAGTATGGACAATGGATTTTAGAACTTTGGAGAGGATGAGCAGGATGGAAATTGGACGAAACTCTTTAAATGAGGAGGGTTTTGAGGTTTTGGATAAAGGGACAACTAAGGCTTTTTTCCATACATGAGGGAAGGAAATGTTAGAGAGAGAGAAGTTTATTCTATGTGTGATTGCTGGAAGTAACTCGTCAAGCACACTGATGAGCATCTTGGAGCAGATTTTATCGTCTCCGACAGCTTTGGAGGAAATGGGAAGCACAACTTTCTTAACTGCATCATTTAAGAAAGCTGTTTCTTAACTGCATCAATTCCGACAAGACTGAAGTCATATTGAGTGGTGGTGGGAGCTGACCTCGAGCGCAGGAGACACAGAGTGGCATCTTTAACAGAGCGCCGCCTCAGTGCTTGAATGGTCAACAGACCATTGAGCAAATTTTATTTTATAATAATGATTATTCAGAATAAAACTGCCACCCTAAACATTAATTAATTATGGCAACACGGAGAACTTCAATCGGTGTATGGATTTTGAGTACGTATTCACACTATTGTGGGGACGTCGTACTTGTACCTGTGTTAATGAGTATGTATTTACGTCAATATGCGGTCGGCGTGTCACTTCGTACGTAAATACCGAATGTGGGGACAGTGTGTAAATGAGTTCGTATTTAATGTAAAGTGCGGTCGGTGTGTTATTCCGCACGCATTCGGTCTAAAGAGCGGACCGTCCGCATAATAATTTGGGTCCCCATAAGCCGCAATTTTGTCTAGAACTTTAAAGAGCTCTATCTCTGTCTCATTCGAGTGTATAGAAATTTTAAACAAAAGTTGATGCCAGAAAGAGACAGCTCTACATCGTTTATAAATTCACACTCTGCTATGTCTACGGGAAAGGTAGGACCGCACAACCGGGGTTCCTGTCAAGGTCCGCACAATATATGCGTTGCGAACAAGGGTGTGTGTGTGTGTGTGTGTGTGTGTGTTATGGTGTAATGTAATTGTGAGAAAATAGAGACAAAAGTGCCCATCTGTCTAATACACTGTAAACATTATAGATTGGTATCAGTTGTTTCTGCCAACATTTCTTAAACACAAACACAGAGACATACAGCATACACGAATACTGGGTAAGCAATCAAATTAAATTACATAGATAAATTGAAAATAGTCGTACAATATGCAAGCTTATCTCAAGAGGCGATGTGTAAGATAGGATAATTTAAAATTACTGAAGATGAGCTGAAGCTTCCACTCGCACTGTAAAATGGGTCCTGGCAGAATTACCAGCGTTGCAGTTATCTGCAACACATGCTGAGCCAGGGCCTATTCACTGTGGAATATGCACATTTATAGTTTCTTTCTATATTTTTTAAGTTTTGTAAGAATCTTTATTGTATTTGTGTGTTTTCTTACAGTGAATAAATGGATTATCTATCTATCTATTGTTCGAACACTATAAATATCCGATTATAAATGAGTACTCTAAGAAATTACTTCAATAATTTAATAACACTGTACTTCGTAATAAACACAATGATCACTGAACACGTACACGTACACTACACACTTAGATTTTTCACACACTAACTTCACACACTTCACCTTTTATAACAATTTACTATAAAGTATCACTCATTACACTAATACACTTTGCACTTTGACTTTCTATATGTAATTGGGCAGCGTAACGGACTGTTTAAAAGAGAACGAACAACTGCCTCAAAAATGAGCGCGAGCCCTTTTATATTACCGTAAAATTCCTTCCAGTATGGCGCTTATCATACTTCCGTTGCGCGCCCTAACACAAATGCACGATCAATTTGGCGGTAACATTGTAGTATTTAATAATGGTGTTTAAATTATCTGTAAATTACTAAAATGAATTTTAATAAGTCATCCTTAATTTTAACAATATTCTTTCAACCTTTATTTTTACCGCCAACAATTAACACACAACACAAATAAGTGGCAAATTAAAATACTAATCAGAATAAATTGTTTATCTATTTGTAAATTACTATGGCTATTTTAAATGACCAAAATCAATTTTGAAATATTAATTTGCCATCAATTAGAATAATGCAACTAAAACGGATATTGTATTCAAAAAGCATCAATTATGATGGGTTGACAAGACTAAATCGCTAACAAATTCGGCCGTCCTGCAACCAAACACGTCCTCGTGTTTAACCTCAGGATCGCAATATTTAATAATCATAGAAAATATTATACTCAAACAAATATCGTAGTTATGATAATTATAAGATAAGTGAACTGCAAAACTAAATCATGACAATACATTTCAAATGTAATTAAATCAATCCTTCAATCCTTAATGATTAGAAGTGAATAGAAAACACAAGTTATGTTAAAAAAAAAAAAAAAAAACTTCTTATCAAATTAACTGTAAATTATACTAAGTTAATACCTTACACTAGGGTCATATGCTAACTGCCAGTTGGGGCTATCTGCCCATCACTCACATCAGTACCTAAGGCAATCTGCCCGACTGAGAGTTGGCTATCTGCCAGTTGGGGCCATCTGCCCATTACTCGCATCAGTACCTAAGGCAATCTGCCCGACTGAGAGTTGGCTATCTGCCAGTTGGGGCCATCTGCCCATCACTCACATCAGTACCTAAGGCAATCTGCCCGACTGGGAGTTGGCTATCTGCCAGTTGGGGCCATATGCCCATTACTCGCATCAGTACCTAAGGCAATCTGCCCGACTGAGAGTTGGCTATCTGCCAGTTGGGGCCATCTGCCCATCACTCACATCAGTACCTAAGGCAATCTGCCCGATTGAGAGTTGGCTATCTGCCAGTTGGGGCCATCTGCCCATCACTCACATCAGTACCTAAGGCAATCTGCCCGACTGAGAGTTGGCTATCTGCCAGTTGGGGCCATCTGCCCATCACTCACATCAGTACCTAAGGCAATCTGCCCGACTGAGAGTTGGCTATCTGCCAGTTGGGGTCATCTGCCCATCACTCACATCAGTACCTAAGGCAATCTGCCCGACTGAGAGTTGGCTATAGTTGATATCTGCCCATCACATAAAAAATAAAACTAAATCCGCTTGGGCTAAAGTAAAGTAAAGTAAAGTAAAGTAGCGTTTATTTGCTTGAATATAGGTGTACATCAGGTTTTATAACAATGTCACTTAAATATTTTACGCTATATTCTGCCATGCAGACGTGCAAATTATAAATACAATGGTCATAAAATTAAATTAGTTGCCTATCCAAAAATGTCTTATTAAAGTTCATCGTATACTTAATAATAATAATAAAATATGTCAGATCGAGTTGTCCTCCAAGTAGTCCTCTAACTTATAGTACGATTTTTCGACTAAGAAATTTCTTAGTCCAGCCTTAAAGGAATGTAGTTGGTCAATGTCCCTTATCGATTTAGGCAGCCTATTATATACTTTTGGCGCCATAGCAAATATACTTTTGCTAAATAATGAAGTAGAGCGGGGAGGTGCACTTAGTTTAATATCTCTTTTACTATTAATTTTCTTAAACATGTTCCAGTTTGTTTTTACAAATACTGCAGTTTCCTAGATGTAGAGTGATGGCAATGTCAATATACCTAACATTTTAAAGTGAGGCATGCAGCTGTCTGTTGGTTTCAACTTACAAATTGCCCGTATACACCGTTTTTGTGCTATAAATGCCTTATCTTTGTCTGTTGAGTTCCCCCAAAAAATAATTCCATACCTTAGAGTCGAAGCGACAAAAGCGTGATACACCGTTAATAAAGCCGATTGCCCAGTAACTTTTGCAAGCATATATAGAGCATATGAAAACTGACTTAATTTTTTGCAAACATGTTCTATTTGTGGTTTCCATGTCAAATGTGTGTCAATATTAAGGCCTAAGAATTTAGATACATTTATTTCGTCAATTTTCTTATTATTATATTGAATGTCAAGATTGTTTGTTATTTGATTGTAATTATTTTTAAATGTCATTATATTAGTTTTATCAAGATTGATTATTAGATTATTACGGCTCAGCCATTCAATTATATTTTTAAGAGAATTATTAATTTCAGATGCATATGTATTTTCATCTTGACAATCCGCAATCATAGTACTGTCATCTGCAAATAATACCATTGGGTGACTTACTGACAAGGGAAGATCATTGATGTAAATCAGGAATAGTAGTGGTCCTAGTACGCTACCTTGTGGTACGCCATATTTAACAGTTCTCGGGCCTGATATATATTGATTTTCTGTTTTTGTTTTCTGGCATATTCTGGAAATCTGTGTCAACTGTGTTCTGTTGCTCAGGTAGCTTTTAATAAGTTCAAGCACATTACCTCGGACACCGTATACATCGAGTTTGTTAATAAGTGTAACATGGTCGACGTAGTCGAATGCTTTCGTCATGTCCATGTACAACGCTGAGACAGGAATTCTTTTATCCAAACACGTCACTACCTGCATTAAGAAATCGTAAATGGCTAAGTCAATTGTCTTACCCTTTCTAAAACCCTTCTGTTCCTTTGCAAATATACATTTTGTTTCAAAATATTGGTAAAGACTGTTGTAAATCACTCTTTCAAAAACTTTTGATATAATAGGGATGAGTGCAACTGGTCTATAAAAACTCATGTCTTCGCGGTCTTTTTTCTTGAAGAGCGGTCTAATAATTGAAGTTTTCAGCTTCTCTGGAAATACGCCTTGTTGTATAGATAGGTTAATTATACTGCTCAAAACCGGTGCTATTAAATCCGATACATATTTAATAACTTTTGTGCTTAGGTTGTCATACCAACATTAGTTAAGTTCGGTCAGTCATTCCATAATTGTTGGGTCAGTTCGTCATAATTAATCAACAAATAAATAAATAAATAAATAGTGTTGGATGCGTGCGGTAGTAGCAATCTATTTGTCAGTCATAGTATCTGATTCATCACTAGAGGTAACCAAGTTGTCACCACCAAATAAAATTTCGGCTGGACACCGTCCTATTCCTTTATTTATTGTATTGTTTAATGACCATTGTACTTTTGCAACATGCTCATCCCATTTATTGTCAGGTTGTTCGTGGTTCGCAGCTGCTAAGGCTTCAGTAATGGTTCTGTTGTAGCGTTCAACTTGGCCATTAGCTCTAGGAGTTGAAACAGAATTTAAGATGTGTTTAACTCCCAACTCATTCATAAATTTTCCAAACAATACACTTGTAAAGCTACTACCTCTATCAGAAATTAATCGACTTGGAACCCCAAATGTGTAAAAGTGATCTCTCAATGATGTGATAGCATACTTTGTATCAGTACCCTTTACGGCTTTAATCAGTATAAATTTTGTGAACCCGTCTATAACAACGAACAGATAACTGTTGCCTTTGGAGCTGCGAACAAATGGACCTAAGTGATCTATGTGCACCGTATGAAACGGAATGGCCACCTTTGGAATTGGGTGTAATAAACCTTCATGTTTACCAGTTGGAGCTTTATGATAGGCGCAGTCTAAACAAGACTTTACATATTTTTGCACAAATTGTTTCATGCGTGGAAACCAGTATTCCTGAGAAATCTTTGTGAATGTCTTATCTATTCCTACATGTCCAATGTCGTCATGGTTTTGTTTTACCACACGCCATCGGCTAGCCTTGGGTATCACCCATTTTAAGCCTGAGTCAGTCTTTCTGTACAACCTTCCATTAACAACACGATATACCCTTTTTATATCAATAACGTCATCGGGTTGTTTGTCTGTTACTATGTCTATAATTCTTTTTAATTTTGGATCGGTCGATTGCACCGTAGCTAACCAATCACTTGTATTGATCGACATCACATATGATTCAACACTTTCGCAATCGTTAGATGAATGGAGTGTTTCTACTGGATTTCGACTCAGAGCGTCGGCGTGCATCATTCTATTACCAGGCCTATATTCAATATGACAATTGAATTCTTGGAGTTGACCCCACCATCTCGCCACTCTAGGTATTAAGTCACGTTTCATAAAAGTTGCTCGCAAGGAGTTGCAATCCGTGATAATTTTAAAATCCAATCCTAGTAGATAGACTCGAAATCGTTGTAGTGCACTAATGACTGCCAAAGTTTCCAAATCATACGACGTGAATCGTTGCTCATCAACTGTCGTCTGACGGCTAAAATATGCAACAGCCCTAAGGCCCAATTTCTTCCTACGCTGACATCGGTCGCTGACGTCGGTCGACGCACGGAGAACATACATTTTGTATGGAACATTCACTACGCCGCTGACGTCGGTTGCGTACCAACCGACGAACCGACGGGCTGACGAGCGTCGGTTGTGCCCGCGCTCGGTCGCTGACGGTCGGTCCAACCGATGACTGACGAGTGCTGAATACTATGTGCGCGTTCAGTGCGCAACTGACCGTTGGTTGTAGCTGACGCGTATCGGTACAATCAAGCATCATGAATCTTGATACGGAGCAAGTTATTTCGGAAGTACGGCAACGTCCACCTTTATGGGATCTCTCTTGCGATTTACATAAAGATCGCGATGCAAAAGCAAAATGTTGGATTGATGTGTGCGCGGCGCTATTTCCTGATTATGAAGATAAAGAAGAAAATAAGAAAGAAGAAATTCGTAAGTAATACAAGACTTATATTTTAGGTATTGCTTATTCTTATTACATCTGTAGTCATTTATAATACTAACTAATTAATAATAACAATTTACTTAACAAAATGAAACAAAAAAGATGCAAGTCCTTTAAGGGGCAATTTTGTTAGATAATATTTAGAAGCGTTTAAAAATGTAACTTTTCTTTCTAACTACATGTTGTAATGTACAGTCAGCAACAAAAGTCGCCGAACAAAATAATGTTACAAAAGATACTTGACGCTTTTATTCTACATATGTTATTGGGCACGGTCAAACAAATGAATGGCATCTTGTTCAGTTACATATGAATCTTTATAGTATGTTTTGACAATTTGGATGTTCATAGACTTTCGTTGTTGACAGTACGTTTTTAGAATAACAGTTTAAAATGTTTTTTTTTTAAATCTATGATTAAATAAGAGAATCCTTTAATAAATATATTGGTCTTGCCATGCCACAGAACCTTCCGGTGAAATAAAATAGTTAGCAAATATTTCCCTTAAATTATCGCCAGATCGGTTCAAAGATCGATTCAATGTACGATTAGTAGGTGCATCCTCTAAGCCAACTATTGTCATGGAATCATTTATGTTGTACCCATCACGTGTTCGGATATAATTATGTAATACACAACATGCTTTCACTATTATAATACTGTTATATAAAGAAGTTCTTAGAGGTCTGTGAAAAACTTCAAATTTATTTGACATAATACCAAATGTCGATTCTATATAACGTCTTGCTCTGCTTAAGCGGTAGTTGAATATCTTCTTTTTGTGTGTCATATTATTTCGAGCGTATGGCCTTAACACGTGACGTGATATTCCGAATGCTGCATCACCGACAATCATATATGGAATTGTTGTCTCGTTAGTATCCAGTGGTCGTGGATGCGGCAACTCAACTTCATTCCGTATTAGTTTGGAAAACAAGTTACTGTCCTTGAATACTTGCGAGTCAGAATTCGTTCCACAGCTTCCAACATTAATATAAGTAAAGCAATAGTTAGCGTCGCACATAGCCAATAAAGCAATGGAAAAGTATTTTTTATAATTAACAAACAAACTTCCACTATGAGCAGGATTGATGATACGGACGTGCTTACCATCGATTGCACCAATGCAATTTGGAAAATTTGCTTGGGATTCAAAACCTTCAGCAATTTTAAGCCAATCTTCTTGATTCGAAGGAAATTTCAGAACTTCGTTGTGCATAACATCCCAGATTTTAGTGCATACTTCAGTTACAATTTTGCTGATAGTTGAGTGTCCAAGGCGGTAGTGATAATGTAGATCTATATACGAGTTACCTGTAGCAAGGAATCTGAAAAGTTAATAATTATTTTTGTTCCAGTAACAGCTGTGCAGCAACGCTGGAAAACCGCCAGGGATGCATACATGCGTTGCAAGAATTCATTAAAAAATACACCATCAGGATCAGGAGGTACTAAAAAGAAAAAGTACATATATTTTGAGGATCTAAAATTTCTTGATAAGAAACAGCCAGCTGAAGTAGAGGACTCTATACCAAACACAGAAGTACCTAGAGAGTTAAATAATGTGGACGAAGAGAGTAATTCTCATCATGAAATACCAGATGCTTCCAATGAAGAAATACTTATTTCCAATCAAGAAATACCCAATACTTCCAATCAAGAAATACCCAATACTTCCAATCAAGAAATACCCAATACTTCTATCCAAGGTTCAGCACCTAATCAAACTAGTAAATCGAAAAATACTGGTAATAAAAATAAGCGTAATAAAAAGAAACAAGACGACACTGATGACTTTGATAGGGAGATGCTAAAAATGTTCAAAGATAATGCTGAATTGTTAAAAAATGATGATCTAGCATTTTTCATTTCGCTTCTGCCAATAACATCTAAATTCACTGCTCGACAGAAATTGATATTTCGTACTGAGATATTAAAACAAGTTCTAGAAATTGGTAATTATAATAGTCCATACGGCTCAAACAGCGCGTCCAATTCAAGCAATTCATTTTATCAAAACTCTGAATCGATACTAAACCAATTACCAGATACATTTCCACAGAATTTGGGATACTTACCAGATACAATTACACAGAATTTGGGATACAGAATGACATCTGACGGAACAACAACGATCATATCACAGGGATACCAAACACTAACAGATGATAGTGCTTCTCATACATAATTGGTAGCAAAAAACATTTACTTTGGTATGTTTTCAATAAACATTAATAATTTTATTAAATAGTTTGTTTTAATTAATAACTTACTTAAATATTTCAGACAATCCAAGTAGTGAGGATCCCTTAGACAGGTTTATATTTTGTACATACCTACAGCCTAGGACAAAAGTATTAGCCACTTGCATTTTTCTCCTTTTTTTAAAAAAAAATGGTTTTATAAAATCTTTGTGACACATTATTTTGGCACTGGCCGCTAATAGACAACATTTTCGATAATATTTTTATATAAATTTTGTATAAAATACGCGTAAAATGAATATTTATTGACCCTGTACCTACATCACAGATAAGTAAAAGTACTTACCTTAAAGTAACAACTAGACGTTCTTTCGGCGATATGACTTGGCGAAATAAAGAACAGTGTTTCAAATGATCTTCTAACGTTGTAAAGAGTTCATCAAAACTTTTCACACTCATTCTTAGATAATTAAAGAATTTAACTTCATCTTGACGTAGTTTTTCAAATAGCACGTGAAATTCACCATATTCTGTTCTGTCTAATAATATTGGATGTATGTGATATTTTTTTCTACGGATACGCTGTCGACGTCTACGCAAATATGCAGCAGCAATTAAGCAATTCATAAACGGGTTCATATCGCGACTGTATCCGTCCGCGATCGGTGTAGCAATGGCAGCTGTTTTTTGTGATTCAACCGACGGTCAGTCGACCGATGACCGAACCGACGTACGTCGACTGACGTCAGCGACCGATGTCAGCGTAGGAAGAAATCGGGCCTAAACGGAGAGCCATTGGTTCTTTGGAGCAAAATAGCGCCTACCCCAATTTTACACGCGTCAGTGTGTAATTCGGTCTCTGCTTGCCTATCATACAGAGCCATAGTAGGTCGCTGGGTCAATTCAGTTTTGAGTTTCAAATAGGCGTTTTCATGTTCCGGCAACCATTGGAATTTAACATCCTTCTTTAGGAGCGAGGTGAGGGGTTTGGCTATTATGGAGAAATTTTTCACGAAACGTCTAAAAAAACTTGCCAATCCCAAGAATTGCCGTACGTTTTGCTGTGTTTTGGGCCGCGGAAAGTCGGAAACAGCCTTGGATTTTAACGAACCTGGTTTGATGCCTTTTTCGGACAGTTCAAAACCTAAAAAATCTACTTCTGTCATGAAGAAATTGCATTTCGACAGTTTTAACGTCAAACCGGATTGCTTTAACAAGGTCAAAATTTTAGTTAATTTATCGAGTCCTTCGTCTATGGTTTTTGATGCAATAATAATGTCATCCATATAAGCCATGGCTGTTCCAAATCTTGCACTGCCCAAAACTTTATTTACGATTCTTTGGAATACGGCTGGCGCATTGGCTAGACCAAAGGGCATTCTGTTAAACTCGTACTGCCCCTCCGGTGTGACGAAAGAGGTTTTATGTTTAGTCGCCTCCTCGATGGGGACCTGATAATAACCTGAAGCCAAATCTAAGGTCGTAAAATACTTGAAACCGGACAAATTTTCGAGTTGATCCTCGATGCGAGGAAGTGGGTAATGTTCCTTTACAGTCTTTCGGTTTAAAGCTCGAAAATCTACGCATAACCTTTTATCCCCCGTCTTCTTCTTGACAATAATTATAGGACTAGCGAATTGCGAGCTAGACTCACGTATGATTCCTGAAGCTAACATCTCGTCAATCATTTCGCGAACACTCTGTTTTTCATCGTATGAAAGCCTGTAAGGCCTATACACAACTGGACTTTCATCAGTTAGTTTAATAGTCATCTCACCAGCGTTTGTACAACCCAACTCCTGTAGGTTAAATGCAAAACAACTGCGATTCTCATTTAACAACATGCACAGTCGTTCGCGATCAGATAACGAAATGCTAGGGTCGGTTGTAACTTTATCTAAGGTAATGGGAGAATTTTTCTCTACCATATTAATTTCATTTTGTATATCAACTTTGATATCTGGACTAGGAATACGTGAATTAATTATGAAACCTCTCGCAATCTTTTCACCTTTTTGCAATAGTCGTAAACTGTTCGTATTTAAAACAATTTTTCCTTGTCCTTTCTTAAATGCAAACAATCCATTTATAACGCAATATTCCTTTCCTGGCTCCAATCTTATTCCTCCTTCTATGTACAAATCACCGTCAAAAGATGGCTCTGTATAAACATCGACAATATGCAGTCTATTTAAATTGAAATCATTTTTTAGAAAAATATCAACCTTCTCCAAACCATCATCGTACGACTTTTTTGAAATTTTGAACTCATCTGCTGTTTTTACTATAATTATATGATTCTGTTCTGTAAATGAATGCCCAATTAATAACGGGTACTTTTTCATGTAACGATCCGGCACTACAAGAACTTCTGTCACGGCACTGACGCCATCAACAGTAATTTGTACATCACATGAGCCAATAGTCTCTACTTTAGTATTTCCGAATCCTACTAAGGTTTCCAACGACCCGCTATTCCAATTCTCTAAAATATTTCTAGCTTCCGTTTCACGCAGCAATGTCTTTTGACTACAAAGATCCACAAAACAATCAAGTGACACACCATTTAATAACGCAATTTTGAAATACTTGGATATCACACTGTCATTTCCTATAGTCATCACCGTTTTCTCATTATTATTGGGATTTGATTTAGTATTGTTTGAGTCTTTGCGACATACATCAGATAAATGTCCCATCTTATTACACTTACTGCACTTTTTAATTGGTTGATCACATCTAGAACTATAATGACCACTACGTCCACAATTAAAACATAGCACTGAAGCCGTGTTGCGTTTTTCAAACATTTTCTTTTCACTTGATTGTCTAGAAGAGTAATAAGTATTCGATGTGTTTGGCTTATCAAAGCGCTTCGATACCTTCGCGTTTCTTAAATAAGTAAGTAATTTATTTGGGTCATCATATTGGGCCGCTTCAGCCCCCATTCGTACCGTTCTGTCATCTATGCCAAAAACAATACAATCCACTGCGTTTCTACCATGAATGCCACACCTATTTAATAAAACAGATTTATCATAAAAGTATTCTTCCATTGAGTCACCAAACCGTGCTCGCTTTGATATCATGTCATATAGCATAGCAGACCATAATTTTCTCGACAAGGAAAGGCATCTTCCAATTTTACTTGCCATTCTTGCCAAGAAAACAGGACAGATGGTAAACTCTCATACCATCGTTTCGCCATACCCGCCAATTTGGGTAATGAGAAATGGATGGTCTGTCTATCTGTCCAACCATACATTTTAGCACAATCGTTAACTTTTGTAAGCCACATGTTCATGCTTTGATTTTTCAGGCTGGGATCGAATTCTGGTATAGCATTAATGGTAGAATGAAATTTTTCCGAGTTATTTTGTGTAAATGCTGTTGTCAACACATTTACAAGTCTACTGAGGTCAGTTTGAGATGAGTCACCACAGTCATTGTCATAAATGTTGGTCATGCCCGTACGTCTGGTACTCTGAGTATGTGTAATATTCGGAACATTGCTTTTTAGGGTTCCGTACCCGAAGGGTGCCAAACGGGACCCTATTACTGAGACTTCGCTGTCCGTCTGTCCGTCCGTCCGTCCGTCCGTCCGTCCGTCCGTCTGTCACCGGGTCCGCCTGCACGAACCGTAATAGCTAGAAAGCTGAAATTTTCACAGAATGTGTATATCTGTTGCCGCACCAACCACAAATACTGAAATACGAGAGATATTACAAATTGAAAGTGGTCTCGGTACAAGATACGTCTTCACAACACGCTTGAAAAGTTTGTACCAAGGCCATTTTGTTTTGGTAGGTAAGCCTTCTTTTAATGAAACTAAATTTAAATGATATGGCAATGTCGTCCCCGGACTTCTACAAAGACTTTAAATATTAATTGATGAATTACGACGTCTCTATTTATCCTGTAGAACTTTTAGAAAATAATTATAAAATTAATAGTTTTTAATTACTTTTGTTTTCATACAAATCTCAGAGCTCAGAAATTATTTTTTTCCTTTTGGCCACTTCAAGTTTGGCTGCCAGTGATGTTTTAATTAAATACTCTTTGGTGCGTTGAAATGATGTTTTGCAGTCTGCATGACATTGACATAATGAGTGAGTGAACCTCATTGTACGGAAATTGTAGATGGGTGTCTCACGTTTTCCAGTAGGAGTAGGTTGTAGACAGTGCTGCTTACGGCGGCGTTTAGTAGGTACTAAAGGCCCTAAAAGCGCGGCAAGCTTTGAATCAATTCAAATGTTATTTTTCAACTAGCTACAAAGTTATTCTGACATAAGATGATAATTTGAACAAAACTTTTTGGGTATTTCATGAAAAATACAGTTACAGATCACACATATACAGGGTGGAACAAACGAATGGGCCCTGGAGGGAAAGTACCTTAAAATCTCAAGATATCCGTCCGTCCGTCTGTCTGTCACCAGGCCGTATCTCATGAACCGTGGTAGCTAGACAGTTGATATTTTCACAGATGACGTATTTCTGTTCCCGCTATAACAACAAATACTAAAAACAAAATAAATTTAATATAAAGGGGGCTCCCATACAATTAACGTGTTTTTTTGCGGTTTTTTTAACCGACTTCCCAAAGGAGGAGGTTTACAATTCGTCCGGATGTTTTTTTTTAATTTTTTTTTATGTATCTGCCTCGATAGCGCCTAAACGGATGGACCGATTTGGAAAATTAGACCGATTAGACCTATAGTGATTTTTGTGTTTTTCATAATAACTCGTGCAAATGCACATGGTAAGCATAATATTGTGATGCGGAACGGCTGATGAAGACCACATATGGCCACCAGATCTGCTCAATACTA
The DNA here is from genome assembly GCA_963457715.1 of Argyresthia albistria. Lineage (NCBI taxonomy): Eukaryota > Metazoa > Arthropoda > Insecta > Lepidoptera > Argyresthiidae > Argyresthia > Argyresthia albistria. Next base: position 7,545,756 of record OY735268.1, on the reverse strand, counting down.
GGTACAAATACAATGCGTGGCTGACGGGCAGGCAACGCATAGCCTAAACCGATGGACCTAGAGCCATGAAACTTTGTACAGGGGTTCCTTAGTAGCGTGGGGTAGCACTGATATGGGATTTGACAAAATTAATTCCCCTGGGGGGGGGGGGATAAGGGGTTACAGTTTGTATTAAACTCAATCTAATCAAATAGGGTTTGTGGAAGTCGGTTTTTTCTAAAGTTTACTTTTTGTTTCAATTATATAGATAATGGTACGGAACCCTTCGTGCGCGAGTCTGACTCGCACTTGGCCGGTTTTATACTATTTCTCATATGACCTGATTGTAAAGGGGCATTTATCATATTGGTAGAACACTCACCTGTTTCTCCTGGAACAATAGACATCCTGTCAGGTGGACTATAATGCCTGCCATTACGTTTCTCGCCGCTGTTACTCCTGTGACCACGGTCAGATCGCGGTCCCTTATCCAAGCACTGATCCCGGGCGGGGTCGCCGCTGCTGCTGTTGCCGCCACGGGAACTTCTGCGGCCAGGCTTAAGGCGCCCGTCCAGCTAAAATGCCCAACAGATTGAGTTATTCCAGCAGATTGAGACACTTTCTGAATCCAGAAAAAATATATGTTATAAAATAGTCCCTTGCCTAAAAATTTAGTGTTTGAAAAGATCATAATGTCATCATAAAGTATATGAAAAAAAATATAAACGAATAGTCCTTTTTTACCTAAATCGAGTTATTCCAGCAGTTCTACGAGGAATATTGGTTTGATTCTTGTGTCTAAAAATAGGTAATCGAAATATCTTAAAGTTTAGTGTTTAAGATTTTAGAATTAATGGGCGATTTCGAATCAATCTTCATTTTATCACTTGCGCTGAAATAAATTGCATGCGGGTATGCGCGAAGGCGACGGGAGGCATTACCGCTTAGGCTCTCGAAGGGAGAGGTTGTGTCGCTCGTCTCAATAAAAGTCAGTCATAAAATAATTGCTACGCGGCATCGTCATGGCATAATAAAATACGGTTTTTCCTCCTCAAAAGTAGCCAAGGCCTAAAAAATTTATGGGATTCGTCTTGATACTCCTGAAAATTGGTAGTACGGTGTCTTACTGGTAGTCAGTAGGATTGAAATAGTAGTTTATGAAACTGTTCCATAATTAGGGGTATTAAAACACGAGTGGGTGTTTTTGATAGTATCCCACGAGAGTTTTAAACCTAGTTATTTGTAGTTTCACACCATGTTTAGTTCATACACTATTTATCTACTCTCATACTCATCTCATTAGGTTCGTTGTGACAAGTCCTTTAGGAATATGGTGCCATCGAGCTAATCTGAATTTGGAGTTCATTTTGTAATATGGGTATGGTTGTCGAGGTATTTTAGGGTTCTAGTGACGAATTAGGGGTCCATTTTGCATTTCCAGATGGCTGCCGAGCCAAATTTCTATTTTGCAATATGGGTATGGCGTAGTATCGGGTATTAGCTTACTTTTTGTTACGTTCCGTACCCGAAGGGTGCCAAACGGGACCCTATTACTGAGACTTCGCTGTCCGTCTGTCCGTCCGTCCGTCCGTCCGTCCGTCCGTCCGTCCGTCCGTCTGTCACCAGGCTGTATCTCATGAACCGTGGTAGCTAGACAGTTGAAATTTTCACAGATGATGTATTTCTGTTGCCGCTATAACAACAAATACTAAAAATCAAAAGAAATTTAATATTAAGGGGGGCTCCCATACAACAAACGTGATTTTTTTGCTCATTTTTGCTCGATATTGATAATGGTAGCAGGTAGACGCTTAAAATGTTCACAATATATTGAGTATATTATTTACTTAAAAAATAAATAATTAAATTAAAATTAAATTAATATTTAGGGGGGCTCCCATACATATTTTTTTTGCGGTTTTTTATAGATAATGGCACGGAACCCTTCGTGCGCGAGTCCGACTCGCACTTGGCCGGTTATTTCAATTATTCATAATAACTCGTGTATTTACTCATGATAAGCATAATGATATTGTGATGCGGAACTGATAATGAAGACCACATATGGCCACCAGACCTGCTCAATACTAGGTACAAATACAATGCGTGACTGACAGGCAGGCAACGCATAGCCTAAACCGGTGGACCTAGAGCAATGAAACTTTGTACAGAGGTTCCTTAGTAGCGTGGGGTAGCACTGAGATGGGATTTGACAAAATAATTCCCCAATTGGGGATTAGGAGTTACAGTTTGTATTAAACTCAATCTAATCAAATAGGGTTTGTGGAAGTCGGTTTTTTCTAAAGTTTACTTTTTGTTTCAATTATTATTCCAAATTACCTGCACAATCAATACAACGTAAATGCCCGCACGATCATATGCCAATATTCGAATCAGTTCTTAGTATCAGCAATGGCTCGGATTGTTATCGTTTTGGGCCAGCACTGAGTAACACAAGTGATCCAAGTTCGATCCTCACGGACTGGGATCCTCCAATTCTCTAGGACACACACACTAAAATTACTTGACAATATTAGCTCCGACGCTCTTACGCGGTTGCCATAGATTCCATTTTCGAACTCACTTTTGAATTAGTTCATCAGTACATTAAAATAATTCAAAACTCAGTTCGAAAATGGAATCTATGGCGTCAGTATAAGAGCTGTCAAACTTAATATTGTCATGTAATTTTAGTCAATGTGGCCGATTCTCTAGGTTACACTCACTAAAATTAGTTGACAATATGAAGTCTGACAGCTCTTATGCGGTCGCCATAGATTCCATTTTCAAACTTACTTTTGAATTATTTTAACGTACTGATGAACTAATTCAAAAGTGAGTTCGAAAATGAAATCTATGGCAACCGCGTAAGAGCGTCGGAGCTAATATTGTCAAGTAATTTTAGTGCTTGTGCCCTAGAGAATTGGCCCCAGTGTAACCTAGAGAATCGACCACAATGGGGCCAATTCTCTAGGGCACACTCACTAAAATTACTTGACAATATTAACTCCGACGCTCTTACGCGGTTGCCATAGATTCCATTTTCGAACTCCCTTTTGAATTAGTTCATCAGTACATTAAAATAATTCAAAAGTGAGTTCGAAAATGGAATCTATGGCGACCGCATAAGAGCTGTCGGACTTAATACTGTCAAGTAATTTTAGTGAGTGTAACCTAGAGAATCGGCCACATTATCACTTTTTCATTCTTTGCTCATCGTTGTCTGAGTGCTGCCGTCTCTATATCAGCGGAGATCAGAAGAAACTTTATAAGGTTGACAGTGGCGCCCCTAGCGGTCGTCCTAAGCAACTTTACACAATGAACAACATGTGCTATGCCTGCCAAGCTGAGATAAAAGTTGATAAAAAAAAGTCGCCGCCATCTTGAAATTTTTTGTTACTCAACCGATTTGCTTCAAAATCGATATCTGAGGATGCGGTTGGAATCCAATCATGATTCTGAAGTCAAATATTAAAAAAGTCGCCGCCATCTTGAACTTTTTTGTTACTGAACCAATTTGCTTCAAAATCGATATCTGAGGATGCGGTTGGAGTACAATCAGGATTCTGAAGTCAAATATTAAAAAAGTCGCCGCCATCTTGAACTTTTTTGTTACTCAACTGATTTGCTTCAAAATCGATATCTGAGGATCCGGTTGGAGTCCAATCATGATTCTGAAGTCAAATATTAAAAAAGTCGCCGCCATCTTGAACTTTTTTGTTACTGAACCAATTTGCTTCAAAATCGATATCTGAGGATGCGGTTGGAGTACAATCAGGATTCTGAAGTCAAATATTAAAAAAAGTCGCCGCCATCTTGAACTTTTTTGTTACTCAACCGATTTGCTTCAAAATCGATATCTGAGGATCCGGTTGGAGTCCAATCATGATTCTGAAGTCAAATATTAGAAAAATCGCCGCCATCTTGAAATATTTTGTTACCGAACCGATTTGCTTCAAAATCGATATCTGAGGATGCGATTGGAGTACAATCAGGATTCTGAAGTAAAATATTAAAAAAAGTCGCCGCCGTCTTGAACTTTTTTGTTACTCAACCGATTTGCTTCAAAATCGATATCTGAGGATCCGGTTGGAGTCCAATCATGATTCTGAAGTCAAATATTAGAAAAATCGCCGCCATCTTGAAATATTTTGTTACCGGACCGATTTGCTTCAAAATCGATATCTGAGGATCCTGTTGGAGTCCAATCATGATTCTGAAGTCAAATATCAAAAAAGTCGCCGCCATCTTGAACTTTTTTGTTACTGAACCGATTTGCTTCAAAATCGATATCTGAGGATGCGGTTGGAGTACAATCATGATTCTGAAGTCAAATATTAAAAAAAGTCGCCGCCATCTTGAACTTTTTTGTTACTCAACCGATTTGCTTCAAAATCGATATCTGAGGATCCGGTTGGAGTCCAATCATGATTCTGAAGTCAAATATTAAAAAAGTCGCCGCCATCTTGAACTTTTTTGTCACTCAACCGATTTGCTTCAAAATCGACATCTGAGGATGCGGTTGGAATCCAATCATGATTCTGAAGTCAAATATTAAAAAAGTCGCCGCCATCTTGAACTTTTTGTTACTGAACCAATTTGCTTCAAAATCGACATCTGAGGATGCAATTGGAGTCCAATCATGATTCTGAAGTCAAATATTAAAAAAGTCGCCGCCATCTTGAACTTTTTTGTCACTCAACCGATTTGCTTCAAAATCGACATCTGAGGATGCGGTTGGAATCCAATCATGATTCAGAAGTCAAATAATAAAAAAGTCGCCGCCATCTTGAACTTTTTTGTTACTGAACCAATTTGCTTCAAAATCGATATCTGAGGATGCGGTTGTACAATCATGATTCTGAAGTCAAATATTAAAAAGTCGTCGCCATCTTGAACTTTTTTGTTACTCAACCGATTTGCTTCAAAATCGATATCTGAGGATCCGGTTGGAGTCCAATCATGATTCTGAAGTCGAATATAAAAAAAGTCTTCGCCATCTTGAACTTTTTTGTTACTGAACCGATTTGCTTCAAAATCGACACAATTTTTCAACACGCAATGAACTGCAACCAACGGAACTACTGGGGAATAAAAAGTCCCATACCTACGTCAACACTGTTACCGTATGGGATTTTTTTTTCCATACCGTAACAGTGTGGACGGCGGTGTGTGTACTACTGGGAATAAACGCGAATTCGTTCGTCACTAGAACCCTAAAATACCTCGAAAACCATACCCATATTGCAAAACAGAAATTTGGCGCGGCAGCCATCTTGAAATGCAAAATGGACCCCTAAATCGTCACTAGAACCCTAAAATACCTCGAAAACCATACCCATATTGCAAAATAGAAATTTGGCGCAGCGGCCATCTTGAAATGCAAAATGGACTGTATATTCGTGACTAGAACCCTAAAATACCTCGAAAACCATACCCATATTGCAAAATTTAAATTAGGCGCGGTAGCCATCTTGAAATAGAAAATGGACTCTTTATTCGTCACTAGAACCCCAAAATACCTCGAAAACCATACCCATATTGCAAATTAGAAATTTGGCGCGGTGGCAATCTTGAAATGCCAAATGGACCCCTAATTCGTCACTAGAACCCTAAAATACCTTGAAAACCATACCCATATTGCAAAACAGAAATTTGGCGCGGCAGCCATCTTGAAATGCAAAATGGACCCCTAATTCGTCACTAGAACCCTAAAATACCTCGAAAACCATACCCATATTGCAAAATAGAAATTTGGCGCAGCGGCCATCTTGAAATGCAAAATGGACTGTATATTCGTCACGAGAACCCTAAAATACCTCGAAAACCATACCCATATTGCAAAATTTAAATTAGGCGCGGTGGCCATCTTGAAATGCAAAATGGACCCCTAATTCGTCACTAGAACCCTAAAATACCTCGAAAACCATACCCATATTGCAAATTAGAAATTTGGCGCGGTGGCCATCTTGAAATGCCAAATGGACCCCTAATTCGTCACTAGAACCCTAAAATACCTCGAAAACCTTACCCATATTGCAAAACAGAAATTTGGCGCGGCAGCCATCTTGAAATGCAAAATGGACCCCTAATTCGTCACTAGAACCCTAAAATACCTCGAAAACCATACCCATATTGCAAAATAGAAATTTGGCGCAGCGGCCATCTTGAAATGCAAAATGGACTGTACATTCGTCACTAGAACCCTAAAATACCTCGAAAACCAGACCCATATTGCAAAATTTAAATTAGGCGCGGTGGCCATCTTGAAATGCAAAATGGACTCTATATTCTTCACTAGAACCCCAAAATACCTCGAAAAACATACCCATATTTCAAAACAGAAATTTGGCGCGGCAGCCATCTTGAAATGCAAAATGGACCCCTAATTCGTCACTAGAACCCCAAAATACCTCGAAAACCATACCCATATTGCAAAATTTAAATTTGATATCACATAGCAATAGCTATAGCGGGGCTTAAAATACCAGTTTGAAGCCGGTGCGGCACAAAACTTCAAAATCTGACTTCAGAATCATGAATATACTCCAACCGCATCCTTAGATATCGATTTTGAAGCAAATCAGACCAATAACTAAAAAGTTCAAGATGGCGGTAATTTTTTTCAAAATCTGACTTCAGAATTATGATTCGACTCTAACCGCATTCCTAGATATCGATTTTGAAACAAATCCGTCTACAGTCTATTCGTGATAAGAATGTTGTGAAATTAAAATTAAAATGGACAGGACACAACCGTCCCGTTTGAAAGTTTGCCTTCAACCGGTCACTGTGAACTTGGCTTGATAAGAGGAAACGATTTGATTGGTTACGGGGCGTGGCCATTATTAATCTGTGGCGTGGCTAAGCCGCCGGACAGTGATGACTCCACTTCATTCTTATCACGAATAGACTATAGTTACAAAAAGTTCAAGATGGCGGCAACTTTTTTCTAAATCTGACTACAGAATCATGATTGGACTCCAACCGCATTCTTAAAATCGATCTTGAAGCAAATCGGCCTAGTACCTACATTACAAAAAAGATCAATATGTCGGCGACTTTTTTCAAAGTCTGACTTTAGAATCATAATTGGACTCCAACCAGATCTTCAGGTATCGATTTTGAAGCAAATCAGACCAGTAACGAAAATGTTCAAGATGGCGGCGACTTTTTGTCGGCGGCGATAAAAGTGTGTAGGAGGCGCCGCCACAGGAACGCCAACTTATACTTGCCACTCTGTTGCACGATTGTGAATAACAATCGCTAAGCCACTCGATTGTAGAAATCATTCAAAGTATTCGAATAATCCTAAAACAATCGATAATCGAGGTAGTCGTGAAGCGTGAGCTGCGTGAGTGGTTTCATTCGTTTTGATATTCGAGAGTTTTATGCTCATGTAAAAGTAAACTCTATGCTCTGAGAAAAAGTATCTAATTTTGTGTGGAAAATTATATCAGAAAACCATAGAAAATCATGAATACTACCTAACGGAAACAACTACCTACCAAACGGAAACAAGTGTCACATGTTAGTTCTAGGTAACCAGTCATGAACTCTCTTAGCACATATCATAAGTTGCTCATCCTTATGAATATAGATATAATCATCTAATAATTGAAACAAAAAGTAAACTTTAGAAAAAACCGACTTCCACAAACCCTATTTGATTAGATTGAGTTTAATACAAACTGTAACCCCTTACCCCCCCCCCCCCCCCCCCCCCCCCTTGGGGAATTAATTTTGTCAAATCCCATCACAGTGCTACCCCACGCTACTAAGGAACCTCTGTACAAAGTTTCATGGCTCTAGGTCCACCGGCTTAGGCTATGCGTTGCCTGCCCGCCAGCCACGCATTGTATTTGTACCTAGTATTGAGCAGATCTGGTGGCCATATGTGGTCTTCATGAGCAGTTCCGCATCACAATATTATGCTTACCATGTGCATTTGCACGAGTTATTATGAAAAACACAAAAATCACTATAGGTCTGCCTATAATATTTGAAGAGTTCCCTCGATTTCTCCAGGATCCCATCATCAGATCCTGACCTGGTGTCAATGGGACCAATGGGAAGGTAAACCCTTTCAAACAAAAAAATAATTTTCCAAATCGGTCCATCCGTCTAGGCGCTATCGGGGAACATACATAAAAAATAAAATAAAAAATAAAAAACAAATATCCGGACGAATTGTAAACCTCCTCCTTTGGGAAGTCGGTTAAAAAGAACGCTGCAGTGGTAGGCGATTTACGCCAATTTGTCAATGCAGGTAAGGACGCTATTGCCATGCATATTACCACATTCTTTTCCGCAAATTACACCAGTGTACTCATACATATAAGGAAGCTATTGCCATGCACCGCTCCATCGCCTCCAGCGTTTTTAGGGTTCCGTACCCGAAGGGTGCAAAACGGGACCCTATTACTAAGACTTCGCTGTCCGTCTGTCACCAGGCTGTATCTCATAAACCGTGGAAGCTAGACAGTTGAAATTTTCACAGATGATGTATTTCTGTTGCCGCTATAACAACAAATACTAAAAAACAAAAGAAATTTAATATTAAGGGGGGCTCCCATACAACTAACGTGTTTTTTTTGGGTTTTTTTATAGATAATAGTACGGAACCCTTCATGCGCGAGTCCGACTCGCACTTGGCCGGTTATTTTATGTGACGCAAAGTATACTTATATCCAAGATGTTTTCCTAAAAAAGCGTCATATTACTATAAAACATCACTCGGTAATACGCATAGCAGTTAGTAGATCAAATAGGTTATATATAATTCAGACTGTCTTCCTAAATGGAAACGGGGCGTAATGCTTTGATATATTTTAATTTGAACAATAGGTACGTCCATACATGTTTTATTTATTTATTGAACAAAAATCCACAGCTATACATAAAATTAAACAAAAATTTTGATTTAATAATTAAGTCAATGGGCATTGATCAGGGAGGCATCGATTGTCGTAAAATGAAAACCATTTAGAGGAATAGGGATACTGATTACTATAAGGGGTTTAAATAAATAAAATTAAAACGGATTATTAATATTTATCGCAAAAACTGTTAATTTCATTTTCTTTCAAATACGTCATCGTTGGCTCTAATGCGGTAGTTCCATTGCCTACAAATATTAAAAAAAATACATTTGTCAACAAAAACAACAACTGTCAAAAGTGTCAAACAGAGAAATAACCGCTGAAAATAACCTTCGCATCGAAACAAATAAACATACGAATAATACTAAAATAATCATGGGATCTAGAGAGTGCTTCGTTCCAAACTGCAAAAACAATTCGAAAAATAGCCCAACTAAACTGTTTGTACGCATTCGAGAAGATTTGCGTCAAAAATGGTGTCGTCAAGCTAAGGCGGAATATTTCAAGGTGTACACACAGTATTGCTGTGAAGATCACTTGGAAGTAAGGATTCTTTAGTCTCTTTGTTAAGGCGCCCGTCCAGCTAAAATGCCCAACAGATTGAGTTATTCCAGCAGATTGAGACACTTTCTGAATCCAGAAAAAATATATGTTATAAAATAGTCCCTTTCCTAAAAATTTAGTGTTTGAAAAGATCATAATGTCATCATAAAGTATATGAAAAAAAATATAAACGAATAGTCCTTTTTTACCTAAATCGAGTTATTCCAGCAGTTCTACGAGGAATATTGGTTTGATTCTTGTGTCTAAAAATAGGTAATCGAAATATCTTAAAGTTTAGTGTTTAACATTTAAGAATTAATCGGCGATTTCGAATCAATCTTCATTTTATCACTTGCGCTGAAATAAATTGCATGCGGGTATGCGCGAAGGCGACGGGAGGCATTACCGCTTAGGCTCTCGAAGGGAGAGGTTGTGTCGCTCGTCTCAATAAAAGTCAGTCATAAAATAATTGCTACGCGGCATCGTCATGGCATAATAAAATACGGTTTTTCCTCCTCAAAAGTAGCCAAGGCCTAAAAAATTTATGGGATTCGTCTTGATACTCCTGAAAATTGGTAGTACGGTGTCTTACTGGTAGTCAGTAGGATTGAAATAGTAGTTTATGAAACTGTTCCATAATGAGGGGTATTAAAACACGAGTGGGTGTTTTTGATAGTATCCCACGAGAGTTTTAATACCTAGTTATGTGTAGTTTCACACCATGTTTAGTTCATACACTATTTATCTACTCTCATACTCATCTCATTAGGTTCGTTGTGACAAGTCCTTTAGGAATATGGTGCCATCGAGCTAATCTGAATTTGGAGTTCATTTTGTAATATGGGTATGGTTTTCGAGGTATTTTAGGGTTCTAGTGACGAATTAGGGGTCCATTTTGCATTTCCAGATGGCTGCCGAGCCAAATTTCTATTTGCAATATGGGTATGGCGTAGTATCGGGTATTAGCTTACTTTTTGTTAGGGTTCCGTACACGAAGGGTGCCAAACGGGACCCTATTACTGAAACTTCGCTGTCCGTCTGTCCGTCCGTCCGTCCGTCCGTCCGTCCGTCCGTCTGTCACCAGGCTGTATCTCATGAACCGTGGTAGCTAGACAGTTGAAATTTTCACAGATGATGTATTTCTGTTGCCGCTATAACAACAAATACTAAAAATCAAAAGAAATTTAATATTAAGGGGGGCTCCCATACAACAAACGTGATTTTTTTGCTAATTTTTGCTCGATATTGATAATGGTAGCAGGTACACGCTTAAAATGTTCACAATATATTGAGTATATTATTTACTTAAAAAATAAATAATTAAATTAAAATTAAATTAATATTTAGGGGGGCTCCCATACATATTTTTTTTGCGGTTTTTTATAGATAATGGCACGGAACCCTTCGTGTGCGAGTCCGACTCGCACTTGGCCGGTTATTTCAATTATTCATAATAACTCGTGTATTTACTCATGATAAGCATAATGATATTGTGATGCGGAACTGATAATGAAGACCACATATGGCCACCAGACCTGCTCAATACTAGGTACAAATACAATGCGTGGCTGACAAGCAGGCAACGCATAGCCTAAACCGGTGGACCTAGAGCAATGAAACTTTGTACAGAGGTTCCTTAGTAGCGTGGGGTAGCACTGAGATGGGATTTGACAAAATAATTCCCCAATTGGGGATTAGGAGTTACAGTTTGTATTAAACTCAATCTAATCAAATAGTGTTTGTGGAAGTCGGTTTTTTCTAAAGTTTACTTTTTGTTTCAATTATTATTCCAAATTACCTGCACAATCAATACAACGTAAATGCCCGCACGATCATATGCCAATATTCGAATCAGTTCTTAGTATCAGCAATGGCTCGGATTGTTATCGTTTTGGGCCAGCACTGAGTAACACAAGTGATCCAAGTTCGATCCTCACGGACTGGAATCCTACAATTCTCTAGGACACACGCACTAAAATTACTTGACAATATTAGCTCCGACGCTCTTACGCGGTTGCCATAGATTCCATTTTCGAACTCACTTTTGAATTAGTTCATCAGTACATTAAAATAATTCAAAAGTCAGTTCGAAAATGGAATCTATGGCGTCAGTATAAGAGCTGTCAAACTTAATATTGTCATGTAATTTTAGTCAGTGTAACCTAGAGAATCGACCACAATTTATCACTTTTTCATTATTTGCTCATCGTTGTCTGAGTGCTGCCGTCTCTATATCAGCGGAGATCAGAAGAAACTTTATAAGGTTGACAGTGGCGCCCCTAGCGGTCTTCCTAAGCAACTTTACACAATGAACAACATGTGCTAAGTATATAAATCCGTGCATGTGCTATGCCTGCCAAGCTGAGATAAAAGTTGATAAAAAAAAGTCGCCGCCATCTTGAACTTTTTGTTACTCAACCGATTTGCTTCAAAATCGATATCTGAGGATGCGGTTGGAATCCAATCATGATTCTGAAGTCAAATATTAAAAAAAGTCGCCGCCATCTTGAACTTTTTTGTTACTCAACCGATTTGCTTCAAAATCGATATCTGAGGATGCGGTTGGAATCCAATCATGATTCTGAAGTCAAATATTAAAAAAAGTGGCCGCCATCTTGAACTTTTTTGTTACTCAACCGATTTGCAAAAAAATCGATATCTGAGGATGCGGTTGGAGTCCAATCATGATTCTGAAGTCAAATATAAAAAAGTCGCCGCCATCTTGAACTTTTTTGTTACTGAACCGATTTGCTTCAAAATCGATATCAGAGGATGCGGTTGGAGTACAATCATGATTCTGAAGTCAAATATTAAAAAAAGTCGCCGCCATCTTGAACTTTTTTGTCACTCAACCGATTTGCTTCAAAATCGATATCTGAGGATGCGGTTGGAATCCAATCATGATTCTGAAGTCAAATATTAAAAAAGTCGCCGCCATCTTGAACTTTTTTGTTACTGAACCAATTTGCTTCAAAATCGATATCTGAGGATGCGGTTGGAGTACAATCATGATTCTGAAGTCAAATATTAAAAAAAGTCGCCGCCATCTTGAACTTTTTTGTTACTCAACCGATTTGCTTCAAAATCGATATCTGAGGATCCGGTTAGAGTCCAATCATGATTCTGAAGTCAAATATTAAAAAAGTCGCCGCCATCTTGAAATATTTTGTTACCGAACCGTATTGCTTCAAAATCGATATCTGAGGATCCGGTTGGAGTCCAATCATGATTCTGAAGTCAAATATCAAAAAAGTCGCCGCCATCTTGAACTTTTTTGTTACTGAACTGATTTGCTTCAAAATCGACATCTGAGGATGCGGTTGGAGTCCAATCATGATTCTGAAGTCGAATATTAAAAAAGTCGCCGCCATCTTGAACTTTTTTGTCACTCAACCGATTTGCTTCAAAATCGATATCTGAGGATGCGGTTGGAATCCAATCATGATTCTGAAGTCGAATATTAAAAAAGTCGCCGCCATCTTGAACTTTTTTGTTTCTGAACCGATTTGCTTCAAAATCGATATCTGAGAATGCGGTTGGAGTACAATCATGATTCTGAAGTCAAATATTAAAAAAGTCGCCGCCATCTTGAACTTTTTTGTTACTCAACCGATTTGCTTCAAAATCGATATCTGAGGATCCGGTTGGAGTCCAATCATGATTCTGAAGTCAAATATTAAAAAAGTCGCCGCCATCTTGAACTTTTTTGTTACTGAACCGATTTGCTTCAAAATCGATATCTGAGGATCCGGTTGGAGTCCAATCATGATTCTGAAGTCAAATATTAAAAAAGTCGCCGCCATCTTGAACTTTTTTGTTACTGAACCAATTTGCTTCAAAATCGATATCTGCGGATGCGGTTGGAGTACAATCATGATTCTGAAGTCAAATATTAAAAAAAGTCGCCGCCATCTTGAACTTTTTTGTTACTCAACCGATTTGCTTCAAAATCGATATCTGAGGATCCGGTTGGAGTCCAATCATGATTCTGAAGTCAAATATTTAAAAAGTCGCCGCCATCTTGAACTTTTTTGTTACTCAACCGATTTGCTTCAAAATCCCTAGAATACCTCGAAAACCATACCCATATTGCAAAATTTAAATTAGGCGCGGTGGACATCTTGAAATGCAAAATGGACTCTATATTCGTCACTAGAACCCCAAAATACCTCGAAAACCATACCCATATTGCAAATTAGAAATTTGGCGCGGTGGCCATCTTGAAATGCCAAATGGACCCCTAATTCGTCACTAGAACCCTAAAATACCTCGAAAACCATACCCATATTGCAAAACAGAAATTTGGCGCGGCAGCCATCTTGAAATGCAAAATGGACCCCTAATTCGTCACTAGAACCCCAAAATACCTCGAAAACCATACCCATATTGCAAAACAGAAATTTGGCGCGGCAGCCATCTTGAAATGCAAAATGGACCCCTAATTCGTCACTAGAACCCCAAAATACCTCGAAAACCATACCCACATTACAAAATTTAAATTAGGCGCGGTGGCCATCTTGAAATGCAAAATGGACTCTATATTCGTCAAAAAATAAAAATAAAATAGAACCACAAAATACCTCGAAAACCATACCCATATTGCAAAACAGAAATTTGGCGCGGCAGCCATCTTGAAATGCAAAATGGACCCCTAATTCGTCACTAGAACCCCAAAATACCTCGAAAACCATACCCATATTGCAAAATTTAAATTTGATATCACATAGCAATAGCTATAGCGGGGCTTAAAATACCAGTTTGAAGCCGGTGCGGCACAAAACTTCAAAATCTGACTTCAGAATCATGAATATACTCCAACCGCATCCTTAGATATCGATTTTGAAGCAAATCAGACCAATAACTAAAAAGTTCAAGATGGCGGTAATTTTTTTCAAAATTTGACTTCAGAATTATGATTCGACTCTAACCGCATTCCTAGATATCGATTTTGAAACAAATCCGTCTACAGTCTATTCGTGATAAGAATGTTGTGAAATTAAAATTAAAATGGACAGGACACAACCGTCCCGTTTGAAAGTTTGCCTTCAACCGGTCACTGTGAACTTGGCTTGATAAGAGGAAACGATTTGATTGGTTACGGGGCGTGGCCATTATTAATCTGTGGCGTGGCTAAGCCGCCGGACAGTGATGACTCCACTTCATTCTTATCACGAATAGACTATAGTTACAAAAAGTTCAAGATGGCGGCAACTTTTTTCTAAATCTGACTACAGAATCATGATTGGACTCCAACCGCATTCTTAAAATCGATCTTGAAGCAAATCGGCCTAGTACCTACATTACAAAAAAGATCAATATGTCGGCGACTTTTTTCAAAGTCTGACTTTAGAATCATAATTGGACTCCAACCAGATCTTCAGGTATCGATTTTGAAGCAAATCAGACCAGTAACGAAAATGTTCAAGATGGCGGCGACTTTTTGTCGGCGGCGATAAAAGTGTGTAGGAGGCGCCGCCACAGGAACGCCAACTTATACTTGCCACTCTGTTGCACGATTGTGAATAACAATCGCTAAGCCACTCGATTGTAGAAATCATTCAAAGTATTCGAATAATCCTAAAACAATCGATAATCGAGGTAGTCGTGAAGCGTGAGCTGCGTGAGTGGTTTCATTCGTTTTGATATTCGAGAGTTTTATGCTCATGTAAAAGTAAACTCTATGCTCTGAGAAAAAGTATCTAATTTTGTGTGGAAAATTATATCAGAAAACCATAGAAAATCATGAATACTACCTAACGGAAACAACTACCTACCAAACGGAAACAAGTGTCACATGTTAGTTCTAGGTAACCAGTCATGAACTCTCTTAGCACATGGGTCGAATCGTAAAAAGTTGTACATGATGAATATTTTTTTTGACCCCGTATTCTTTTCTTTAAAGCATGTACATTATTTGATTTGTTGTTGTTTGTTACATTTTATGGGATGGTACATGATTGTGTTATGTAGGTGATTCCACAAAATTGACTCTATCTCTTGAATTAGTATTTTTTTTATTTTGTTTTCCAAAGGTCTTACTTTAACTCCCATACAAAATTTTTTTGACCCTCCCCCGATTTTAAGGTAAAAACTGCCATCACCTCCAAGATGGGATGTCTGTCCCACATTTTCAAATTAGGATACGTTCTATGATACTTGCCCTACGTGTCTCTAAAAAGATTACGCTAATTGATAACACAGTTATTGTTTTATTATTTTTTAAACATTTGTCCACTTTTTTAATGAGTGTGTAACGTCATGACTGTAACGGTCTTTACTTCCACTTATCGGAATAACCCGGACAGTTACCATACTTTTTTGAGTGGCAACACCATTGATCACGACATGGCAACATTAAAAACAAATAAACAGCCATTTTTTCGCGAAGAAAAAAGGTAAGAGTGGTGGACGAGCGTTTTGTTGCAAAAAAAACGTGGATATTCCTAGTTGGATTCTGAGGTGAGTAAGCATATTCTGTCTCACTTTTATACATCATTATGAAAGTTTATTGTCACATAATCCAATGAAACTACTGATCAGTCCGAGTTTGTCCGCAACAAAAAGATAATATTTATTTTAGGTTAGGTACCACGCTTTTTTTGTCATGAATGTAACGATGTGTAACGAAATGCGTTACGTTACAGTCATGACCAATTCTTAAGTGTAGTCTATACTGTGCATTGAGTTCAATGACTTCAAAATAGGGGATTTTTTTTAATCGTTGGACCTGATTTTGGGTTTTGGGAAGGGGAGGGGGAGGGTAGGGAGGGGAGGGGGGTTTACTCCCATCAAATATCATACAAGTAATATAATTGTGAATGTTTATGTGTGTGTGTGTGTGTGTGTGTGTGTGTGTGTGTGTGTGTGTTTATATGTTTGTGAGTCTTCTACGCTGAAACGGCTAGACCGATTTGAATGAAATTTAACACACGCATAGTTTATGAGCTAGATTAACATATAGGGTACTTTTTATTCGACTGCATCAGAAGGAGGGTAATAAGGCGTGGGCGAAGCTGCGGGTAACAGCTAGTAATTCAATAAGTCAGTCGGGTTTTTTGTTTCTTTTTAATTATTGTTTTTTGAGATATAAATTTTTCCAGTTTATTAAAATTTAAGGTTAGGATCACCCAAAATGATCGAAAAAAAAATCAACAATATTCATAGTTTTATTCATTAATATCACCAGCATTAATTAACATGTCTTATGATGATTTCAATAAAACTCTGATTAATGAACTATGTTTTATTTCTTTACTGCCAATATGAACTTAGCTTTATAATAGTCATGACTGTTACATTCAGTCATGAACGTTACGATGTGTTATGGTGTCATGAACGTTACTGTACAACTTTTTACGATTCGACCCACATATCATAAGTTGCTCATCCTTATGAATATAGATATAATCATCTAAAAAGAACGCTGCAGTGGTAGGCGATTTACGCCAATTTGTCCATGCAGGTAAGGACGCTATTGCCATGCATATTACCACATTCTTTTCCGCAAATTACACCAGTGTACCCATACATATAAGGAAGCTATTGCCATGCACCGCTCCATCGCCTCCAGCGTTTTTAGGGTTCCGTACCCGAAGGGTGCAAAACGGGACCCTATTACTAAGACTTCGCTGTCCGTCTGTCACCAGGCTGTATCTCATAAACCGTGGTAGCTAGACAGTTGAAATTTTCACAGATGATGTATTTCTGTTGCCGCTATAACAACAAATACTAAAAAACAAAAGAAATTTAATATTAAGGGGGGCTCCCATACAACTAACGTGTTTTTTTTGGGGTTTTTTATAGATAATAGTACGGAACCCTTCATGCGCGAGTCCGACTCGCACTTGGCCGGTTATTTTATGTGACGCAAAGTATACTTATATCCAAGATGTTTTCCTAAAAAAGCGTCATATTACAATAAAACATCACTCGGTAATACGCATAGCAGTTAGTAGATCAAATAGGTTATATATAATTCAGACTGTCTTCCTAAATGGAAACGGGGCGTAATGCTTTGATATATTTTAATTTGAACAATAGGTACGTCCATACATGTTTTATTTATTTATTGAACAAAAATCCACAGCTATACATAAAATTAAACAAAAATTTTGATTTAATAATTAAGTCAATTGAAGATTTCACTATGTAAAAAGTCAATTATGAACAAGTGAGGTTTACATTTCAAGAGACAGGTAGTCAGGTACATACATAAACAATAAAATCTGATGTGTAGGTGGGGTAGGTACATGTATCTAGATCATAATCTTATAATTATCATTGACACGCACTAGCATACCGTTGTTCTGAAACTTTGGTTTCCGGCGTCGCGATCTCGTGATGCGGGATGAGGCATGGCTGCGCGGCGGGAAAAGCTAGGCCACGCCCAAACCATGAAAAAATCTGGCAACCCCCAGAGCCTTAAAGCTCTGACCTTGTTGTAACCGCTGGCCCAGTATAAGGCTGCGGCTGCGGCTTCGGCTGGTTTCCGCTGGACTTCTTCGGCCCGGTTCATATGCCCTGCCCCTTTCAAGAAGCTGGTTACGGGCGGGGCTGCGTCCTCGATGGGTAAAGCGGCCTCGCTCTTGACGGCGGCCGCGTTCTTCTTTACTGCCAGACTTATCTCGGCATCGTAGTTTATTATTTGCACCACAGTTTTGCAAGCGCCTTCGCTTACGCTGACGTAGACGGCGACTACTATTTTGGCTGTTATTACTACCGTTTGTGGAGCAACTGCTCGATTCGCGCCTTCTTTTGTCCCTACTCCGAGATTTACTTTTATGCCGGGAGCGACTGACACGCTGCTGAGGTGTCAAGGATTTTGCCTGGGGCGTGTCGGAACAAACGACTGCAGGTTCTTCCATTTCTGAATTGTTCGAACACTATAAATATCCGATTATAAATGAGTACTCTAAGAAATTACTTCAATAATTTAATAACACTGTACTTCGTAATAAACACAATGATCACTGAACACGTACACGTACACTACACACTTAGATTTTTCACACACTAACTTCACACACTTCACCTTTTATAACAA